>JASJET010000019.1:6132500-6595020 GCA_034092305.1 Diaprepes abbreviatus | reverse complement strand
GCCCGACATATGAAGAAGTAACCCAAGCAATTAAAAAACTTAAAAATAATAAAGCCCCAGGCAGCGATGGTATACCCGCAGAGTGTCTGAAGCACGGAGGGGAAGCACTATACAGATCTATATACAAGCTAATTCAAGGTATTTGGCAGGAAGAAACAATGCCAGACGAATGGAAAGAAGGTGTTATTGTACCAATTCACAAAAAAGGTAACAAAAAGCAATGTAACAACTACCGAGGAATAACGCTCCTTAATACTACCTACAAAATCCTTGCAAACATTCTGTTAGAAAGAACCAAATCGTACACAGAAGAAATCATTGGAGAGTATCAATGCGGATTCAGACCCGGCCGATCTACTGTTGACTAAATATTCACTATAAAACAAATAATGGAAAAATGCTGGGAGTTCGATAGAGAGCTTCATCAGATGTTCATAGACTTTAAACAGGCTTTCGATAGAATATGCCGGATGAGACTGTGGACAACGATGCAAGAACTTGGCTTTCCTAAAAAACTAGTCAACTTGATACGGATGAGTATGGAAGGACTACGATGTAAGGTGAGAGTTGGGCAACAGTACTCGGAGACATTTGAGATTAACAATGGACTGAAGCAGGGAGATGCACTCTCACCACAACTCTTCAACGTAGCTTTAGAACACATAATCAGAAATGCAAGAATTGATACACCGACTTCCATATTCCATCGAGAAGGACCAAACTTACTGCTGGCATTTGCAGACGATGTAGATCTAATAGAAAACACAAGAATAAGAATGAAGGAAACTTTTATCAGGTTCGAGAAGGAAGCAGAGAAGATGGAGCTACAAATAAATGAAAACAAAACTAAATATATGTACACGAGCCGCAATATTCGAAACAGAGACAGAATTGGACAGAACATCACCATCGACGACTACAACTTTGAGCGCGTCAGAGAATTTAAGTATCTTGGAACAACAATAACTGAAGATAATAACGGATCACAAGAAATAAACAATAGGATCCAAGCTGGGAACAGATGTAGCTAGGCCCTTCTAGACCTGATAAAATCGAAACAAATTACAAGACGAACAAAGATAAATCTATATAAAACAGTTATAAGACCAGTAGTGATGTACGGCAGCGAAACTTGGACAATAACAAAGGCAAACGAAGAGCGACTGCGAGTTTGGGAGAGAAAAATCCTAAGGAAAATCTTTGGCCCGTTACTGGATGGGGCAACGGGACAATATAGAATAAGAACAAACAAAGAGTTAGAAGAGTTATACGCAGACGCCAACATAGTAAAAGAAATAAAGTCTAGAATACTCCAGTGGACGGGCCACCTCATAAGACACTCTAACGAAGGAATAGTGAGACTGGTGTGGGAAGAAACCCCAACTGGAAAAAGACCACTTGGACGACCCCGGCTCCGGTGGCGGGATAATATAGCAGGAGACCTTAAAGCTATGGATGTAGAGAACTGGATGGAGCTAGCAAAGGACAGAAACGAATGGAGGCATATTGTCAAGTCGGCTAAAACCCACACGGGGTTGTAACGCCACGGAGTAAATAAGTAAGTAAGTACATAGTCCAACGATCAAAGATGAGACAAGTATAAAAATAACAGTAACAGAAAATGTAGTAGAAAAAACTTTAAAAGAAGTCGAACATGCTATAAATATCTCTAAATCTGGTAAAACATCTAAACCGGATAAAATGTACACCGAGACTCTAAAATTGCATTGAAGTTAGTTCTAATAGACATATTCAACTCACTTTACACAACTGACAATATCTTTGACGAATAGCTATTACTTTTGCTCCCTTCCCAAAAAAGTTTAATGAACCTTATGCTCACACATATCTGGATATACCTAAGGTGTGGATCGGAAACATCTACCTCCAATGTATTTATTCAGAGATATCGTAATGTAAACCCGGAAATATATACTTGCTTCATAGATTGCGGTAAGTCATTTGACAACGTTAAACATGAAAAACTTCTAGACATTATTTAAAAACTAAACATCTAATATCACGACATTTAAATAATATTTGAATTCTACTGAAGACAAATAGCTAAAATTAAAACCGAAAATTTCAATATAAATGCCAGATCCGTTTTCATCAAAATGATGAAACTATCAACAGCATCAAATCTTTCATTGACTTTAAGAACAAGAATGGTTCGGTGAAACACATGTTTTTGGTATTCTGCTATGATTTAGAGGGATGAATTTTGAATAACGGAATTATAAAGATTCGAAACGTTTGGGGTGTAGGTGTATAAGGGAATACTGTTATGAGTTATTCATAAACAGGTACTGAAGTACAGAACTGCGTGAGTGATACGGGCTATCGACAAACGGAATCGTTTCAAGCAACAGTATCCAAAATTAGAATAGCCATTTTGATCAACAACTTCAAAAAGAAACGCTGATATAAGAAGAAGAACATCTATACAAATTATTTTAAAAACCTATCGCATAAATGGTCGTTCGGTGACGAGATTGCGTACCGGTTCTACGGGTGCGTTCGTGCCGTAATCTGTAGCGAGCGTCATGGAATTCGAGCAAATATCTGCGCTAGTAACTATATCTGAATCTTGATGTGTATTTATCCTGTAGCACAGTCGATTCGTTCCACCAGGTTATATCTCTTGATGTTGATTTTGGTGAAGCCTGAATGCCGATATCTCAGGACTTGCTTGCATCAGGTTAAACTGTACGCTGCTGTCGTCGTTAAAACGAGGGAATTGCCAAAATTCTGTTTCGAAAGACGTATGCCGTACAGGGTTTAATTGTGAAGATGAGAACATTTGTTGTTCCGGAAAATGAAAGGAAGGGCACCGCGCAGGCGGTGCCAAAGAGGACCCACCATAACCGCCCGACCCAGCTAGAAGCCAAGCGGCCTCATCTTCCTTGCTGTTTGATTGTGGCACGTGTGGACGATGATCTTAAATTTAAAAAAAAAAAGAAAAATCTTTTAATTTGCTAAAATTCGAAAAAATGTATGGGTAATAGATCGCTTTCGGTAAAAAAGCTAAAAAATTAGATAATCCCGAAAAACAGTTAAATGGAATGTCGCAAGTAAAATTGATGAATTTTATTGAGCGTAATGTCTTTGGAGGATTGGAGTTTTTGTATCTAATTTTTTGATTTTGACGAAAATTAAGAATGTTTTTGATCTTTTAATTTCCGCAAAAATTGGCTTGTTTTTTCTTCTTTTCTTCTGACCGAAGGAAAATTATTTTATTCGGTTGAGTATTCGAAAACTCAGGTTATGGTATAAAAATTTGCAATCTTTAGTTGCCAGATCCTGTTCCAACGCAACCTCCTTCAGGGATATGGAGTATACGCGATATTTGGTCGAAAACAAGTGAATCTGGGGTCCCTTTTTATTCCCGGAAATTTACCTTATGTCCGCACTTTGTTTTAAAAAAGGGGAAAACCCAGAGACACTATTTAAAACTGATCCTGATGTTTTCGAAATGAACATGCTTTTCGGCTATTGGAGTGCAAGCGATAGCTTACTAAGGAAACGTCAGGCAATTTCACGAACAGATGTTATAGTTGAACTTCTCCTGATGCACGTGCCTAAACAGATTTTTTCGTAGGCTTAAGGATTCTTTTGGAAGATCTGGAAGCTCTAAGCTGCCGTTAGAAAGATCGTCGATGATCTGAGAGAGAAAGAGAATATTTTCTTTCCAGAAATGGGGTTTTGAAGAGGAAAACGTGGAAAAATCCTGACAAAATAGAAGTGAAGGCCAATAAATACGATGGAACGTCGAATTTAGATGTGAAAACAACCTTTTAGAGCCCAAAACTCTATTTACGATCTGAAGTGTTGCTTTAAATCAGCGGTCCTTTGAGGTCTGCTCAGGAAATCTTCTGACTGCTTCCCTCTTGAGGCAAACTTGCTTCGTACTGAACCTGTTGCTGCTTTTTTCCACAAAATCGTGAGGTATTTGTACTTTCCAAGTCGATACGCTCCAAAATCAGGTGATGTTACCAATGACATGACATTTTGACGCAAATTTTGAAGTCGAATTTTGTCGCCGGATATGCATAATTCCTTTTGAAAATATTTTTGTCGTGTTTAGGAATGTTGTCAAAACAATTTCCACCCAGATATGGGTGGTACCGGTGAAATAAAATAGCCAGAGCTGATCAAAACGGTCTCTATAGCGTTTGATCTAGAAAGGGCGGCTGTAAACAGTAGCAGTTCTCCATGTTAGGAGCGGCTGAATTTAATGCAGTGAAAGCAACGAGAAACCACACTGCTAATGATTTCTCAAGATATTGCTATGACGAGAAATACAGATTTTATGGACTGTAGTCCCGGGCAGCTTTTCGATGGGTCAGGGGTGCTAAGAATCTCTCGGCTGAAAGTAGCTAAGTTCTATTTAAGGATAGTCAGATGAAGCCTATACGCAGCTGGTAAGTTCGATAATTTAGTTCAAGAGACTAAACGCATAGGAATATCTATCATGAGAATAAGCGAACTGAGATGGACCGGTTTCGGAAACGTGCAGACATGCGAATGGTATTTTATACTATTCTGGCGGCGAGGGGAACGATATTCAGGAATGGGGTCGGTATTTTCTTAAAGTCGGAACTGGAAAAATTTGTAACAAACTATGTCCCTATCAATGCCAGAATAATGCTTCAATAATTAAACGCCCAACCATTTAATATTAACTTCATGCAGATTTCCACTCCTACAGGGTGAGTCAACGATTAGATGAAGTAGGTTTGTGCCTTTTCGGTGAAATTAACAAAGAAACTATATTTATTGTTTGATACAGTTTATTTTTACGCAGATTTTAAAAATATTTAGGACTCTACAGGGTGAGCCAAAAACTAGGACAGCATAAAGTTGTATTTTTTTAAATAGAACACCCTATATACGAATCGTATTTTCGATTTAGCTTATAATTTTAAATCTTTTTTATTAAGGGTTTACTATAACAAAACTTTATAGTTTCTGAGATAATTAAGTTTAAAGAAAAAAAGTCACATTTTCAAGCATCAATTCAATCCTAAATAACGTTTTCAATTTTGTGACAAATATATTCAAATTTGGAATTTAGCAAGGCCAAGGACAAGTTAATATAATTTTTACCTAATATTTGCAATAAAAGCTACAGGGTGTTGAACACATCGACTCAAATTTGAACAAGTTTTAATGAATAAATATCTTTTTTTTTAAACGGTACACCCTGTATATTTTCATGTTATTTAATAGAGTAATAAAAAACCTAACAGTTTTGTTCAATATATCCTATACCTATTTATAATAGTTTTTGAGATATTTCAGTTTTTATAATTTTCCATCCTTTTTTACAGAAATAGTCTTCATTATCATAGTAGCCATGGCAAAAACAATGTAAAAGAACATTTTTTTGTGTGTCAAATTTATAACCGCAATCGCTTCTTTTGGTTTTTATGTAGTGTAGTTTGGTTTTTTTTTGCATTCATCTTATATTGTAAAATGAATTTTCCAAAGAATGAGTTAATAGATATGATTTATACAATAGGAGAGGCTCAAAAAAATTGCCTTCTTGCTCAAAGAATTTACAAAATGAAGTATCCTGATCGACGCCAGCCTAATACCCATACTTTTCAAAACTTAATGCAAAGATTTGATTCTTCTGGTACTGTTGATTATCCAAAACGTAAAGTGGTCAACAAACCAGTAACTAATGAAGAAAAAGAACTACAAGTATTGTTAAATGTTCAGGAAAATCCTTATATTGGTAGCCGTCAGTTAGCAGCATTATGTGAAACATCACAATCCACCGCTAATCGTACTACCAAGAAATATAGGTATCATCCATATCACATGGAATTACACCAAGAATTGCATGGACAGGATTTTGAAAGTCGTGTAAACTTTTGTCGTACAATAAATGCGGAGATTCAATTAATTCCAGATTTATTATGCAAGGTAATGTTTAGTGATGAAGCTACTTTTAGAAGTAACGGTGCCGTAAATAGACGCAACATGCATTATTATGCCACAGAAAACCCATTTTGGATTAGAGAGGTGCAACATCAAAACCACTGGTCATTAAATGTTTGGTGTGGTATTCATCATAATCGAATTATTGGACCCCACTTTTTTAATGAACCACTAAATGGCCATAGTTACCTGAACTTTCTACAAGAAGAACTATCCCAACTGCTTCAAGGTCTCGATAGAGATGAGCTCGACAGTATGTGGTTTCAGCTCGATGGTGCGCCTCCGCATTACCATCGTGAAGTTCGTGGGTTTTTGGACCAACGATATCCGCAAAAATGGATTGGACGTGGGGGTTTCATTGAGTGGCCACCAAGGTCTTGCGACATCATCCCATTAGATTTCGTCCTATGGGGTTATATTAAAAATAAGGTGTATGTTAATCCACCAACAACAGTGGAAGATATGCGAAACAGGATTAGGGATACCTGTAGAACAATAACGCCACTAATTTTGTCCAGGGTCCGAGAAAATCTGCAAAAAAGACTAAATTTGTGCATTGCACAAGAGGGTCGTTTATTCGAACACTTATTAAAAAGAAATAATTAATCTCAGTATTTAATAGGTAATTTTTTTGTTTCAATTTAGTATAAAAGTAAATATGTATTTGCCTTGTCGTTATTGTTGTGTTAATTTTTTCACATTATGTTTAATTAAACTATTGCCGTTGTAATATAACGAATAATGTATTTCATCATATTTAACCACATTCTGTTTGTTTCTGTAGTTTCTTTTTATTATTTTACATGGCTACTATGATAATGAAGACTATTTCTGTAAAAAAGTATGGAAAATAAGAAAAACTGAAATATCTCAAAAACTATTATAAATAGGTATAAGATATATTGAACAAAACTTTTAGGGTTTTTATTACTCTATTAAATAACATGAAAATATACAGGGTGTATCATTTAAAAAAAAATATACTTATTCATTTAAACTTGTTCAAATTTGAGCCGATGTGTTCAACACCCTGTAGCTTTTATTGCAAATATTAGGTAAAAATTATGTTAACTTGTCTTTGGCCTTGCTAAATTCCAAATTTGAATATATTTGTCACAAAATTGAAAACGTTATTTAGGATTGAATTGATGCTTGAAAATGTGATTTGTTTTCTTTAAACTTAATTATCTCAGAAACTATAAAGTTTTGTTATAGTAAACTCTTAATAAAAAAGATTTAAAATTATAAGCTAAATCGAAAATATGATTCGTATATAGGGTGTTCTATTTAAAAAAATACAACTTTATGCTGTCCTAGTTTTTTGGCTCACCCTGTAGAGTCCTAAATATTTTTAAAATCTGCGTAAAAATAAACTGTATCAAACAATAAATATAGTTTCTTTGTTAATTTCACCGAAAAGGCACAAACCTACTTCATCCAATCGTTGACTCACCCTGTTCAGCTGAAAAGAGAATCATACTGTACCAATAACGAACTGATACAATAAGTAGCCTAAAACTCAACGAAATCACTTACATCTTAGGTGATTTTAATGCAAAAATTTATAAAGTTGTAGATCTGACTTGGTACGATAACAAGATTTGGGTGAAAGCAATGAACGTGATGCAGACTTTGTTCTTAGCCAGATAACTTTGCATCAAAATTTATGTTCTGTCGCCACTTTGCAGTTATTTTGATGATTCCTGTTACGCCTTCTACCGATACTAAACAGTAAAACATGTCATAGCAATGAAAATAATAGCTACGCTACATTTTCTCTAGTCATAGTATTACTCTGTTTTTGACTCATCATATCCATCAAAATTATAACCTAAAAATTTTTGAATTATCGTTATGAGACCGCCAAAACGTTTTCGAAGGCAAAAACATATTGAAATTTACATAAAATAAATGTCTTCTCTTTAAAGGTGTAAGGAAAAAAGGCAAATCTTATTCACTTTGTTGCTACGTCCTCGAAAATTTTTTACACCCCATGAATATAGAATTTAAAGTGGATATACTCTTGAAACCATAAAAATATTTTGATATTGAAATATTCCTTTAAAAATCAAAAATGTTTTGCAATATCACGGATTTAAAATTATATTTTTACCTATTATAACTGCAAAGCACACGAGGTACATGCACACCAATATTGTTTTGGCAAATATTTTTATTTCATCTAGAGATTAATATGTGAAGTATCAAACGGTCCTAATCAAAAGCAGATAATCAACAAAACCATTGTTTTCTTACGTTGTTGTTGAAATGTTTTTCACTAGCATTGTTTGTACGTTTGCTTAAAAAAAAATACTTAAGTACTAAATCCTTACGATACCTTTCTTTGAACTCGTTGCAAGTCAATTTAATTACAAACAAATAGTAACACCTAAAAAATTATAGCATATTTAAGTGCTAAAAAATGTATTGGCGTTGATAAATTAATTATCCATTTATGATTATTATATTTTCCTTAGAAATAAGGTATGATAAGGTTCAATTCCTTCAGAGAACAGGCTCAAAATGTTCGACATTTGTTTAATGGAAAGAAGTATTTAATAAACTTCTACGTCCTTTTGTCAATTAAGAAAATTGGGTGATTTGCGACATAAAAGCGTTTTGATTTTTTATTTAAATATTTTCGGCTTATATTTTATAGATTTAAATCTTCAAATAAAATAAAATTTAAAAATTCTACATTACAATTAACGTGAAATAATATTCAGAAAATATTTAAAAAAACGATTTAAATTAAATAAATATACTTTTAAATTATCTCGTATTTATTGTTATTGCACACCTTTGAAGATGAATTTTTTGACATCTCTGTCAGTCATCATGTCTCCTACATCGATATATAATCTGTTAAAATAACATTAAAACTCAACAGAGAAAAGTTATTAACAATCAATAATAACTATTGCTTGGAGACGTCACGCAAAACCTAAATTATTCCTTTTTTTTTCTTCTACATCATATTATCAACAGCTTTGGTCGAAAGCGAGACATCCTGGTTTCACGCAAGCCACCTCCAATCAAGCGTTCTGGAAATGTGTCATTTAAATACTTACGCCGTACTTAGGGATATTTGGAACTAATTTTTTCGTAAATCAAAATTAAATATCTCCATTTTCGATAACGCTAAGGAAATTTTTTAAATTAAATATCATACAATTGCATATTGGAGAAAAATATAAAAAGGTTCCAATGCCTTTCATTTGATCTTGAAACTATGTTCAAACTCGACAATTTTTTGAAGAAATTCATTTTTATGTTTGTAGGATAAAGTCGGGTAATCCGGTCAGGAGTTAATACCGATCATTTCAATTTCTTCCATACTATTGCGTTTCTGTACACGTATATATACAAAGCGGGTGACGTCACTATACCATGAGCCAGTGTACAAACCCTGGCTAAGTTTCCAACATGCATTCGGGATGAGTGCTAGTGATCAGCTAAATAACGCTTTTAAACTAGTGGATGAAGGGAAACCGATTAGAAAAGCAACTCAATCTACTGGCGTACCGTTTTGAACTCTTTAAGAAAGCTGAAGAACAAGAACAGTGATATCTCACAGCTGGGGAGAAATCCAGTGTTTACAAAAACAACAAGACGATGAAATGGCTACGCAAGCCAAGTTTTTGGCGAATGTATTTTATATCTGTCCTTCTCTTCAGATTAGAAAGATGGCATAGGAATATACAGTCAACACTTACAGGATTCATAAAATTTTCCCATCAGAAAAGTTGAAGTTACAATATGTTTTTCGAGCTTCTTATAGATCTCATTGAAAAATATAAGTTTCTGCCAAGGAACATATATAATGTAGACGAGACTGGAATCTCCCCAGTGCAAAATTCTGGAAAAGTTGTAACTGAGAAAGAATAAAAACGTGTGGGTTCTAGAACGAGCAAAGAAAGAGGGAATACCGTCACAATTATGTGTGCTGTAAATGCTACTGGAGTGTATGTCCCGCCAATGTTAATTCATCCACGTCAGAAATATATACTTATATTAGAAGCAGATAAGCCATGCGAAGCTGTCTATCACTGCTCAAAAAATGGGTAGATCAATGGGAATCTATTTGTGAACTGGCTAAAATATTTAACTGATTTCACCAAACTTTCAGAAAATGAATAAATCTGTCTCTGCGAGGCGATATCATGCACATCTTGAAACTATTGGAAAAGATTACGGAGTTTAGGAGAAAACTGCAATTGTGGATAAGAAAAATTAAAGAAGATGATGGTCAAGATTGTTTTTCACATTTGTATAAATACGTGTCCTCTAATGAGCTCGTTGGGTAGATCAATGGGGATCTATTTGTGAACTGGCTGAAATATTTTACTGATTTCACCAAACCTTCAGAAAATGAATAAATCTGTCTCTGCGAGGCGATATCATGCACATCTTGAAACTATTGGAAAAGATTGCGGAGTTTAGGAGAAAACTGCAGTTGTGGATAAGAAAAATTAAAGAAGATGACGGTCAAGATTGTTTTTCACATTTGTATAAATACGTGCCCTCTAATGAGCTCGTTGTCTATCAATACTTGCTGTCTCTTTTCACGGAACACCTTTCGAAGCTCTTTGAATGGTTTGCAAAATACTTTGCGGAAGAAAATGTCGAGAAGATCCTTTCCATGTTCAAGCTTCACAAGAAGAAGACAGTATCATTGAACTCTCTTGCGAAAACAGTCTTAAAATAAACTTGCTTCTTCGGATTTGGTGGAGTTTTGGATAACCGTCAAAAACTCTAAGTTTAAAAGCTATATGGAGTCTCATTCATTTTGCAACATCCTATTTATGCGAAACCAGATTTTCAGCTGTAGCTGTAATAAAGAGCAAATATCGCTAAAAGATCAACGTGAATCAAGAAATGAGAGTGGCAGTGTTAAGCCTTATGTCTCGCTTTGAAAAAATATGTGTAGTTCATTAAGTTGACCCGTCTCATGGACTTTTTTTACATATATTTTTTAATACTAATATATTCTTGTGTATCAGTCCAATGTAGACCTATATATGAGCCTCAGATTGTGGTTGTTTCCATTTCTGTGCTTGATCATTAGTGTCAATGTAGAGTCGTATTTAATAAAGTGTTGTTGTTTGCTACTCTGTAGTAGGCAGGTTGTAAAGCATAAACCTTGTACGACACTTTGTTGAACATGACTGTATACATATTTCGACTAGAGCGCCGTAATAAAATACTAAACATGTAAGTGCGATGCTAATTGAAAAAGTTTGGGAACCACTGGCATAGTGGATAAACTTTCAGCTGTTATTCTAGCGATCGAGGATTCAAATCGCTTTTGCTTCAACATAATAGCATTTTCGTTTCCTCAAATGAATAAAAAAGGGAGTTCATATATTCGGTTGTGTAGGTAGGACTCCAATCAACAAGCATATAAGTCCATAGGCTTTTGTGTGACACTCGTGAATTTCTTCTTGCTCGACTGTTGCTGGTATTAGTGGCGTTGTGAACTGTGGCAGTGGTAAATTTGAAAATCGTAACAACTCTCAAGGTAATCGTAATCGAGTAATTTGATATTTTTGTCGCAGAAGTGAATAAAAAATTGCAATTTTTGCGATTAATCTTAACCTTTGGTGGGAAATATTGTTAATGGGAGAGGTTTTTTACCCTTTTCTGGTAGTTCTTTGCGATCTGAAGCCTTAATTAAAGCTAGGAAGGGGATAAGAACTAAAAAGTAATTATCAACAGTTCTATGTTGCAATTATTTTAATAATAGTAAATTTACTTAGCACTTTTTAGAATTTGCATTATAAAAATTGTCTTCATGATAATAAAAGAAAATATTTTTTCGAAAATTTGATTTTTCCTCGTAATCTCGCACGTGCAGAGATCAGAAAAAGTTATTCCAGTTAATAATAATAATTCCTGCTTGGTCTCAAAAGACGATAGCCGTGAGTATTCTTGTATCTTTCGGAGAAGAGATAATCCAGGCATATTGTTGTTTACATATGTTGTTTTCAACAATATAATGTGATATAACAGGAATAAACCCTTAGCGCGAAAAAATAGGTGAGATTAGAAATTTATTTTTTACTTCCGACCCTGTACGTTAGACTGAACGTTTTTATTTCAATTATTTATTTCGATGACACGTGAACGCAAAAAAAATTTGGCCATGATTTACTGTTAGGAACCCATTCTTAGACCAAAAAAATGGGGAGGTGATTAAAATTTTATGTTTTATTTCCGATCCTGTTTGGCTCAGAGTTCCTTTCTCTTATATTATTTATTGCAATGATACTTGATTGCGAAAAATGTTTGGCCGCGATTTACTAACAAGAACCCACTGTTAACGGAAAAAAATAGGGGCGAGATTAAAATTTCCAATGCAGTAAATTGGACAGAATGTTTTTTTTTTAATTTTTTATTTCAGTGGCCCTAGACAGCTAAAAGAGTTTGGCTGTGATTTACTAACTGACACCTAACCTTATCACGATCTGGGGGTACTTTAGGGGTAGTTTTACCCACTTTATAAAGTGTATTTGTATTGGATCTGATAAATTTATCATTTTTATATTTTTCGCAATTTGTATGATGCAGAAAATAAATTTTTATAAATATATTTCAGCTTTTTTGACTGTAAGGGTGAATATTAATAAAACCGAGCCATAAATTTTTGGAGATTGCTACTTAATGATCAGCTCAAATAATGACTCATGAACACAATTTTTTTCAGACATTTTATAATTTATTTACCATTTTTCTTGAATGGGGGTAGTCTTACTCTGTCTAAGGGGTAAATTTAACAATTTTTTTATATCGCTGATATTTTTTTTGGTATTCAATGTAATCAAAGCTTTAAAATGAGATAAAATAAACTTGTTTATCTTCTTTTCATCATTGATATATTAGATTTTTAATGTAAAAACTTTTATTTATCTGAAACACATTATGCAACTCTATTTTGACAACTTTGATAGGTAACTTCTCAAAATTGAATCAAATGCTCATCTTAAAACTTTTCTTAGAACATTATCGTATCATAAACTTCCAATTAGTACACATTTTAGTTTCAAATACGAGGCCCAAGAAATAGGCTCACTCTTTACTAGAACAACTAGCAATAAAAAAATCTTTAAAAATGTGGGTTATCATCTGGCAATCAATGATCAACAAAACTTTATTTCAACCCCAATTATAGATAAATATTTAACGTCGTTCTTTCTAGACAGAAATTATTTGTTTCTTTAGAATAGACAGAAAAATATACTATATACCAAAAATATACCATATACCAAACCACTCTGGAGAGTGTACTAAGATCTGTAGCAAATCGAAACAATGGAGACGAAACGTGGGAAACAATTAAAAATTCAGTTATACATAGTACTGAAACCACCATAGGAAAAAGAAAGAGCTCTAAAAAGAAGAAATGGTTTGACAACGATTGTGAAGGAATCTTAAAGTAAAGGAACCTGGCCCGACAACGAATGCTGCAATATCTAAATGAGCAAAATCCACAGAAATGCAGGAGGCCAGAAAAAAAGCAAAGAAAACAATAAAAGCGAAAAAAAGAGCATACGAAGAAGGTATTCTTGAAGAACTAGAGTCAAGTAGAAGGAACAATAGAACTAGACGTTTCTTCCAAGAGGTAAAGGATATAAAAAACGGATTTAGACAGAGAGTTGGAACAGTAATAAAGAATGACGAAGGTAACCTTATTACAAATGAGGCTGAAATGATAGAGACCTGGAGAAGATACTTTGACGAGCTACTGAATGTCCAGGCAGATGAAGCCCGGCCTGAATATACGTACTTTACGGTCGAACTCATAGTAGAAGAACCTACAGTGGAAGAAGTGTCACGAGCTATTCAAAAACTTTAAAACAACAAAGCCCCAGGAAACGACACTATACCGGGATAATGTTTGAAAAAGGAAGGATAAACCTTGAAACGTGCTTTCTATCACCTCATCTGTCAAATATGGAAAGAAGAAAAAATACCAACCTCCTGAAAAGAAAGTGTGATAATACCAATACTTAAGAAGGGCAATAAAACGTGCTGCTCTAATTATAGGGGTATATCCCTTATTAACACAGGATATAAAGTCTTCTCTCTAATGATCTTAGAACGATTGACTTTGTGTGTGGAGTATCAAATAGGAGATTACCAGTGTGGATTTAGAAAAAACCGCTCAACTGTAGATCAGATATTCACGATTCGGCAATTAATGGAGAAATATTGGGAATGCAACAAAACATTGCACCAGCTATTTATAGATTTTAAACAAGCATACCATAGCATCATAAGAGTGGATTTGTGGAATGTCATGGCAGAACTGGGCATACCGAAGAAGCTAATTGACCTCACTAAAACATGTGTAGAGGGATCTACAAGTGCAGTAAGACTTGAAGGAAGATTGTCAACCTTCTTTACAATCAACAGGGTCTTAAACAAGGCGATGCGCTGTCTCCACTCCTCTTTAACGTCGCCTTGGAGAGCCTAGTGCGAAAAACCAACACACAAACGCTCCTCTTTAGAAATCAAGGTCCGCGCATCATATTGGCGTTCGCTGATGATATCGATATTGTAGGTAATACAACTACCAGTGTCAAGGAAGAGTTCTTCAAACTGGAAAATGCCGCAAAGAAAGTTGGCCTACGAATCAACGAAGAAAAAACAAAATATATGGCTACAACAAGAACGGAACGGCGAGACAGAATAGGACAGAACGTGATTATGGACCACTACAATTTTGAAAGGGTCCATCAGTTTAAATATTTGGGAGCTACGATCACCTCTGACAACAACATTACACAAGAGATTAACAACAGAATACAAGGAGGCAACCGCTGCTGGTATGGGCTGCAAAAGATAATGAAATCGAAAAATATATCCCGCCGCACGAAAATAAGAATATATCAAGTAGTTATAAGACCAGTAATGACACCACACAGCAATATAGTACGAGAACAAACAAGGAATTGGAGGAACTATACAACCAGCCAGATATAGTTAAAATAATGAAAGCAGAAAGATTAAGATGGGCCGGCCATGTTATGAGACAAGATCAACGTATCGTCAAGTTGGTATGGGAAGAGAACCCAGAAGGAAAGCGGCCGATAGGAAGACCAAGGATGAGGTGGAGAGATAACGTTGCAACAGACTTACAAACCCTAAACGTCGAACGCGCGGAGGAACGGATGATGGATCGCAGCAACTGGAGGCAGATTGTGAAGTCAGCAAAGACTCACCTCGGGTTGTAATGCTAGAGAGAGAGAGAGAGAGAGAGAGAGAGAGAGAGAGAGAGTGTAAAATATAGGGTATTTTTAAATGTTAAAAAATATCTTTAACTTTAGTATTAAATGTATTCCTGAAAAAACCCTTACAGGACGAAACATTTGTAGAGTTTACCTCTATTAAACTACTGAAACATTAAAAACCAGCGTTTTATTTAGAAATACTTAAAAAATGTCTCACAGGGTACCAACTGTAGAATCAACACAGTGTATAAAATGTTCATCTAATGAAATTAATTTTTGTGTTATCCCATTGTCATATTAATCTGGCGGTACCCAGTATGGGGCACAGGGTTGCCTTTTCATTTTTCAGTTCTTCCTACCTTATACTTCTTCTTCATGTGCCATCTCCGTTTCGAAGTTTGGCTATCATCATAGCTATTCGGACCTTAGACACAGCTGCGCGAAACAGTTGATTGGAGTTACATCCAAACCACTCTCTTAAGTTTCGTAGCCATGACATTCTTCTTCTCCCGGTACTCCGTTTTCCCACAATTTTTCCTTGAATTATATTTTGCAGGAGTTGGTATTTATTTCCACGCATGATGTGGCCAAAATACTGTAACTTTCGACTTTTGATGGATAGTAATAATTCTTTTTCTCTCTTCATCCTTCTAAGTACTTCTTCGTTTGTTATTTTATCGGTCCAGGGTATTTTCAATATTCTTCTGTAGATCCACAGTTCGAACGCTTCTATTTTATTGCAGCAGTATTTATTCATGGTCCATGTCTCCACACCATACAGAAGGATAGAGTGAATATAACACTCTACCAAACGCATTTTTAGTTCCAGGCTTAAGTCTCGGCTGGTTAATATATTTTTCATTTTCATAAAGGCGCTTCTCGCTTTTTCAATTCTTATTGTGATTTCTTTCGTGTAGTCATTTTTTTCGTTCACAGATGTTCCCAGATAGTTATATTTCTCAACTCTCTCAATTTGTTTGTTGTTTACTTGGAGATTGACATTATTGATGTTTTTCTTTGATACTATCATAAATTTAGTTTTCTCTATGTTGAGTGTTAGACCATATTCTTCGCTTATTACTACTAATTTCCCGAGTATCCTCTGTAAGTCGTTGAGATTTTCTGCAAGGATGATGGTATCATCTGCATATCTGATGTTATTGACTGGAATTCCATTCACCTTTATACCAGCCGTTTCGTTTTCAAGAGTCTTTTTAATTATATGTTCTGAGTATAGATTAAATAAAGTTGGTGATAAGATACAGCCTTGCCTGACACCTCTTTTTATGTTTACTTCCTCTGTTAATCTTCCTTCGGTTTGTATTGCCGCTTTTTGGTTATAATACAGATTGCTGATTATTCTTATGTCTCTGGAATCAATGTTTTTATCCTTAAGAAGTTGTACAAGTTGTTCGTGTCTCACTTTGTCGAATGCTTTATTGTAGTCGATAAAACATATATAGACCTCCTGGTTTACATCTAGACATCGTTGTGTCAGTATGTTGTATGCAAACAGAGCCTCTCTGGTTCCCAGGCCCCGTCTGAATCCAAATTGGGTGTTTCCGATGTCCTCTTCAAGTTTGGCGTACAATCTGTGATGTATGATTTTCAGGAAAAGCTTAAGAATATGGCTCATTAGACTTATTGTGCGATATTCATTGCAGTGTTTGGCGTTTGGTTTCTTTGGGATGGCTATAAAGATGGATGTGAGCCATTCCTGAGGTATTATGCCGGTTCTATAGATGCTATTGAAGAAGTCTACTAGGATATTTAAATATTTCTCATCTATGAGTTTTATAACGTCTATTGGGAGGTTATCAGGTCCGGGCGCTTTTCCATTTTTCATATTTTTCAAAGCATATTGAATTTCTGTCTTTGTTATATCCGGTCCTGTTTCATCTTTTTGGATTTCTATTTTGATTTCTTTTCGGTTGTCGTCGAATAGTTTTTCTATATAGTTCCTCCATAATTCAATCTTTCCCTCAGCATCACTTACAATTGAGTTATTCTCGTCCAACAGGTAAGGAGCTTCTTTCGTTTTCATTTTTCCCGTTAGCTCTTTCACTTTTCTATACAGATTGAATGTGTCGTGTTTTTCTTGTAGTTCTTCTATCTCTATGCACTTCTCTGTAAACCAATTTTCTTTAGCATTTCGAATTTTCTGTCTGATTTTGGTTTGGATTTCTTTGTATTTACCGGTGTCACCTTTATATTGTCTTCGAGTGTCCATGAGTTTCAGGATTTCTTCTGTCATCCAGTTCTTTGTTTCACATTTTACTTTCTTCAGATGTTTTAATGATGGTGTCATTGCAGCTTCTTTAATGGATGTCCATGTTTTATTTATACTTTCGGCGTTGTCCTCACATGGGTTCTCTATTCTATCCAGGTTTTCATTCATTTCTGTTCTCAGTCTTTCCCTTTTCTCACCGCTGTTCAGATTCTTGACATCCACTTTCTCGGGGTTCTGTTTAGGTTTTAATTTTTTCTTCAGCCTTACTTTCATCTTAGCAACAATAGGGTTATGGCTCGATGCTACGTCTGCACCGGGATATGCCTTTATTGATTTGATACTATTTTTATATCTAGTGTTAATCATCAGGTAATCTATCTGATTTTTCACGATTTTGTCTTTGGTGTTTTGTGGTGATGTCCAGGTGTAAAGTCTTCGTTTTGGGAGTTTAAAGAACGTATTTGAAATTACCATGTTATTTTCTTGGCAAAATTGAATCAGGCGGTCTCCTCTGTCGTTGCGAGTACCGAGTCCATAGCTTCCTATACAGTCCCTTACCTTGCCTTGGCCCACCTTGGCATTCAGATCTCCCATTACAACTGTAACATCTCTGGGCTTTGTTTGTTTCAACATGATTTTAATTTCCTCATAGAAACGTTCCACCTCCTCGTCATCTTTGTCTGCTGTAGGTGCGTAGACCTGGATTATGTTGAGCCTTCCGTGTGTTGTTTTTAACTGTAATAGTATTACTCGCTCGGAATACGGTATGAAGTTAATGCAAGAATTAGCTATTTTCTTTCTAAGGATTATAGCCACACCATGTCTGTGTTGCCGGTCATCTTTTCCAGAGAAATAAATTTTGTGATTGTTTCCCAACTGTTGTTCTCCTGTACCTGGCCATCTTGTTTCACTTACTCCCAAGATGTCAACCTCCAACCTGTTCATCTCCTGAACGATATTATGGGTCTTTCCTGCTTCGTACATGCTGGTTACGTTCCATGTTGCTATTTTTATTTTCATTTCTGAAGTTCTTAGAGCACCACTTAATCTTGATGTGGTGTTTTCCATTTCACAGTGATTTCGCTTGATGACGACCTGAGAGGCCCTATGATCTACCTGCGGTATGCCTCCCCTGCCGGATCTTGTCTTCCGAAGTCCATGATCAGTAATTGAATCACTTGTCAAAGTTTGAGCCATGATAATTGAACTAGGGAACTATAATGGGGTGGTTTCCCGTTGCCTTCCCCATCGCTGTATAAACGCCGTTTTTGTGGATACCACTGCGCCGTTTGTTGTCCGTACTACAGCCAATTAGAATATCTTTTATTCCTTGCCTGGAGTCAGTTTTGAGTTAACCAGCTGCCGTTACTCAGTGCTAGTTTTGGTCCGCCCCGGGTATTTCATTTCCCCGGTACCACCCATATCTGGGAGGCTTCCCCCTATCCGCCACCTGGGGAGGCGCCCGATGGAGGACTAGCAACCCCACAAAGCTTTAAAATGAGATAAAATAAACTTGTTTATCTTCTTTTCATCATTGATATATTAAAACTTTTATTTATCTGAAACACATTATGAAACTCTATCTTGACAACTTTGATAGGTAACTTCTCAAAATTGAATCAAATGCTCATCTTAAAACTTTTCTTAGAACATTATCGTATCATAAACTTCCAATTAGTACACATTTTAATTTCAAATACGAGGTCCAAGAAATAGGCTCACTCTTTACTAGAACAACTAGCAATAAAAAAATCTTTAAAAATGTGGGTTATCATCTGGCAATCAATGATCAACAAAACTTTATTTCAACCCCAATTATAGATAAATATTTAACGTCGTTCTTTCTAGACAGAAATTATTTGTTTCTTTAGAATAGACAGAAAAATATACTATATACCAAAAATATACCATATACCAAACCACTCTGGAGAGTGTACTAAGATCTGTAGCAAATCGAAACAATGGAGACGAAACTTGGGAAACAATTAAAAATTCAGTTATACATAATACTGAAACCACCATAGGAAAAAGAAAGAGCTCTAAAAAGAAAAAATGGTTTGACAACGATTGTGAAGGAGTCTTAAAGTCAAGAAACCAGGTTCGACAACGAATGCTGCAAGATCTAAATGAGAAAAATCCACAGAAATACAGCGAGGCCAGAAAAAAGGCAAAAAAAACAATAAAAGCGAAAAAAAGAGCATACGAAGAAGGTATTCTTGAAGAACTAGAGTCAAGTAGAAGGAACAACAGAACTAGACATTTCTTCCAAGAGGTAAAGGATATAAAAAACGGATTTAGACAGAGAGTTGGAACAGTAATAAAGAATGACGAAGGTAACCTTATTACAAATGAGGCTGAAATGATAGAGACCTGGAGAAGATACTTTGACGAGCTACTGAATGTCCAGGCAGATGAAGCCCGGTCTGAATATACATACCTTACGGCCGAACTCATAGTAGAAGAACCTACAGTGGAGGAAGTGTCTCGAGCTATTCAAAAACTTAAAAATAACAAAGCCCCAGGAAACGACACTATACCGGGATAATGTTTGAAAAAGAAAGGATAAACCTTGAAACGTGCTTTCTATCACCTCATCTGTCAAATATGGAAAGGAGAAAAAATACCAACCTCCTGGAAAGAAAGTGTGATAATACCAATACTTAAGAAGGGTGATAAAACGTGCTGCTCCAATTATAGGGGTATATCTCTTATTAACAGAGGATATAAAGTCTTCTCTTTAATGATCTTAGAACGATTGACTGCGTGTGTGGGGTATCAAATAGGAGATTACCAGTGTGGATTTAGAAAAAATCGCTCAACTGTGGATCAGATATTCACGATTAGGCAATTAATGGAGAAATGTTGGGAATACAATTAAACATTGCACCAGCTATTTATAGATTTTAAACAAGCATACGATAGCATCATAAGAGTGGATTTGTGGAATGCTATGGCAGAACTGGACATACCGAAGAAGCTAATTAACCTCACCAAAACATGTTTAGAGGGATCTACAAGTGTAGTAAGACTTGAAGGAAGATTGTCAACCTTCTTTACAATCAACAGGGCCTTAAACAAGGCGATGCGCTGTCTCCACTCCTCTTTAACGACGCCTTGGAGAGCATCGTGCGAAAAACCAACACAAAAACGCTCCTCTTTAGAAATCAAGGTCCGCGCATCATATTGGCGTTCGCTGATGATATCGATATTGTAGGTAATACAACCACCAGTGTCAAGAAAGAGTTCTTCAAATTGGAAAATGCAGCAAAGAAAGTTGGTCTACGAATCAACGAAGAAAAAACAAAATATATGGCTACAACAAGAACGGAACGGCGAGACAGAATAGGACAGAACGTGACTATGGACCACTACAATTTTGAAAGGGTCCATCAGTTTAAATATTTGGGAGCTACGATCACCTCTGACAACAACATTACACAAGAGATTAACAACAGAATACAAGGAGGTAACCGCTGCTGGTATGGACTGCAAAAGATAATGAAATCGAAAAAAACATCCCGTTGCACGAAAATAAGAATATATCAAGTAATTATAAGACCGGTAATGACATATATATGTGAAACATGGACGTCGACAAAACAAAATGAGAATAGACTGAAAATCGCAGAAAGAAGAATGCTTAAGAGGGATATACGGACCGGTCAGGGACAACACCACACAGCAATATAGAACGAGAACAAACAAGGAATTGGAGGAACTATACAACCAGCCAGATATAGTGAAAATAATAAAAGCAGAAAGATTAAGATGAGCCGGCCATGTTATGAGACAATATCAACGTATCGTCAAGTTGGTATGGGAAGAGAACCCAGAGGGAAAGCGGCCGCTAGGAAGACCAAGGATGAGGTGGAGAGATAACGTTGCAGCAGACTTACAAACCCTAAACATCGAACGCGCGGAGGAACTGGAGGCAGATTGTGAAGTCAGCAAAGACCCACCCCGGGCTGTAATGCTAGAGAGAGAGAGAGAGAGAGAGAGAGTAAAATATAGGGTATTTTTAAACGTTAAAAAATATGTTTAACTTTAGCATTAAATGTATTCCTGAAAAAACCCTTACAGGACGAAACATTTGTAGAGTTTACCTCTATTAAACTACTGAAACATTAAAAAGCAGCGTTTAATTAAGAAGAACTTAAAAAAGTCTCACAGGGTACCAACTGTAGAATCAGCACAGTTTATCTAATGAAATTAATTTTTGTGTTATCCCATTGTCATATTAATCTGGCGGTACCCAGTATGGGGCACAGGGTTGCCTTTTCATTTTTCAGTTCTTCCTACCTTATACTATTGTTATCCATTTAAATCTTAGGTCTCTGTTTTTCTCTTTTTTTTACCCATTGTCGCCAGTTTAAAATTTTTTTAATTCATGAGTAATCCTATATTCTTGCTACATGTTCAGCATAGTCCCATGTTAAATGTGCAATTGTTTAAATTATATCTGTGAACGATGTCCTTTGTCTAATCCAGATACTCCTTCAGTCTCTTAATGAGATTCCAAGCAATGTTTTCTCTAACGCTCTTTATTTTGTTTGCAGTTTTGTGAGAGTTCACTTGTACGCTCCATAATTCATAACGAAACTGTGATGATTTCGAGAGACAATTTTGAAATACTTTTTTAAGGTTATCAAAAACGGCCAGCATAAAGCCGAGGGAACCTTACTGGTTATTTCAGATTTACTGTGGCAGGACTTATATATTCTTTAAGGAATACATTTCAGATAATCAACCTTTGTAACTATTGTCTTTTTCATATCCGCTTCGGAATACTCTTAAGTCATTGTTACAATTTATTGACATTTAATTTTCCTTATTATGTTCAACATTTAGCATTTCTAGAAAAACAACAGGATATGTATACCTAAATGAACTATAATTGATATGAAAAACAATGCTGGTACTCGTATCGATAAAAATCGATAATTTAGTTTTTAAGTGGAGTATTAATATTTAATTGACGAGACCATTTTTCTTTGTCAGTGTATTTCATAAATCTTTTAAAGAAGTGACAGACAAAATGATTAAATTGGGGTTGATTTTTCTGGCTGTTTTAGCAGTAATACATGTAAGTAAATAAAATTTAAAAAAACTACAATATCACATTGCGTTTCTATAACTTCTTGTTAATTCCGTCACTACGAATTTCGTATGTCTGTTCTATTACAGTTGTGGTTTTACAGAATTCGCACTCACTTTTAGAGAATTAGACAAATAAAAAAATTAAGTTTTGCGGGTAAACTAAAGATAAAAAAACTATCCTACTCTGTTTTTTAACGTCATGTTTACATGTATGAATATAAATATAAATTGTGTAAATCCCTTGCCTTTTTACGATAGAAATTTAATAAAAATAATAGACTTTAAAGAAAATTAATTTTAGTTTATTATATATATATATATATATATATATATATATATATATATATATATATATATATATATATATATATATATATATATAAATTTTTACGATAATAATTTTATAAAACAAAGTGTATGACGTCTTTATCGTATATCAATCGACTTTGTCTTGTAATTGTATGATAATAAATATATCTTTACTTAAACTTTTAAAAGTTCATATTTAATTAATCAACTTCGTTTAATCGTGTGATAAGGAAAAATTTTTGTTGAAATAAAAAAAATCATATTCAATCAGAGCAATTAATTGTTTGTTTTACATTTATTTTTTAAATATAGCTAGAATTTAATACAGCTTTCCAAAAGGACGGATATAATAATCTAATCGCCTTTTAATCACTGAAATACGTCAATAATTATTATCACGGGACATGTTGAGTCTGAATTGTATATGTAGGGTAGAAGTTCAAAATATTTAGTGACAATATTTTTGTTCTTGTTTAGAATATAAAGTAATATTTTTACAATAACGCCAAGTTTTCCTAATGCATATTATATTTTACTGGACAACTAATTAGAAACACTAATTTTGAGAAAAACTCTATAATAAAAAAACCGTTTATAAACTTACATATCGATGGTGTCCATGAAGACAATTACGCCGAGAAAAAATAGCGCCCAAAAATATGTGGTGAAAAAAAAAACATTTATAGAATCACGGCGAAAATCGTCACATATATATGCGGTTGTATTTAAAAAAACGAACTTCCGGTCTGAAAAACCCACTTCCGGTCGGAGCCCGAAATTGTAAGTGACACCAATCGAAAGAGCGCACCCTACATAGCTATTAGAAATTTTGAATTCCTAAAAAAACCGTTTTCCTAGATTTTAATAGGGGTGGACCGGTGGTCTAGGACACCCGGTATACATGTATCATTCACAAATAATGGCAGTTTTTCATTGGTCAGATTAAAAATTATCAATTAAAGTGGAATTCAAACTTGAGGTATTAAAGTGACTCTAAAAAATTCCAAATTTTGAAAATATTAATTCAACCATATTATATTTTTAGGCCAAAAGCTTAACAGTAGAAGATAGTGTTCAGGTTCAAGTCTATTATGAAACACTTTGCCCAGATAGCATCAAGTTTATAACTAAACAACTTTATCCAGCGTTTGTCTCTCTTGGAACTGAAAGAGTCAAGTTGGAACTTATTCCTTATGGACATGCTTCGGTAAGTTAGTATTTATAAAACTTAATCATATCAGTATCCGCATTAAAAAATAAGTTATACTTTGTACTTTTCTAAAGATGAAAAAATTTAATTTTTAGTTCAAACAAAATATTATATTTGCAAGAAATTTTGCACTTTTTCTAAGTATTTTCGATAGAATTTTTTATTCAGTCCGCAACTAAAAGAAAATATGTTAATACTTTGTTTTTTTTTTGTTTAGGAGCAAGATTCTAATGGAACCAAAACTTTTACTTGCCAACATGGACCAAATGAGTGTCATGGAAATAAAGTTCACGCGTGTGCCATCAACCTAAATACCATTGAAAATAGTACTGAATTTGTATTTTGTTCTGAACATTCAGACGCTCCATCTAGTGACGTTATCCTAAAAGAGGTATGTATGTATTTATGTTGAACGGAAAGGAACATTATATATATATATATATATATATATATATATATATATATATATATATATATATATATGTATATAAATAGGAAATTCTCGGCTATGCGGACGAAGACCGTTGATAAATATTGCTCTCATGTTAAAAAGTGCGGAGAACTCCAAGATCATGGAAAAACTCCGGGTCCGAAAAATGACGACAGGGCTGTTTCCTCCTAGTATGGGAGTCATTGCATTCGGGAGGATTTCACCGTTTAAAAATAGTAAATAAGACACAGTGGCGACATCTCGATGGCTCACTCAATAACACAAGGACACAAACAAACAATGTTGTATAAAACCGCCATGTGGTTACGCGACAGTAAATTAAAAAAGAAATATATCAAAACTCGACAGACGAAACGTGCTACTCTAGGGATAGAGGTCGCATTATCCGGCATCGGCAACCAAACCAACTACGAATTCCATAGTTTAAGTAAAGGGTCGCACCAACGATCTCCCTAAGACAGCTGTTAAGTGTTTTTTAAGGCAACAAATATAAAAGAGAGAGGAGCTCTCGTCCGTGTAATTTTAAAATATAAGAGGAAATTCTCGGCTATGAGGTTTTATACAACATTGTTGGTTTTTGTTGTTCTTGTGTTACTGAGTGAGCCATCGAGATGTCGCCACTGTGTCTTATTGACTATTTTTTAACCGTGAAATCTGTTTATAGAACACACATGATGATTGTTTGTACCGAATGCAATGGCCTGATGAGTCCCATATTAGGACGAAACACCGCTGTCGTCATTTTTTAGACTCGGAGTTTTTCCATGACGGACGATAACTTCTTTCTTTATATATATATATATATATATATATATATATATATATATATATATATATATATATATATATATATATATATATATACATTGCTAAGGAACACAAGTTATCCTATTCTACCACTGTGCAACCTCTAACACGGAAAGGATATGGTTGGAACGAAGTTTGCATTTACTGTTCGCATTTTACTTCATTCATATACGGAGCTGCATATAATTGTACGTTTGCTGAATGTGATTTCAGCACTACAACGGCATAATGTGGATATATCCACTGCTATTGCATCTCACACGGAGGAATCCGTGAAAGCCGCATAAATATATATATATATATATATATATATATATATATATATATATATATATATATATATATATATATATATATATATAAAATATATATATATATATATATATATATATATATATATATATATATATATATATATATATATATATATATATATATATATATATATATAATATCCAGGGTTGTGAAAAAGAAATAAATCAGATTTATATGGAACACCTCCTTACGTTTTGACAAATTTTTTTAAATGACCTCCGTTATTTGCAATGAGATTAACAATGAAACAAGAAAGAATTAAAAATTTCTTATATCATATTGTTTGGAAAGTTTATTCTGTAAACATATGTTTTGAAATTTTCTGTCCTTATCTCTTTCCTACTTTTGCAATACCACAAACTCAACGAGAATGGAAGATTCTTTTTACGACATTCTGTTTCCCTTTAGTATTATAGAATCCTAATCTAGAAGAAGTATTCCTATTTAAAACAAGGATGTTCCATTCATTATTCAATAGTGACTTCTACACCAAAAAGCTCAACCAGGTCGATTTCCAGTATTCATTTTATGTCAATGATCAGTTGATATTCGAATGTCTCCTTCTGTTGAGTGGTTGTAAAAAGATAACACCAGTGTCAGCTGTTGCAGATTAGATCAATTACAGTTTTTTATTGATCCACCTGGGAATTATGATTTGTTCACTTTTTGCTTGTATTTTTTTTTTTAATATACGCTGATACTTGAAAAATAAATATCTGTTCGTCGTAATTTTTTAGATGGACTAGTGTTTGTTAAAATACACTAATAAAATTTGTGATATGCAATTTTTTAGTTTTTTTCTGTGCACGTTATATAAGTCTGTTCTTTTCCTCGTTATGCTTTTGGTAAGCATGTTTTGCGCTCTTTTATCTATTTTTGAGGTTGGGAAAAACTGAGACCTGTTGGACTTATCTGGACCTGAAATTCATAGTAGTGCTTGGTATAAACCTGTGAACCAAAAGACACATTTTTAGCTGTCTTATGCATCAGTAAACTGAATATCTGAATGCTTAATATTCAACAATAACACCTCTCAGATCACATGAACATAAGATAAAACGTAAAACTTTTTTTCTGATCAATGTCCACTTTTATTACTATGATTTAGGGCATAAACAACTTTTAAATTTATGGATACAAAAACCAAACGTGTTTTTTGAATCTTTTGAACCTTAAAAATACAAGAATAAAAAATTGCTTTCTTCCATTACCTAAAACTCCCCAGTTATTCCACCAGTTCTTGTAGTTGTACAGGGTGAGTCAACGATTGGATGAAGTAGGTTTGTGCCTTTTCGGTGAAATTAACAAAGAAACTATATTTATTGTTTGATACAGTTTTTTTTACGCAGATTTTAAAAATATTTAGGACTCTACAGGGTGAGCTAAAAAACTAGGACAGCATAAAGTTGTATTTTTTAAATAGAACACTCTATATACGAATCGTATTTTCAATTTAGCTTATAATTTTAAATCTTTTTTATTAAGGGTTTACTACAACAAAACTTTATAGTTACTGAGATAATTAAGTTTAAAGAAAAAAAGTCACATTTTCAAGCATCAATTCAATCCTAAATAACGTTTTCAATTTTGTGACAAATCTATTCAAATTTGGAATTTAGCAAGGTCAAGGACAAGTTAACATAATTTTTACCTAATATTTGCAATAAAAGCTACAGGGTGTTGAACACATCGGCTCAAATTTGAACAAGTTTAAATGAATAAATATCTTTTTTTTAAATGGTACACCCTGTATATTTTCATGTTATTTAATAGAATAATAAAAACCCTAAAAGTTTTGTTCAATATATCCTATACCTATTTATAATAGTTTTTGAGATATTTCAGTTTTTATTATATCCATATTTTTTTACAGAAATAGTCTTCATTATCACAGTAGCCATGGCAAAAACAATGTAAAAGAACATTTTTCTGTGTGTCAAATTTATAACCGCAATCGCTTCTTTTGGTTTTTATGTAGTGTAGTTTGGTTTTTTTTTTTGCATTCATCTTATATTGTAAAATGAATTTTCCAAAGAATGAGTTAATAGATATGATTTATACAATAGGAGAGGCTCAGAAAAATTGCCTTCTTGCTCAAAGAATTTACAAAATGAAGTATCCTGATCGACGCCAGCCTAATACCCATACTTTTCAAAACTTAATGCAAAGATCTGATTCTTCTGGTACTGTTGATTATCCAAAACGTAAAGTGGTCAACAAACCAGTAACTAATGAAGAAAAAGAACTACAAGTATTGTTAAATGTTCAGGAAAATCCTTATATTGGTAGCCGTCAGTTAGCAGCATTATGTGAAACATCACAATCCACCGCTAATCGTACTACCAAGAAATATAGGTATCATCCATATCACATGGAATTACACCAAGAATTGCATGTACAGGATTTTGAAAGTCGTGTAAACTTTTGTCGTACAATAAATGCGGAGATTCAATTAAATCCAAATTTATTATGTAAGGTAATGTTTAGTGATAAAGCTACTTTTAGAAGTAACGGTGCCGTAAATAGACGCAACATGCATTATTATGCCACAGAAAACCCATTTTGGATTAGAGAGGTGCAACATCAAAACTACTGGTCATTAAATGTTTGGTGTGGTATTCATCATAATCGAATTATTGGACCCCACTTTTTTAATGAACCACTAAATGGGCATAGTTACCTGAACTTTCTACAAGAAGAACTACCTCAACTGCTTCAAGGTCTTGATAGGGATGAGCTCGACAGTATGTGGTTCCAGCACGATGGTGCGCCTCCGCATTACCATCTTGAAGTTCGTGCGTTTTTGGACCAACGATATCCGCAAAAATGGATTGGACGTGGGGGTTTCATTGAGTGGCCACCAAGGTCTTGCGACATCACCCCATTAGATTTCTTCCTATGGGGTTATATTAAAAATAAGATGTATGTTAATCCACCAACAGTGGAAGATATGCGAAACAGGATTAGGGATACCTGTAGAACAATAACGCCACTAATTTTGTCCAGGGTCCGAGAAAATCTGCAAAAAAGACTAAATTTGTGCATTGCACAAGAGGGTCGTTTATTCGACACTTATTAAAAAGAAATAATTAATCTCAGTATTTAATAGGTAATTTTTTTGTTTCAATTTATTATAAAAGTAAATATGTATTTGCCTTGTCGTTATTGTTGTGTTAATTTTTTCACATTATGTTTAATTAAACTATTGCCGTTGTTATATAACAAATAATGTATTTCATCATATTTAACCACATTCTGTTTGTTTCTGTAGTTTCTTTTTATTATTTTACATGGCTACTACGATAATGAAGACTATTTCTGTAAAAAAGTATGGAAAATAAGAAAAACTGAAATATCTGAAAAATTATTATAAATAGGTATAGGATATATTGAACAAAACTTTTAGGGTTTTTATTACTCTATTAAATAACATGAAAATATACAGGGTGTACCATTTAAAAAAAAAAAGATATTTATTCATTTAAACTTGTTTAAATTTGAGCCGATGTGTTCAACACCCTGTAGCTTTTATTGCAAATATTAGGTAAAATTTATGTTAACTTGTCCTTGGCCTTGCTAAATTCCAAATTTGAATATATTTGTCACAAAATTGAAAACGTTATTTAGGATTGAATTGATGCTTGAAAATGTGATTTTTTTTCTTTAAACTTAATTATCTCAGAAACTATAAAGTTTTGTTATAGTAAACCCTTAATCAAAAAGATTTAAAATTATAAGCTAAATCGAAAATAAGATTCGTATATAGGGTGTTCTATTTAAAAAAATACAACTTTATGCTGTTCTAGTTTTTTGGCTCACCCTGTAGAGTCCTAAATATTTTTAAAATCTGCGTAAAAATAAACTGTATCAAACAATAAATATAGTTTCTTTGTTAATTTCACCGAAAAGGCACAAACCTACTTCATCCAATCGTTGACTCACCCTGTACTGTGACCATGAAAAGTAATTTCAAAAATATTTCTTTTTTATTTTAGTGTGCAGAAACAGTTGGCATCTCGTGGACGGATATTAAAGAATGTATTGACAGCGGTAAAGCTGATGATCTACTTTCAGAAAATGGAAAAAAGACCGATGTAATTGATCCGGTATTCATTCCTACAATTGTTCTCGATGGAGTGTTTGACCAGAAAATCCAAGATGAGTCGTTGGTTTATTTCAAAGCATTAGTTTGCCAAATATTGGGGAATCCAGCACCAGCATGCCAATGCTAACGAAGTTACCTAATAATAATAATAATTTAAAACGTTTGTAATTTTGTAAAACCTTATATGAAGTAATATTTTTAAAATTTAAATAAAGATCATAACTGTATATGAATAAAACGTTACAAAAAGTATCATATGTGTTTCTTTTATTACAAAATTTAGAATTAGGAGAGTATTCTTCCGTAGGGGTTTCCCTCTGCGACTGTGCAGGTAAAAGAAAGAAAAAAACAAAAATCAGATTATTTGGATTAAAAAAAAACAGATTTAAATTCAAAAATTAAACGCAGAATAATCAATTCAAATGAAATATTCAACTGAAGTTAAAGAATTAAACCTTAAATTGACTTTTAAAATAAAAATGTTCCAAATCCGAATACCGTTCAGTAATTCACAATGATATTGGCACAACGAATAGAATAATTAGCTGGAAGCTTAACATATTTATAGCTTATAATGTCATAAACAACATAAAATAATTGGTTTATCCGTCACAAACGACAAAGATTTACCAGTCACCGAATATATAGCCGCTAGAAGTGACAAATGCTATCACCAACCATAAAATAAAAATCAGACATAAAAAAATTAAGGACAACGACTTATAAAACAAAATCAAAACAAATTAGCTCGCACACGAAATTTTTTAAAAGAAAACCCCCAAATAATCGTTTTAAATCCAGACAAGAGCAATAAAACAGCAGTGATGAATAAATCTGATTATGAAAACAAAATGAATGAACTGTTGATTGACTAAACCTTCTTCTTCTTCAGGTACCATGCCTGTATTCAGACGTTGGTGGTCATCATGTTTACAATTTCCTGAAATCTTTCTCTATCGGCTGCTGCGCGAAATAGTTCTTCTACCGTGCAATCACACCACTGCCTGATGTTACGCAGCCATGAAAGTTTCTTTCGGCCTATCCATCTTTTTCCTTCCACTTTTCCTTGTATTATAAGGCGAAGTAGCTGGTATTTAGGTCCTCTAATTATGTGACCGAAGTATTCTGTTTTCCGCTTCTTTATAATGTTCAAGAGCAGTCGATCTGTATCCATCATTCTGAGAACATCCTCGTTGGAAGTGTGCGAAACCCATGATATCTTCAGGATTCGACGGTAGCACCACAATTCGAATGCTTCCAGTTTGTTTAGCGTTGTGGTTTTTAGTGTCCATGTCTCTCAACCGTATAATAGAATAGACCATACATAGCATTTCAGGACCCTTTTACGAATATGCATTGATAGGTTCCTGTTGTGAAGAACTGGTTTCCATGTCATAAAGGCCTTCCGCGATATTTCTATCCTAGCTATTATCTCTTCATCTGAGTCCCCATTTACATTCAACTAACTGCCAAGGTATTTGAAATGGTTCACACGCTCTATCCTCTTCCCATCGAGCCAAAGTTGACATTCATTTACAGTAACCTTTCCAACTGCCATCCACTTTGTTTTTCAGATGTTGATTTTAAGGCCTCTTCGGCAGCTCGCTTCATTGACTAGGTTGACTAATGTTTGGAGATCCTCGATGCTTTCCGCAAGAATGGCCGTATCATCAGCAAATCTAATATTGTTGATTACTTCTCCGCCTAGTCTTACTCCTTCTTGTCTGTCATCCAAAGCCTCCCTAAAAATTTCTTCAGAGTATACATTAAAGAGACAGGGTGACAGAACGCAACCCTGTCTTACTCCACGTTTGATGGGTAGGTTTTGAGTACGACTGTTTTCAATTTGGATAGAGGCTACTTGATTGTAATACAGATGTTTTAGCAGTCTTATATCGTAGTGGTCTAGACCTGCTGCTTGCAGGCACACAAAAAGTTTATCATGTTGTACTCGGTCGAATGCCTTTTCAAAGTCGATGAAAGAGACGTAGATGTTCTTTCGGAATTCACAGCTCTTTTGTAGGAGAACGCGCATACAAAATAGTGCCTCTCTTGTTCCTAGACCATTTCTAAATCCAAATTGCTTATCACTCACTCTAGTTTCGCATAAAAGGAATATTCGGTTCTGTATAATTCGCAGAAGTATCTTAAGTGTGTGGTTCATTAAACTAATCAGCCTAAAGTCGCTGCATTTGGTGGGTCTACTTTTCTTTGGTAAAGTTACAAACAGCGATTCTAACCAATCATCTGGTATTATTCCTTCGTTGTAGATTTTATTAAAGAAAGTGGTTAAGTAAGAAATATTTTCCTCATCTAGAAGTTTAAGCAACTCAGCAAGGATCTGATCTGGTCCAGGTGCCTTATTATTTTTGGCTTGCTGTATTGCTTTCCTGACTTCCGACTTCAATATACTGGGGCCCCTGTCTATCCCGCTGCAGCATATGGTATGTGTATGTGCAGCGTTTTCTCGAGTGGCATCGTCAAAAAGGTCACTGATGTATCTCTTCCATTCTCTGCACTGTTGTTCGTGATTACATATTCTTCCGTCGGCGTCCTTGAGTAAAGGAGCATTTTTTGGTTTTCTGATACCGGAGGTATATTTAAGTTTCCTGTGGAGATTGAAATTGTCGTGTTTTTTTTGAAGGTTCTCTATTTCTTTACAGGAATTTTCGAGCCAGAGTTCTTTGGCTTGCTTAATTTTTCTTTTTATAAGTTTATTGACTTCACTGTATTTGCCAGTATCTCTATTTTTATATTTCCGTCGTACCTCCATAAGGTCAAGAATTTCTTGTGTCATCCACTCATTTTTTGCCATTCTTTTAGGTGTTTTTAGAGACTCATTCATTTCTTTTAAAATCGAGTTCTGTATATCGTACCAACATTCGTTAATGGTTCTGTTTCCGTTTGGTATTTTCGATATTTTGTGTATTTCGTTATTTATTTGCTGCGATATGTGTTCTCGTGTTTGAGGATTTCTGAGGGGGTCGAGGCACATCCTGTTTTATTTAGATGGCTTTGTTAATTTCATTGACTAAACCACATAATAGAAAATAGATGGCGAACCAACAATCATAAACCAAAAAAAAAATAATGAATTCAAAAAATTACTAACAAAAAAATAAATTAGTGAAGCTGAAGTGAAAAATCTCTCGATCCACAATGCTATTTCTCCAAAAATATAGGACAACCTAAATTACACAAACCAAACATTCCATTAATACCTATTATTTCCTGCATACAATCGCCCTTTTTATAAATTGTCAAAATATCTCTCATACTGTATCTCAAAGATTACAGGAAATATAAATAATTTTTATATTAAAGATTCTTTTTGTTTCAAAAAATTCATAGATACCCAAAATTACAAAACTTGTTTCTCTGGACGTAGTATCACTATACACAAATATTCCAAACGATCTGGTTAAAATTATAGTATCTGAATAATGGGAAGAGCTAAAAAACTACACAACTTTGTTCAAGAATAGTTTTATAGAAGCTGTAAGTTTGACATTATGAACAAACTACTTTCAGGATGACAATAAATTTCAGAAGTTGATGGTTGTGCAATGGGTTCACCTATTACATCCTCGATCGCCCAGCTAGTCATGGAATATTTGGAGGAAAGAGGCATCAAAATCTAAATTTAGACTTGATTTTCTTTAAATGTTGACGATTGTTTAATGGAAATTCCTCATAACAAAATAAATTACGTTGTAAAACAATTTAATAATTTCCATAGCAAATTAAAATTTACATCAGAATCTAAAGTAAACGGACAAATAAACTTCCTAGATACGACACTAATACGCAAAAATAATAAAATTCAAACGCAGTGGTATACCAAACCAACCTGGCCAGGAAGGTATCTGAACAACTTTTCAAGCCATTCAGAAAACCAAAGAAGAAGTGTAATCGTGAGCTTGGTTGACAGAGTCATTTTATTAACGTCCCCTACCTTCTCACCCTCGACTCTAAGAAAAGTTAAAGAAACACTTACACAAAACAATTTTAATATCAAAGATATCGAAGAAATTATTAAAAAAAGAACATACAAACACTACAACAACCTAAGAAACATAAACAAGGATGATTCACAACAAAAAACACAAAAACAATACATAGCATTATCTTATACAACAGATCTTACAGAAAAATTAAAATACATTTAAAAAACACAATATTGTTACATGCCACAAGAGTTACAACCAACTAAACTCAATCTTTACCAAATTGAAAAGCAAAACAACAACTATGAAAACTTCCAAGATTGTATATTCAATTCCGTGTGCAAACTGCCCAAAAAATATATAGGAATGACAAGCTAATTATTAAAAAATCGATTTAAATGACATAAATATTCCAAAAATGTTGCTACAGCATCAACAAAACATGAAAAGAATGAAAAGCACTGTTTTAACTTTGAAGATACAAAAATAGTCGATAGGGACAAAAATTATCATAAATTAATAATAAAGGAAATGATAGCAATCAAAAACGAAACACATGCAGTAAATGACATAACTAACATAAACAATCTTAGTCAAATCTACAACAATATAATTTAAACGCAGTATATTCCCTTAATAACATCAAAAATGTATCTCCTTAAAAGCAAAAACAAATTCTTTTAATTTTTTGTTCATTATGTCCGAGAATATAAAATGCAAGTCCTTGGTGGTTTGTTTGATATTAGTAATAGTTTCGACGAAATCTCAACATATATATATATATATATATATATATATATATATATATATATATATATTTATATATATATATATATATATATATATATATATATATATTTATATATATATATATATATATATATATATATATATATATATATATTCTTGAACCATATATTATATAATTTTTTCTTTATTTTGTCTTTTCTTGGGTTTAGGTTCTTTATTTAACAAAAAATAAATGTATCCTTAGTACCTGAATAGACGATGTTGAAGGTTAAATTCCGTCAATAATTAATAAACAAAATGTCAAGGAAGGAAAATAAATCAAAAATTTTGAAAATGCCTTAAATAAAGGGGGAAAAGTCAATTCGTTAGTATTTTTTGTTAGATAAAGAACCTAAACCCAAAGATAAAGAAAATATTATATATATATATATATATATATATATATATATATATATATATATATATATATATATATATATATATATGTTTATGCGGCTTTCACGGATTCCTCCGTGTGAGATGCAATAGCAGTGGATATATCCACATTATGCCGTTATAGTGCTGAAATCACATTCAGCAAACGTACAACTATATGCAGCTCCGCGTATGAATGAAGTAAAATGCGAACAGCAAATGTAAACTTCTCTCCATCATATCATTTCTGTGTTAGAGGTTGCACAGTGAGAATAAATTGTTATGGAACGCAATTTATCCTATTCCACTACCATCGAGATGATGGCCTACCTGTACCACCATACCGAGAAGAAAGTCAAATCTTACCCTCCCCGCCACAGTGATACGGCAGAGGTACATGTTTACCGCGAAGCCGCGTGCAGTATTTGCGTGCTTCCTTCCGATCTGTCCTTTGCACAGCCAGGTGCATGTCGGTACCCTGATGAGTCTAGTAGAGACGAAACATGTATCTCTGCCGTATCACTGTAGCGGGGAGGGTAAGTTTTGACTTTCTTCTCGGTATGGTGGTACAGGTAGGCCATCATCTCGATGGTGGTGGAATAGGATAAATTTGCGTTTTATACCAATTGTGCAACCTCTAACACAGAAAGGATAGGATGGGGAGAAGTTTGCATTTACTGTTCGTATTTTACTTCATTCTATACACGGAGCTGCATATAGTTGTACGTTTGCTGAATGTGATTTCAGCACTACAACGGCATAATGTGTATATATCCACTGCTATTGCATCTCACACGGGTGAATCCATGAAAGCCGCATAAACATATATATATATATATATATATATATATATATATATATATATATATATAAATATATATATATATATATATATATATATATATATATATATATATATATATATATATATATACTGTTAAAAATAAATTTAATGGACGTTCACTAATTAAATTTAATGTAAAAATTATTAAATTTAATGCTAATACCGGTTTATGAAATTTGCTTACAGCACATTACATTAAAATTAATGTGAACTTTTTTTACAGTACATATATATATATATATATATATATATATATATATATATATTATATATATATATATATATATATATATATATATATATATATATATATATTTCGAAATAGTGACTACAATATGTCATTGGACTTTATATTAATCTTCCAGTTTGAATGAAGTGTAAAATATGTTGTGCAGTATTTCTTAAAGTTATAGATAGCCAGTACATAATGTGTGGATTTAGTCCCCACGTCTTGCCCAGTGACCTTTTTGCTGCCATGATAGACATTTTACCTTTAGGGACAATTTTCTGTAGGTGGGAGTGCCAGGTAAGCTCTGCATCCAGGGTTATACCTAGATATTTAACTTCCCGGCTAGTAGATTCATTTGACCCAACTTTCTTCTCTAAATAAAGGGTTTGAGTGTGGTTTTTCCAGGGTTTACCCTAAAGTGTTCTCTGATCCTCCACTCCTCCATTATAGTACGAGCCCTTTGCATCAGCTCCGATAATATATTGCCATGTTTTCCCACAATGAGTATGGCTATATTATTAGCATACTCCTGGTTATAAAAGCCTCGGTCGTTGAGATTTACCAGGAGATCGTCAACCATCAAATCCCATAGAAGTGGGGACAGTACTCCACCTGTGTGCAACCCTTGGCCCTTCCTCGACATAAAATTAAATTTAAAAATCTGATTATTCAGATGCTACGATGGGTAAATAGAGTGACGAATGCTGAAGTATTACGAAGGATGAACAAGGATCAAGAAATTTTAGATACTATAAAACGACGAAAAATCGAATAATTGGGTCACGTTATGTAAGGGCATAGATACCACCTACTGCAATTGATCATTAAGGGAAAATTCAGGGCAAAAGAAATGTTGGATGACGGCATATTTCTTGGTTTCGCAACCCAAGAGAGTGGTTTGGATGTACATCTACTCAGTTGTTTAGAGAAGCGACTTCAATGATACATCTAGCAATACTGATTGCCAAACTCCGCAGCGGATATGGCACTTGAAAAAAAAAGATAGCGAGGTTATGCTGAATGCTGTATAGACAAAAGAATGAATTACGTTCTGTTCAGAAATATGGGTATAGTTGCTTGTCAAATAACGTCAATTCGTTGATACCAGCTCGTACGTGGATGGACTCGTCTCTAACATATTTAGACACGTGGACATTTACCAAATCGCTTTATGGAATATATTTTCTGATAGCAAAGCTTGATAACAATCTCTAACAGAGACGCAAGAAAAGGAACACCTAAACCAACTATTTAAAAAACTTAGAAATATACACAAAAAATTTTAAAAATATATAATGATCAACTCAAATATGCCCTAATGTCATAAACGGTAATAAAAATTGATTTTCTAATCAATTTTTTATATATAATTTTGTTATTTTAAACATCAGTTTATTCAAATATTTGTTGAAGTTAATATACATAGTAAATATACAATTTTTAACACAAAAAATTATTAGGGTAGGTATAAAAGTTGATAATATTAGGTTAATTTAGTTTCCATTAGTCTTGCATTATGTGCACATATGTTAATCAAATCTAGAATATTTTTCTTTAATTACTAAGCTACCAATATTAATACTTATTTCTGAATAGTTTTTAACTAAGAAAAACTGGTATTGACGAAATTCATTTGAGGATACTGTCATAATGTCTGTGAAGATTCTGGTTATAGTAATAATCCCTTTTTTCCAGAACGCTTTAATGTCAATGATTGCAATGAGAAATGAATCACTATTTATCAATGGTTCATGTTACTTATCTATAATACAAACTTTCTTCAATCCAGAACATTACATTGCTATGTTTAATATTATCGATAACGATCCCAATAATAAAATTTTACAAAACCAAGTTACAGAAATGTTTTCGACTGATTATATTTTGCAGAATTCTCATATCTTAAACAAACAACAAATTTTTATTTTTGTGGCAACAATTAATACCACAACTATGGATCAAGTAAGCACTTTTTTTAAAAATGCAAAAGATGCAAAGATAATAATTTTTTCAATACAGCAGGACAGCGAAATAAGCTTCAACAAAATAGAAATGTATTTTTTGAATTTTTGGATGAGAGGAAGAAAACTTTTAACATTTATTTACGTAAATTCTCAATCAATTGTAACAGTGATATCAAATTTTCATTTAAAAGAGGAAGAACTGTGTTTTCATCAAATTTTTTATCGAGTTTACGATGATTATTGTCTAAATAATGTTCTCTTTGAAAATAAAATTTTATTTTCCAAGAAAGCTGCACATACTCTTTGCAGACTTAAAGCAATCTGGATACCTGGAGAAACACTAGCAGCTCATAAAAATGAAGATTATAGTACTGGAGTTATGTACAAGCTGGTTAAATTTTACACTGAACAAAGAAGCGTCAAACTGGTTGTAGGTTAGTAAGTTGATTAAATATTTTTTTAGTAATATGCTGATATTTGTAGCAGGATTTCTAATTTATCTTTTTTAACTCGAATGCTATATGAAATATTAAATTTTCTTTCTAGTCACGTTCCATTTTGGTTAAAATTAGAATTTATGTAAACAATTGATTGCATATCTTCTTTTTGAGAGGGGCTGGCTACACTCTGATATTGTTGTCTTATCTGTAGACAAAACATAATTGAAGGATTTGTTTACTAAAGAAAATATTGCCATTTAAATAGTTATTTCAAATTTATTTGACCTTAATTTATTGATAATGGTCTATTACGATGACAATTTAAGTGTGTTTTAAATTAAGGTTTAGAATATTCTTCATGTACGTTTTAAATAAGCATCCAGTATTAAACTGGATTTTAACCTATACTAACCTGCTATAAAATACAATCACAGTAACACACAGGGTGTCTCACAGTCCATTAGATTATCTCGGGAAGCAATGCTATTTTAATCCTGCAAATCTGTATAATAGTGTTTTCGGTGACGCTATCTTCAGATGAAGTAACAGCGGTCTGGTGCGACTTCCGGTTTTACCGGAAGTTCTCCGAAATTTACTTATTTTAAATGAATCACCCTGTATATTACATTTCTTAGTATTCCTTTCTTTAATACCGATAACTTGTACTCAAAGTTTTTTGCCCTACACTAGCCGTTTCTGAGGAAAAAAGATTTTTTCAAATTTTGACCTTTAACAGGGTGTTTCCTAAAATTGAATATCGTTCCAAAAATAAAATAATGAGACTCGGAATTCCCGTTGGGGCTTTACATATTATTGGGTTCAATAATGGATTGTCTGAAAATTACATTTTAGATACAGGGAAGTGGAAAAGTAAGAAATTTTGAGCTCTATCAAAAAGTTTAAAAAACTTAATTTTTTCAAATATGATTCTACATTGTTAATTCATTGAGTAGGTAGGCAAGAACATTCCTTATCTGTCCATATAGAGTGTCCCCATAACTAGTTAGAACAGTTTTTAACTTATTTACGATATTTCGTAAAACCTTCAAAATATCAAGCAGTTTAGCCTTGAATTATGGATGACAGTACCGTCACACTGGTACCACAGATTATGCCTCATTCCATTAGGCATATTGTCCAAAACTTCAAGAAAGTCGGTGTTAAGGAAGCGTACGTGTTCTTCAGAATCTAAATTACCTCTAATAAAATAAGGACCAACAACGATCATTTAAAATACCGCACCACACATTTGTTTTGAAGGAATACTGGTCTCTGCATTCTATTATAGAATTGGGATTTTCTTGAGTCCACAATCTATAATTTTAAGAGCTAACAACGTCGCTTGAAGTGAAAGTGGCCTCGTCGGTTCATAAAATATGAAAGGGAAAGAATAAAAACTTTTTCCCCCTGGTACCAAAAAGAGAATCCCAAACGTATATCAAAATCTTGTTCCTTAAGGGTATTTATAAATTTCGGTTTATAAAGTTTAAATTTATTTTTGTACAAAATCTTCCTTACATTCTCTCTTTGAACGTCATTTCTACAAGAAACATGTCTAGTACTAGTTTGACCATGTTCCACAACATCTAGGCACATATTTAATTGGACTTCATCACTATGTTTTATAAAAAAAGTGTTCGTTTATTTTAGCAGTTATTTAAAATATTATTTTTACAAAATCAGTTGCAACTGGCATTTATCCAGATATCTGGAAAAAGTCACTTGTAACACCTATATTTAAGAATGGTAATAGGATTGAAGTTACTAACTATAGAGCAATAAGTAAAATGTCTTTGATAGCGAAGGTATTTGAAATGATTGTTGATACTAAAATCAAATCAAAATTTCAATCTATTTTAAGTGAAAGCCAACATGGTTTCGTTGGAGGTAGATCTACTGTAAATAATTTGCTTGTTTATGAGCAGTTTTTAAGAAATTCTATTGAGGACACTAATCAGATTGACTCTATTTACACGGACTTCTCTAAGGCTTTCAATAAGGTAAATCACTCTCTACTTTTGAGAAAGTTGGAAAAATATGGCATATTTGGTGAGCTTTCGCACTGGTTTTATAGTTACCTAACAAATAGGAGACAGCAGGTAAAAATTGGCAATTTTGTTTCTAGCGAGATTTTAGTCTCATCTGGCGTACCGCAAGGTTCGCATTTGGCTCCACTTTTATTTAATATTTTTATCAACGATGTGACTGAATATGTGAAATATTCTAAATGTCTTTTATAGGCTGACGATTTAAAGATTTTTCGAATAGTCAAGGATGTGGAAGATTGTATGAGACTTCAAGAAGATTTGAATGCTGTAAGTGAATGGTGCAATTTAAATGATATGCAATTGAATGTAAGCAAATGTTTTGTCTTGAGATTCTATCGCATTAAGCATGTTATTCAATATGATTATTCGATTGGTGGTATATCACTTGAAACTAAAAGAGCTCAAAGACAAAGAAAGTATATTTTGACAGCAATTTAAGTTTTAACTTTCATGTGAATCACATTACTAATAAAGCATTAAAATTACTGGGCTTTATTAAAAGAACCTTGCATGACTTTAATAACATTGCTTGCTTTAGAACATTATTTTGTTCCTATGTTAGGTCAGTTCTGGAATATGCTTGCCAGGTATGGTCTCCTTACTACGGGCAGTATATTCAACGGATTGAAAGAGTGCAAAAGAGATTCATTAGATTTGTGGGTTTCAAAATGGGGATACCAAGTGAAGACATAGTATATGAAGAAATACTTAAGGCCATTAATTTGATACCTCTTAGGGAAAGGAAAACATACATCGATATGCGCACCTTTTATAAAATTTTCCATGGATTAATAGATTGTCCCGAATTATTAGCTATGATAGACATAAATGTTCCACAGAGAGTTTTGAGAGAATTCAATCTTCCTTTCACAGAACAAACTATGGCTTATCATCATCTCTTACTCGTTTTTCAATTAAGGCGAATAAATTTGAAAATAATATCGATTTCTTTAATGATACATTGAATTCCTTGAGCTCAAAAATAAAGAATGCACTGTGATATATGTATCTAGTTGTTTTATCTATAGATGGTAACTTGTTTTTAGTGTATGTATTTTATATTTGCCCACCTTCTGTATACCTCTTTATTTTAACTTTTGTGTTTGTATGAGTCTATTATACCTTATTTTATCTATATTGTACATCTTCAAGTTTATATATTTTTGTATTTGACTAATTATCTTATTATTTGTTCAATGTTTTGTTGTATGTTTCTGTTCATGCGTGTAATATTAGGGATTTTTATATTATACTTATGTATTGATTTTTTTCTTTTGTAAATGGCTGGTCCGTCAATAAACATTTATTTATTTATTTATTTATTTATTTATTTATTTATTTATTTATTTATTTATTTATTTATTTATTATTTATTTAAAATTGTAATGTTTTTTAAATGAACTTTCCACCGATCCAGTTGATTTAAATTTAGCCATAATCCTATTTACAGTAGATTGTTGCACATTTTGGTCTGGATGTCTTTCATTAAAAATGTTGGCTGCTTCACGATGATTTGTATTTTCACCACATATTAATACAATTTCAATTTTTTCCTGTAAAGTGAACATTTTTTTATTTAATACACAGTATTAATTAAAAGCTACTATGACAAACTAAAAGCAATTTTACTGTTATTATTAAAGCAAGGGCTTGATGACCTTTTTTCTCATTTGTTTTACGGCCAACTTGTTTTTGATGCATCATCGTAAGGTATAATAATAATAAATTTTTTGAATACTGCACTTAAATAACAAAAGACTATTTTAACTCTTTTAATAACATAGCTTCATAACAAATTTTAATAATGCAGTTTTAAATTAAATCGGTGAAACTAGATAAACTACGTAAAGTTAAAAAAAATTTATTTTCCACCTAATGCAGACTTGTACACACTGTGTACTTTGTCTTAATTATAATGTGTATTATTTTAGACACAAATTACATTTTCAAAAATAGTTATTTTATGAAGTTACCTTATACAGGGTCAAAAATAAATAAACGTTGCATCACATGTGACCAAATTTTAGTAGCCCTATTTAGATTTTGCAGAAAAAACACCCATTCAGTTAACACCAGGTACACTAAACCAGCTTGGTCAGGTAGATATCTAAACTGTTTCTCTAATCATTCAAAAACTCAAAAAAATAATGTTATAATCGGTCTGTCTGATCGTGCTATCTCCCTAACGTCTCCAGAATTCCAACCAAAAATACTGCAAAAAGTGAAAAAGACACTAATAAATAGTAATTTCAACGAAAAGACTATCACCAAAATCACTACATAGTATAAAACAAAGTCGCTTTCTCTGTCCCTATGTCCCTTTGTATGCTTAAATCTTTAAAACTACGCACCGGATTTTGATGCGGTTTTTTTCAATAGATAGAGTGATTCAAGAGGAAGGTTTATATGTATAATAACATCCATTAAATAGTGGAGAAATACTGTTATTTTTGAGGTTTCTAATGTGATGTCGTTAATTATCATATTTTTTTCCGCTTACATTGCAAACGCAGGCTGAACCCTACGAGATTTATCAAAATAATGTACTAATTATTTGTACACATTGAAAAGGTCTACAGAAAACTCCGCGATGGTATATGTCTATCTCTCATGGATATCCCACAATAACATTTTTTTGTCATTTACTTTTTACGACAAATAATGGCAAATTTTGAAGCGATTTTAACCAATACAGCATTAATCCTTATCCAATTAAATAGCTTAAATACATTGTTGATTTAATATAGATCTATATGGTCCTTTACAGCACAAGATTTAAATGAATATTTTCGAAGATATTACAGATTTAAAATTGCGGGAAGTAGCGCTTGCGGCGGTACTGGCCGACCGGGGCGGCGGCAGCGTGCCTATAAATAGCGCGTCGGAGGCCGAAGTAATAATTGTTGTAAAAATAAAATAAATAGTCACAGTTTTTCGCTAGTAATTGATAAACGAACACATAAGTTTTATAATAACGTAAAAACAAGAAACATAGAACATAAACAGCAAAAATATGTAGCATTACCTTACACTAGTGATCTGTCAGAAAAAATAAAATACATTTTAAAAAAGCATGATATTATCGTATGCCACAGGTCACATAATAAATTAAATACATTGTTCACAAATTTAAAAAGTAAAACTCCTTGCATGAATAAATCAAATGTAATATATTCGATCCCTTGTACAAATTGTCCCAAAAAATATATAGGCATGACGAGCCAATTGCTGAAGAACAGATTAAACGGCCATAAATATACGAAAAACGCCTCAACAGCGTTAAACAAACACACACAGGACGAAAAACATACTTTTGATTATAACAGTTCCATAATAAAAAACAAAGATATGAATTACCAAAAATTACAGATAAAGGAAATGATTGAAATTAAAAAAGATAAAAACACTGTTAACGACAGAACAGATATGGGAAATTTGAGCCTCATTTACGCAAGCCTAATTTAAACAAAAATATTAAGTATTCGATCCTGCCAAATAAGAATCAAAAATTGAATATCCTCTTAAACATAAAACTAAACATATTTGTTTTTTTTATGCATTGTAAAATATAAAAAAAAATAAAACACATTCGCATTTCATGTATCCTCAGTAGACGATGTAAAGTTTGAATTTTATTTAGTAATAGAGTAGCAAAATGTCAAGGTGTGTACCGGTAAAATTAAATATTTTAAAAAATTTTAAAAAAATTTAAAAATTTAAATACTGTTTTTAAGTGTCTTTGTTTTTTGAAATTGTAGATATGTTTTTTATGTGGTGTACTTTAATTATATAAAAATATTTTTAGGAGGAAAAAATTTTGAAAATGCCTTGAATAAAGGGCGAAACGTCAATTATTTTGCATTTTTTGTTAAATATAGAACCTAAACCCAAGAAAAGGCAAAATAAAGAAAAAATATATAATCTATGGTTCAAGAAACAGGAATATATATATATATATATATATATATATATATATATATATATATATATATATATATATATATATATATATATATATATATATATATATATATATATATGTTATGTCGGATATTCTCACGGGTGTGATGTGTAATCGAAGGTTTTCGGGCATCCCGTGTATGTGCTGAGTCCCTCTCAGGACTGTAAGGCAGCTGACGTTTCGGTGAAATCTCGAACAGTTCGCTCGTAGACGCCATACAGTGAGCTTTGAAAATGGTGAATAAGATTTCACCGAAACGTCAGCTGCCTTACAGTCCTGAGAGGGACTCAGCACATACACGGGATGCCCGAAACCTTCGATTACATATATATATATATATATATATATATATATATATATATATATATATATATATATAGGAAAAGCCAACTAAACCGAAAGGTTTAAGGCACTTTTGTGGGGCTGCAGTCAAAATGAGGGTTGGCCAGAAAAGAAAACTCTTTTTTGTTAGTCTAGCATTCGAGAAATTTTATTCCCTTCCTCAGGACTTCTACAAAAGAGAAAATAACCCTCCTTATTTCTATTACTATGAGTAAAAATAAAGAAAAAGACCTACCAGAGTGACTATGTATAAAATTTCAGGTTTTGTTCAACAGATGCAGTCATTATCACTTAACAATAAGATCACATAACATCAGAAGGTTGTTTTAAAAGACAAAACTAATTTGATTAATTCAGAAAATAATTTGAAAACACGTGGGCGTCGTTGAATCGCCATTTTAATTTCAGAATGGCTTTGATTTTTGACAGTTGAAATTTTGTATAGTTGATTTATATTAAGATGGAACAACTATTCTCGCAGCTTAATCTCATTTTCACACCATTCCAAGGATATTTTTAGTTGTAGCTAATGATTTTCGGGGTGTATGATTTTTTCGACTTCGGATTCATATTTAGCGATCAAAAATACATAATACATGGGTCTGGTTCGCTGATCTGAATTTTTCTCTGTGGGGCTGTGAAATTAATTGCATCTGAAGATGATACGAAAACCCCATTATACAAATTTCTTCTTCTTCTGCTAATGCCTATCCGTTACCGGATGTTGGTGAGCATAATGGCTATACGGACTTTATCCACTGCTGCACGAAATAAGCCCACAGTTGATGTATTAAACCATACTCGGAGATTCCTCAACCATGAGATTCTTCGTCTTCCTACACTCCTTTTGATTTGTATTTTACCTTGTAGTATAAGCTGCAAAAGCCGGTACCTTTCAGGATTTCTCATGATGTAGCCCAGGTACTCAAGTTTACGCTTCTTTACTTGATACAAGATTTCTTTTTCTTTTTTCATTCTATGAAGCACCTCTTCGTTAGTAATATGATCCACCCATGAAATCCTCAGAATGCGACGGTATAGCCAAAATTCAAAAGCTTCTAATTTTTTGCATGATGCTTCAGATAGCATCCATGATTCAACGCCGTATAGGAGGGTCGAAAATACGTAGCATCTCAATGTTCGCATTTTGGTGTTTAAGGATAGGTCTCTGTTTTGAATATTTTTGCTATTTTAGGGAATGTAGTGCGGGCCTTTTCAATACGGCATCTTATCTCAACCGAGTGGTCTCATTCTTCATTGATATTCGTTCCCAAGTAGATATATTTGTTAACTCTTTGGATGGGTCTGTTATGTATCAATAGTTGGCCGTGTATGCGTTTATTTTTAGAAATAATCATGAATTTGGTCTTTTTTGTATTCATCTGCAGTCCGTATCTTTCACTCACTTCCACCACTCTGTCCATCAATCTTTGGAGTCCTCTTAAATCATTTGAGATAATTACCGCATCGTCTGCGTATCTTATGTTATTAATACATTCGCCATTGATAATCACCCCGTCGGAGGTATTTTCCAGGGCTTCTCGAAATATGTATTCTGAATATATGTTGAATATCAACGGCGAAAGTACACATCCCTGTCGAACTCCTCTCTTTATCATAACTTCCTCGGATTCCTCACTTTCTATTCTGACTGAAGAGGTCTGGTTCCAATAAAGATTTGCTATAATTGTTAGGGCTTGTTTTTCTAATCCAGCTGATTCAAAAACTTCCATCATCTTATTATGCTGAACCTTATCAAATGCTTTTTGATAATCAATAAAGCACGCGAAAATATCGTGATTAACATCCCGCGTTCTTTGGAACAAGACTTGGATACTAAAAAGTGCCTCTCTAGTACCTAGGGCATTTCTAAACCCAAACTGGGTACAACTAATCTGTTCTTCGCAAATCCTATATATTCTTTGATGAATTAATTTCAAGAAAAGTTTAAGAGAGTGACTCATAAGGCTAATCGTACGAAAGTCTTCACAATTTTTTGCAGTTGGTTTTTAAGGTAGCGTTATAAATGTACTTTTGAGCCATATTTTAGGTATAATTCCAGTGGAGTATATTTCATTAAATATATCTGTAAGCCATCTGATATCTTCATTTAATAGTTTTAAGAATTCATTCCGGATATAATCTGGCCCTGGTGCTTTCCCATTCTTCAACCCCAATATGGTTCGAGTAACCTCATCAACGATAATCGGCAAGAAATTTGGTACCCGGTAAGTGGGAGGATTTTCCGATCTGCTTGGGTCTTCGAACAACTGGTTTATGTGTTCTTTCCAAATTTTTATTTTCCCTAAGCGATCTACAATGATGTTACCTTTGTTATCCTGAATTTTTCCGCTTACATTGAATTTATACAGATCCGATGTCTCTTTTATTTTCTTGTGCATGTTGAAAGTATCGTGTTTCTTCTCAAGTTCTTCTATTTCTGCACACTGTCTTTCTATCCATTCTTGTTTTGCACACCTTATCTTACGTTGGATTAGTCTTTGCATATTTCGGTACTCCATTTTACCTCTTTCCAATAATCTCCTCGCATTCATCAACTCTAATATTTCATCTGTTATCCATGGTTGTTTTTCTATCTCTTTGTGCTACCAGAAATTCATTACCAATACTTTGAAATTTTTCAGCCATTTTGGGAAGAGTCGATTCTACGCTGTGTGGGATTTCTATGAGTTTTCGACATTCTTCAGTTATTTTTTCAGTTATTACTTGGTGTGTTTGTTCATTCTCTCTGAGTTTCCTTATATTCCATTTTTTCCTGTCTATCCTTTTCTTTACCTTTTTAAGCTTGATTTTAAATTTGCCGCAGAGAAGAGCATGATTTGAATGCACGTCAGCTCCTAGGTATGTTTTAGCCACTATGCAACTGTTATGGTACCTTTTATTTATTAATAAATAGTCTATCTGGTTTCTTACAATATGACCTTCTTCATCCTGAGGTGAAGTCCATGTATATAATCTTCGAGGTGGTTGTTTGAAAAGGGTGTTCAGGATAACAAATTGTTCTTCTGTCACAAAATCCTTTAGCCTCTCGCCTCGTTCGTTTCTAGTACCTAGTCCAAACCCGCCAATCAGTTCCGAGTTGTCGCCTTTGCCAATTTTGGCATTGAAATCTCCCATAATGATAGTTAGGTCTTCTTTCTTAACTTGTTTTAATATGTTAGATACTGCTGCTGCTCATCGGGTTTTTCGGAAGTGGGTGAATATATTTCTATTAAGTTCAATTTGATAGGTGTGCTCTTCACTTCAATAAAAATTATTCATCAGAAACTGGAGTAAAACTCATATCATACTGAGAAAGTTTAGGTGAGAATATGATTCCTACACCACTAGTGTGTGCCAGAATAGTACACTTTATGATCTTCTACAGTACAATGACCACTTCCGGGCCACCTCATTTCACTAATTCCGAGGATGTCGATGTTTAGTCTGTCCATGTCGAGAATTGTATTATGTATTTTCCCGGCTTGAAACATAGTTTTCACGTCCCATGTGCCCACCATGAGTGTCTCTTTTGACATCTTTAGATACAAATTTACTTTATTCAAATCATATTCCTTTCCGAGATATTTTAATGGACGATTACCGTGAGACACCCTTTATATACATATACGATTATTATTAAAAAATTAAATAAACTTAAAAAAATAGTGAAACCGCAAATATTATGGAACTTTCAATGTACTATCTAGTTTCATTTGTCGATGCAATAGGCATATCTTTATGAACATAGACGTTGCATTGATTAATTAATTTTGATTTAGTTCAGATGACTATTTATATTTTTAATCTTCATCTTTTAGAAACCAATGATACACTTTTCCTGCATGAATATTTTAACCGTGGAAGTCTTTCCATCGTCGGTGAACATTTGGAAAAAGGTGATCAAGATGTTGCCATTGGCACAATATTTATGAATGAAAGCATGGATATTGAATATGGTCCCTTACTTTTTAAGGATCATTTAGTCATTACTGCAACAAAAGAAAAAATTAAAATAACGGCAAAACTGTTATATGTTTTTAAAAAGGACCTTTGGTTTTATTGGTTTATTACTTTCGGATGTATAACTTTACTATATTACATTTTGTATGTTATATTAGAAGACGATAGAACTAAATCAATAGAAAATTCCTTTATGGATTTATTTCGCTGGACTATTGGAACGGGAATAGGGATTTTACCGAGATCCTCCACATTAAGAATTTTAATTCTATTCTATATATTGTTTAATGTTATAATCGACACAACATATTTGGGAAAACTTAGTAGTATTTTGACCACTGAGCCATTTGAAGGAATTTATGTACATCGAATGTACCAAGGAATTATTGACCACAACAATATGTATTCGTCTTATTTCGGCGAGCTGACTCAGATAAGACTCATTATGTCACAGAGACTCAATTCAAGTCATATTAATAAAACCTTTTTTAAAACAAATTCAACAGAATGGCAAAACTTAAAGGAGGTTAGTATAAAATAAATATATAATGAAAAATAATATATATATATATATATATATATATATATATATATATATATATATATATATATATATATATATATATATATAGAATATACATACATACGACGAATTATCTATACTTTGAACCATGTTTAAATAAAATGTTATTAAATATACAAAATTTATTTGAAACGAAAATAAATAAATATTATTGTTATTATTTATTTATGTATTTATCTACTTAAAGATCCATTATGCGATACATGTCCACATATGAAAAATAGTCGTAGCGCCCGGCGTGTGCAGCCTGCCGTTCTCTTCTTTTTGGCTACTTGTAATCTCCTACTAGTTCTGCTTCGTTCGACTTCTGACGCGACTTTATGCTTATTTCGTTATGTTCGGAAGCATTTTTAGCATATTTCAACAAATTTATAGAAAAATCTAAAATAGACGAATTGTGGTTCTCTATTTTCAGAATCTTTTTGGAAAATTATTATCAGGTTAATGTGCTGGCACTGACAAAAAACGCTCCAAATTGTTTATTTTGCAACTGGGCAAAAAAATATTAATGCGACCGCCTATTTAAAGTACCCGTAATAAATTATCATTTCCCGAAAAATCTTCGCTTAATATATATATATATATATATATATATATATATATATATATATATATATATATATATATATATATATATATATATATATATATATACCGGCGCGAATCCAAAGAGGAGGCGGTGGGAGCTATCGCCCCCCCCCCCCCAAGAGCTTTGAGTTCAGGAAAATAGACCCAATTTTGCCTTTTATACTATAGTTTATTCAAGAACTAGAGAGAGTAATAAATCATTTTTTACCCTTTTTTCTTCGCAAACTACCTGTGTTCTTTAGTCCGGTGTCTTTGGCAAAATCTGTTAGACACATATGTTTTTCATAGGAATGGGTTAAAAATTTTATAATCAAAAATATCGGTCTATAATAATGGACTATTTGGGTTGGATAACAATAGATATTTGGAAGTGTGAAGTGTTAAAAAGGATTTTAATCCTTATCATAGGCGTCGGAAGGAGGTTATGTTATAGAATATTATTTCGGTAATATACTTAAAATAAAAAGTTTTTATACCTTTATTTTATTTATTATGATTTCTTAATAATTCATATACATTACAAAATATAGATAATTTTGACATATTTAACACAAATCACAACTATATTTTTATTATTTTTAATTTTGGCATAGAAACCGTTTTAAGTACATTCAGACTAAAACGTAGCCTTATGCTCTCAAAAAATTCTAAGTTATAATTTAAATGCTTACAAAATACCCATTGTCAAAAATACAAGAAATTAAACATATATAAAAAATAAATTCGTCCATATAATATTAAAATTTTCTTGGGGCTATCGGTCAGTTTATTATTAATTAAAAACATTTTTAGGACATTTGACGTTTCAGTTTATTTATTTCTTAAACCATCTGCAGAATTGCAATTAAACACTAAAACGGGATTCAAAGGTAATTTATTTTTATATGTTACAGAAAATTTAAATAATAAATTTTGTTTACGCTGGTAAACATTTCGTATCTAATTCGTAATCAAAGTAAGTGAAGCTATCTTCCCTCAAATTAATTATAATTGGTTCCTCTATCTCACCGATCATGAGATCGAGTTCCCACATTTTCTTTTATTCTTTTATTGTATGAATTTTTCCCAATTTTCTGCAGTAACTTTATTCAAAAAAATCTTTCAAAAGTTCAGTTAAATTACTAATTTTGTAAGTTGTGTTATTTCTAGCAACTCTACCTTTTACTTGAGAGAGACATTTCCTTCTTCAACATTTTCCGGACGATCTATAAGGACAGATTTCTTTTTTGTTTTGTCCCAGCAAAAATTAAGTTCTCTGAGCAATTTTCATAGCTCAGTTCTTTTAATTTCAGGTAAATCCCGATCTTCATTGATTTTAGTTAGAATTTTGTCGACGGTTGGAATTTGCTTCTCATAATAAAATGTATGTACAACTCCTTTTATTGCAGTTTACATCTCTACTTTCAACGAGGTTTTTCGTCTGCCTCTGATCGAATGTGGCTTGGGAGTACTAACAATTCCAGTCGTCTTTTTCGCCTTCAGTATTCGGTACATAATAGAGTTTTCAACTCCTGTCATGTTGGAACACATCTCAACAGAGCTTTTGACATTATTATCTAGATATTGATATCTTAAAGCATCATAAACATTCATCGTAATAAGTTTTTTGTTGAGGAAAAAATGCCCTAGTTTAACGATTTTGGAATAAATATAAATATGGAAGCCATATCTTTTGGGTATCTCACCAATCTCAAATCATATATAAAAACAAGCGCAAACAAGATAAATCACTAAGGACACACTGTAAGGTGTACTTTGCTCACTGACAGAAATTAAATTGAACTATCAGAAATTTTATTGTTGCAGTAAATTTATAAAAGCTTATAATATTTAAATAAAATTAAATATAATTAGAGTTACGGCAGTCCTCAGTTATCTGCGGTACTAGAGCAGGTACATTGGAGGTTTCGGTAACAGTTTTATTACTCTCTCTAGTTCTTGAGCTTTAAGTTCAGGAAAATAGAACCGATTCTGCCTTTTTTTTTTAGAAATGTGTATGCTGCTGGCACTCCCCCCCATTGACAATTTATTTCTCTTGAGATATCACCGCCCCCCAAAGAGAGAGGCTGGATACGCCCTTGGTATGGGATGGGAAATAAAAAAGAAAATTCTAATCTCACCTCTATTTTTTCGCGTTAAGAGTTTGTTTCTGTTAGTAAATCACGGCCAAACATTTTTTGCGGTCAAGTGTCATTGAAATATATATAATTGAAGAAAAAAAATGTTCAATCTAAACTACAAAGTTGAAAATAAAAGAAATAAAATTTTAATCGCCCCTGCTCATATAAGGCTAACTCCGCTGGTCTATAACAAAAATACCAAAATTTATGCAAGTTTATAGCTTATTATCGCTCATTCCAAGTTTTTTTTTGTTTTCCACCTTATATAATGGGATCAAATGGATTACTTTGATTTTATTGGATTATTGATAAATTGCATTAGATAATTAACAATATCTGATCAGTTTGAGCTGAGGCTGTTGAACCGAAGGTATTTCACTGGTACATTTCTCCGAAAAGGCACCTAACAATGTGGTTCCATAAAATTTCATTGCCTTTCTTTCTTAAAATGGGTTTTGAGTGCGAGTCGCGACGGATAACTGCTAATTTATAATAAAATCAATGTTATTTAAAATGCAGATTTTTTTTTATTTTAATATATATTTACCTACTCAGTAGTTAATTAAAAGCAGCATGTTTCAGATTCAAAATTTCATAACAGATGTTAACATACACATTACACTAAAATATGCATTTTTTAGAATCAATACTCTGATGTTTATACTTGGACTTTTGGATCTCTGAAAATGGTTCATCCAAGTGAAATGAAAATTCTGGACGAATTTGAGCCGCATCAGTTTTTAACATGGTTTATGACGTTTTATGTGAGCAAACACTCTCCGCTCAAAAATTCTCTACAATATTGGACAAACGAAATAGTCGAGAAGGGATTTACTACGAAATGGTTAAATGATATCATAAACGAAAATAGGAACCAAAGCCTTATTCCTGTGGAAGATTCAAATGATAAACCTCTAAGATTGGCGAATTTTCAAGAACTTTTTGTTATTCTTGGAGTTGGATACTTTTTGGGTTTATTTATATTTGTTTTAGAGCATATTTATAAGAGATTGGATACAAGATACAACATTACGGAAAATATATATGCGCTAATTTTACTATTAAAGCCACCAGAGCACATGTATGAATAAAATTTAGTCTTTCTGTTAGCTCACGTTATGATCCTTAAGGTGCGTATAAATATGGCTAGTCGAGCGCGTGACGAGGTTGCAACGAACTGATCTTTGTCGGTTCGAACCCTTCTTCGACGCCCGGCGCTAAAAGAGATTTCTAGCGTCTGGACGGTGTAAATCAATAAAGGGTAAAGAAAAAAAAATATTTAAGTTTTGATTATATTCTTTATATTCCGAAGTGAAATTTAGTTAATTTTTTCTTATTTTCCAAATATTTAATAATGAGTTTTTCTTTAATAACATAGTTAATGCCGTTTCACCAGTCCTCGCTGATATTTTTTTTAATGTATTAAGAAACTAGCGACCCGCCCCGGCTTCGCACGGGTGCAATGCTGATACTAAAATACACTACAGAAAAACTGTAACTATTTATTTTATTTTTACAACAATTATTACATCGGCCTCCGACGCGCTATTTATAGGCACGCTGCCGCCGCCCCGGTCGGCCAGTACCGCCGCAAGCGCTACTTCCCGCAATTTTAAATCTGTAATATCTTCGAAAATATTCATTTAAATCTTGTGCTGTAGAGGACCATATAGATCTATATTAAATCAACAATGTATTTAAGCTATTTAATTGGATAAGGATTAATGCTGTATTGGTTAAAATCGCTTCAAAATTTGCCATTATTTGTCGTAAAAAGTAAATGACAAAAAAATGTTATTGTGGGATATCCATGAGAGATAGACATATACCATCGCGGAGTTTTCTGTAGACCTTTTCAATGTGTACAAATAATTAGTACATTATTTTGATAAATCTCGTAGGGTTCAGCCTGCGTTTGCAATGTAAGCGGAAAAAAATATGATAATTAACGACAACACATTAGAAACCTCAAAAATAACAGTATTTCTCCACTATTTAATGGATGTTATTATACATATAAACCTTCCTCTTGAATCACTCTATCTATTGAAAAAAACCGCATCAAAATCCGGTGCGTAGTTTTAAAGATTTAAGCATACAGAGGGACATAGGGACAGAGAAAGCGACTTTGTTTTATACTATGTAGTGATTAACGTATTCCTTATAGTTTACATTTTGGGTTATGACGAGTTACAAATTAGTTGAGCCCATATAAGTTTAGTGGATTTTAATTAATGTGTTCGAAGCACAACATTTCCATGTTCTTCAGCCCATTCGTCTTTCACATGTTTCTTAAATTGTCTTTCTTTGTCATTGGCAATTTTTACAAGTTCCTTCTTTACTAAACCGTTCATAAAGGAAATATGTTTTTTTGATAACCAATCAGTAATATCGCTTTTTCAACTATGTTATTGGCAACTTTTCCACCAGTCTAGAATGATAACTGGCGTTATCCAAATCTACAACTGACCTCTCCGGAATCAGTTGTATCATTTGATAAAAATATCTTTGAAAGATATCCGGCGTCATTTATTCATGTTAATCTTTGGTAGATTTCGGTTCAAACTGATGCAAAACTCCTATACATTCCCTCCAATATGAATTGTAATGAGTTTGTGGCCCTGAGCGGATAAGGATTTTAAATCTGTCGATAACCTTTCTAAGAATGCTTCACGAAAAATTGCTATATTCTTATCTTCATATATTTCTTGTACTATGTGTCCTGTACTGAGACAGATTACATCCAGATAACAAAGGTTTTTGCCTTCCCTGTGGTATTTTCAGTTTCCCTATAAGAAATTCATTTTTGTCAGCACTTTCTACGGATTGGTTTTTCACATTCTAGTTTTGTTTGATAACTTTCAAAACTTTATCGAGACTTGCTTTTTATTTTCTAACTAAAAACTTTCTAATTCGTGAACGTGTCTTCTTAGTATGTTTTTGAAGCATTTGTATATTTTTTTTCTTCTAAGTTACGGTTTAGGCTAGCACACAGTTTCCCCTTTCCTTAATTCGCCTATAAGTTGTAGATTCGCTAAGTTTTGGAGTAAAAGTAGAAATTTTCAATAGTTAGCACTGAAAGTTGTAAGACAAGAACCTAGCAAGGCCTTACATTTATATACATCTGAAGTATACTTGAAAATGTCACTACTGTTAATTGCCCAACTGAGATGTATACTTTTAAATCTAATTACCTTTTAAGTATACAACTCACTCCTTAAATACATACTTAAGACACATACAATATCTACCCCTTGCTTTATCCGAATTCGGAAAGCCGAATTATTTATGAAATCTGTTCTGAGAATTTCTATGGTTTTGGTTTATGCCTCTTCACAGGTGTGCATACAATTATTATACTTTGTCTGACAATGAAGAAGAAACGACAGCTTTGTTACTTTTATGCAGTGGGATTTTACCGTAAAAAGTATATTAAATAAAAAACAAAAACTTGGAGTACAATAGCACACTACCTTGTATACAAAAATGGTTAGGATTCGAACTTCTAGAAAAATTATAGTTCCAACATAGCGGATATCCCTTCGTTACATTTTGAATATATGTTAAACAAAATAGAAGCAGTCATTTCAAAAAGAAAAATATATTACCAGCAGCCCATTTCCATATGGCAGATGCACTCGAAATTTCCTTTTCGCTGGTCTCTGCAAATTTTCTGACGCAATTTCATTTCACATATTTACTTCTTTCCTTCTCTAAAATTTTTGTCCATAACTCACAAATTTTGGAATTATTTTGAGGTTCCTCTATTTTCTTCCGATTACTCCATATTCACTTATGAACAACTTTTAATCAATTAATGCTAAGTGCTAAATAAATTTCATTTCATTAACAAAAAAATAAGAAAATCTCGTGTCTTCAGTCTCACTGCAAAGTAAATTTTTTCGAAAAAGCGTGTCATAAACCCGTCCGACTAGATAAAAAAAATCCTTTGAGTTCGCACCAAAAAACCGACAGAAAATGGATCGCTGCGAGTATCGGTCGAGCTACTCGAAAACAATAGAAGTATAAAAAAATTGACTTCTTGTGACCCAACTGCATTTTTTACCTCTTTTCAAATTTGCCGACAATGGCCCTCGATAACAATAGAAATCGGCAAAATTTCAAAGGAGTCTCGTTGGAAGCTCGAGGCACTCGACTCGAGCTCGACTCGCCATATTTATACGCACCTTTATTGAAAAAAAAAAATTCAGCCGCTTGTATTTATGTAGCAACGTTAATGTACAGGGTGAGTCAACGATTGGATGAAGTGGGTTTGTGCCTTTTCGGTGAAATTAACAAAGAAACTATATTTATTGTTTGATACAGTTTATTTTTACGCAGATTTTAAAAATATTTAGGACTCTACAGGGTGAGCCGAAAAACTAGGACAGCATAAAGTTGTATTTTTTTAAATAGAACACCCTATATACGAATCGTATTTTCGATTTAGCTTATAAATTTTAAATCTTTTTTATTAAGGGTTTACTATAACAAAACTTTATAGTTTCTGAGATAATTGAGTTTAAAGAAAAAAAGTCACATTTTCAAGCATCAATTCAATCCTAAATAACGTTTTCAATTTTGTGACAAATATATTCAAATTTGGAATTTAGCAAGGCCAAGGACAAGTTAACATAATTTTTACCTAATATTTGCAATAAAAGCTACAGGGTGTTGAACACATCGGCTACAAATTTGAACAAGTTTAAATGAATAAATATCTTTTTTTTTAAATGGTACACCCTGTATATTTTCATGTTAATTAATAGAGTCAATAAAAACCCTAAAGTTTTGTTTAATATATCATATACCTATTTATATTAGTTTTTGAGATATTTCAGTTTTTATAATTTTCCATACTTTTTTACAGACATAGTCTTCATTGTCATAGTAGCCATGGCAAAAACAATGTAAAAAAACATTTTCTGTGTTTCAAATTTATAACCGCAATCGCTTCTTTTAGTTTTTATGTAGTGTAGTTTGGTTTTTTTTTGCATTCATCTTATATTGTAAAATGAATTTTCCAAAGAATGAGTTAATAGATATGATTTATACAATAGGAGAGGCTCAAAAAAATTGCCTTCTTGCTCAAAGAATTTACAAAATGAAGTATCCTGATCGACGCCAGCCTAATACCCATACTTTTCAAAACTTAATGCAAAGATTTGATTCTTCTGGTACTGTTGATTATCCAAAACGTAAAGTGGTCAACAAACCAGTAACTAATGAAGAAAAAGAACTACAAGTATTGTTAAATGTTCAGGAAAATCCTCATATGGTAGCCGTCAGTTAGCAGCATTATGTGAAACATCACAATCCACCGCTAATCGTACTACCAAGAAATATAGGTATCATCCATATCACATGGAATTACACCAAGAATTGCATGGACAGGATTTTGAAAGTCATGTAAACTTTTGTCGTACAATAAATGCGGAGATTCAATTAAATCCAAATTTATTATGCAAGGTAATGTTTAGTGATGAAGCTACTTTTAGAAGTAACGATGCCGTAAATAGACGCAACATGCATTATTATGCCACAGAAAACCATTTTGGATTAGAGAGGTGCAACATCAAAACCACTGGTCATTAAATGTTTGGTGTGGTATTCATCATAATCGAATTATTGGACCCCACTTTTTTAATGAACCACTAAATGGCCATAGTTACCTGAACTTTCTACAAGAAGAACTACCCCAACTGCTTCAAGGTCTCGATAGGGATGAGCTCGACAGTATGTGGTTCCAGCACGATGATGCGCCTCCGCATTACCATCGTGAAGTTCGTGCGTTTTTGGACCAACGATATCCGCAAAATGGATTGGACGTGGAGGTTTCATTGAGTGGCCACCAAGGTCTTGTGACATCATCCCATTAGATTTCTTCCTATGGGGTTATATTAAAAATAAGGTGTATGTTAATCCACCAACAACAGTGGAAGATATGCGAAACAGGATTAGGGATACCTGTAGAACAATAACGCCACTAATTTTGTCCAGGGTCCGAGAAAATCTGCAAAAAAGACTAAATTTGTGCATTGCACAAGAGGGTCGTTTATTCGAACACTTATTAAAAAGAAATAATTAATCTCAGTATTTAATAGGTATTTTTTTTGTTTCAATTTAGTATAAAAGTAAATATGTATTTGCCTTGTCGTTATTGTTGTGTTAATTTTTTCACAGTATTTTTAATTAAACTATTGCCATTGTAATATAATGATAATGTATTTCATCATATTTAACCACATTCTGTTTGTTTCTGTAGTTTTCTTTTTATTATTTTACATGGCTACTATGATAATGAAGACTATTTCTGTAAAAAAGTATGGAAAATAAGAAAACTGAAATATCTCAAAAACTATTATAAATAGGTATAGGATATATTGAACAAAACTTTTAGGGTTTATATTACTCTATTAATTAGCATGAAAATATACAGGGTGTACATTTAAAAAAAAAGATATTTATTCATCTAAACTTGTTCAAATTTGAGCCGATGTGTTCAACAACCCTGTAGCTTTTATTGCAAATATTAGGTAAAAATTATGTTAACTTGTCCTTGGCCTTGCTAAATTCCAAATTTGAATATATTTGTCACAAATTGAAAACGTTATTTAGGATTGAATTGATGCTTGAAAATGTGACTTTTTTTCTTTAAACTTAATTATCTCAGAAACTATAAAGTTTTGTTATAGTAAACCCTTAATAAAAAAGATTTAAAATTATAAGCTAAATCGAAAATACGATTCGTATATAGGGTGTTCTATTTAAAAAAATACAACTTTATGCTGTCCTAGTTTTTCGGCTCACCCTGTAGAGTCCTAAATATTTTAAAATCTGCGTAAAAATAAACTGTATCAAACAATCAATATAGTTTCTTTGTAAATTTCACCGAAAAGGCACAAACTTACTTCATCCAATCGTTGACTCACCCTGTATAGGTTTTTTTGCTGAAGCACCAGTACCCAGCAGCAGTTCCCAAATCTCTCACATTTTGCATTTACACTTACGCTTTCAGCATTTTGCTTTCCAAATAAGTAGAATGGCATCAGTGGCGTAGCTGAAAGCTCGGGGGGGGGGGGGGGGGCGAAATCTTAATGTGGCCCCATTTTTAATTTAACAATATAATTTAGTTCAAATGCTAAATAAACTATAATACAGGTTGTCTTTGACTTTCATTAATCATAATATTGACGTTTAGATGTCAAGCTTCCAATCCTACATACCCCCTCGCGTGGCGAGATCGACGTTCGTTACACAGCGGAGAGGCAAGCGGAGTGAGTTTTTAAAGTGTATAGTCAAAACCCAAGCTCCCAAATCCACATGCTCCTCGAGCAACGAGATCGATATTGTTACAAGCAGACAGGCGAACGGAGCAAAATTATAAGTCAAAGCCCAAGCTCCAAACCCACATATCCTACACGCAGCTAGATCGATATCCATTACAAAGCAAACAGGCGAACAAAGTAAAGGTGCGTATAAATATGGCGAGTCGAGCTCGAGTCGAATATGCCTCGAGCTTCCAACGAGACTCTTTTGAAATTTTGCCGATTTCTATTGTTATCGAAGGCCATCGTCGGCAAATTTGAAAAGAGGTCACAAGAAGTCAATTTTTTTATAGTTCTATTGATTTCGAGTAGCTTGACCGATACTCGCAGCGATCCATTTTCTGTCGGTTTTTTGGTGCGAACTCAAAGGATTGTTTTTATCTAGTGGGATGGGTTTATGACACGCTTTTTCGAAAAAATTTACTTTGCAGTGAGACTGAAGACACGAGATTTTCTTATTTTTTTGCTTATAAAATGAAATTTATTTAGCACTTGGCATTGATTAAAGGTTGGATCTGGGTTGCTGATAATCAATTTTTCTTTAGGAAATGACTGCTTCTATTTAGATTAACATAAATTCAAAATGTAACGAAGGGATTTTGTTGAAATTTCTGTATTATTAGCTAATATGTTGGAACTATAAACTTTCTAGATGTTCGAATCCTAACCATTTTTGTATACAAGGTGTGTGCTATTGTCGTCCAAGTTTTCGGTTTTTTATTTAAAATAGTTTTTACGGTAAAATCCCACCGCATAAAAGTAACAGAGCTGTCGTTTGTTCTTCATTGTCAAAGTGACAATTGTATTCACACTTGTGAAGAGGCCTAAACCAAAGCCATAGAAATCTCGGAACAGATTTCATAAATAATTCGGCTTCCGAATTCGGATAAAGCAATGGGTAGATATTGTAACTGTCTTAATCATCGCCAAACAAACTAGTATACATTTTTGTATCTGGGTAAATTTCGCTTTTATACTTTGGAAATATAGAAGATAATTAGGAACTCGTGTAAAGGCTGATTTCCCAAGATTTATCAACAGATCTTGTAAAGTACAACAAAAAGGTATCTTTTTTATTAGAAATACAGGAGATAATATATAAATGAAGTCACTTAAAATATTAGATTTATTTCTAATATCCCCGCACACGATTATGTTGAACCCCATATAAGCTGATGTCGTGATTCATTATTAAATATTTTGAAATTAAAAAAAAATTGACTAAATTTCATTTCGGAATATAAAGAATATAATCAATATAGAATCTAAAAAAAATTAACTAATTTAGAAGTTCGTAAGACCATATTGACACACGGTCGCAATTATGTTAACCGCATATAAGCTATTTATTAATTAATACAAAATGAACTTATGTAATTTTCGACACATGCTCATTCGCGGTCAATATGGTGGTGTTCTGAACATTAGAAATGAACCAATTTGTTTATTCACATTATTTTCTACTCAATATTCCTAAAAAAAAAGATATGGATTTTTTTGGGAATTATAGTTTGCTTAATATCTTTATATTGCGAAATAAAAAAGGTGGGGTTTTTCATTATTTTCAAGACATTTGTTCATAAATTCCGAAATTAGCTTATATAGAATTCCTAGTAATGCCTTGATGGGTCAATATGGCCGTGTTGTAGATGATGGAAATGAACCAACATTTTCTTCGCAATGTTATTTAACTATCAATTTTTATATTCCCAAAAAAAAAAAATAAATTTAACCAGTTCAAAGAATATTTCAGATAATTGATGTTTACTGTATGTCCATGATTGTCGCGGCGAGTGTACCACATGGATACAAAGTTCATTTACATAAAGAAAAATGAAAAATGTGAGACATAGATAACCTTTTCCAAGAAACTGTGAAACCCCTTGTTATTTCAACTTATGGAAATTTCCACTACTCTTGTAGTGAAGATGATTTTTCAACTAACTTATATTTTTTCCTATTTACCTCTTTTTTTGAACATTGTTATTTTTTGCCTCTTATTTCCATCGGAACATTTGATATTTTGATAAGAAATAACATTATTAATTAATTAGTTGCTTGTCTTTATTTCAAAGTAAGGAAGTGAAAGTTGGTTACGAGGTATCTGTCATTAGGGCGTAACATCCCATGTTCACAAAATACCGGGTGTGTCTGCTTCAAAATTTTAAAACTACTTGAACTGACATTGAGAAATAAGTACTTAGTAAGAAATGAAATCCCTTTTGCATTCATTATGAAGGTCATATGCTATTAGGCAATTAAGACAGACGAGGTTTTAGCCACTCTTGCAGAAATTTAGTTTGCAAAGAGATTGAAGACGCGATAGTTGTTTATAAGTAAATATGGAGTGGTCTGAAGAAAGTGTGTTATATTTAGTGGAGAACTATAAATTATTCAAAAATGACCGTTTTTTGTTTATATCTTCTAATTCGGTTTCATTACCTGTAAAACAAGAAAGGATATCGTCATCAGATCTATACCAGAAAAAAACGTTTTCCAAAAAGTTTGTTCTAGAAAAGTTTTCTTCCAAATTGGTCATAAAAATTTCTGCCAGCAGGAGATTAAGGGGAGAGCCAATCGCTAGACCATCTTTTTGTTTAAATCTTCTAATTCGGTTTCATTACCTGTAAAACAAACAAGGATATCGTCAACAGATCTATACCAGAAAAAAACGTTTTCCAAAAAGTTTGTTCTAGAAAAATTTTCTTCGAAATTGGTCATAAAAATTCCTGTCAGCAGGAGATTTAGGGGAGAGATAATCACTAGACCATCTTTTCGTTTATATCTTCTAATTCGATTTCATTACCTGTAAAACAAGCAAGGATATCGTCTACAGATCTATACCAGAAAAAAACGTTTCCTAAAAAGTGTGTTCTAGAGAAGTTTTCTTCGAAATTGGTCATAAAAATTTCTGTTAACAGGAGATTCAAGGGAGAGCCAATCACTAGGCCATCTTTTTTTTATATCTTCTAATTCGGTTTCATTACCTGTAAAACAAGCAAGGATTTCGTCAACAGATCTATACCAGAAAAAAACGTTTTCCAAAAAGGGTGTTCTACAAAAATTTTCTTCGAAATTGGTCATAAAAATTTCTGTGAGCAGGAGATTCAGGGGAGAGAAAATCACTAGACCATCTTTTTGTTTATATCTTCTAATTCGGTTTCATTACCTATAAAACAAGCAAGGATATCGTCAACAGATCTATACCAGAAAAAAACGTTTTCCAAAAAGTTTGTTCTAGAAAAGTTTTCTTCGAAATTGGTAATAAAAATTTCTGTCAGCAGGAGATTCAGAGGAGAGCCAATCACTAGACCATCTTTTTGTTTATATCTTCTAATTCGGTTTCATTACCTATAAAACAAGCAAGGACATCGTCAACAGATCTAAACCAGAATAAAACGTTTTCCAAAAAGTTTGTTCTAGGAATGTTTTCTACGAAATCGGTCATAAAAATTTCTGTCAGCAGGAGGTTCAGGGGAGAGCCAACCACTAGACCATCTTTTTGTTTATATCTTCTAATTCGGTTTCATTACCTATAAAACAAGCAAGGATATCGTCAACAGATCTATACCAGAAAAAAAACTTTTCCAAAAAGATTTTTCTAGAAAACTTTTCCTAGAAATTGGTCATAAAAATTTCTGTCAGCAGGAGGTTCAGGGGAGAGCCAACCACTAGACCATCTTTTTGTTTATATCTTCTAATTCGGTTTCATTACCTATAAAACAAGCAAGGATATCGTCAACAGATCTATACCAGAATAAAACGTTTTCCAAAAAGTTTGTCCTAGAAAAGTTTTCCACGAAATCGGTCATAAAAATTTCTGTCAGCAAGAGATTCAGGGAAGAGCAAATCACTAGGCCATCTTTTTGTTTATATTTTCTAATTCGGTTTCATTACCTGTAAAACAAGCAAGGATATCGTCAACAGATCTATACCAGAAAAAAAACTTTTCCAAAAAGGGTGTTCTACAAAAATTTTCTTCGAAATTGGTCATAAAAATTTCTGTGAGCAGGAGATTCAGGGGAGAGAAAATCACTAGACCATCTTTTTGTTTATATCTTCTAATTCGGTTTCATTACCTATAAAACAAGCAAGGATATCGTCAACAGATCTATACCAGAAAAAAACGTTTTCCAAAAAGTTTGTTCTAGAAAAGTTTTCTTCGAAATTGGTAATAAAAATTTCTGTCAGCAGGAGATTCAGAGGAGAGCCAATCACTAGACCATCTTTTTGTTTATATCTTCTAATTCGGTTTCATTACCTATAAAATAAGCAAGGATATCGTCAACAGATCTAAACCAGAATAAAAAGTTTTCCAAAAAGTTTGTTCTAGGAATGTTTTCTACGAAATCGGTCATAAAAATTTCTGTCAGCAGGAGGTTCAGGGGAGAGCCAACCACTAGACCATCTTCTTGTTTATATCTTCTAATTCGGTTTCATTACCTATAAAACAAGCAAGGATATCGTCAACAGATCTATACCAGAAAAAAAACTTTTCCAAAAAGATTTTTCTAGAAAACTTTTCCTAGAAATTGGTCATAAAAATTTCTGTCAGCAGGAGGTTCAGGGGAGAGCCAACCACTAGACCATCTTTTTGTTTATATCTTCTAATTCGGTTTCATTACCTATAAAACAAGCAAGGATATCGTCAACAGATCTATACCAGAATAAAACGTTTTCCAAAAAGTTTGTCCTAGAAAAGTTTTCCACGAAATCGGTCATAAAAATTTCTGTCAGCAAGAGATTCAGAGGAGAGCAAATCACTAGGCCATCTTTTTGTTTATATCTTCTAATTCGGTCTCATTACCTGTAAAACAAGTAAGGATATCGTCAACAGATCTATACCAGAAAAAAACGTTTTCCAAAAAGTTTGTTCTAGGAAAGTTTTCTTCGAAATTGGTCATAAAAATTTCTGTCAGCAGGAGATTCAGGGGAGAGCCAATCACTAGACCAACTTTTTGTTTACATCTTCTAATTCGGTTTCATTACCTGTAAAACAAGCAAGGATATCGTCGACAGATCTACACCAAGCAAACATGTTTTCCAAATAGTTTGTTCCAGAAAAGTTTTCTTCGAAATTGGTCATAAAAATTTCTGTCGACAGGAGATTCAGGGGAGAGCCAATCGCTAGAACATCTTTTTGTTTATATCTTCTAATTCGGTTTCATTATCTATAAAACAAGCAAGGATATCGTCAACAGATCTATACCAGTATAAAACGTATTCCAAAACGTTTGTTCTAGAAAAGTTTTCTACGAAATCGGTCATAAAAATTTCTGTCAGCAGGAGATTCAGGGGAGAGAAAATCACTAGAACATCTTTTTGTTTATATCTTCTAATTCGGTTTCATTACCTGTAAAACAAGCAATGATATCGTCAACAGATCTATACCAGAAAAAACGTTTTCCATAAAGTTTGTTCTAGGAAAGTTTTCTTCGAAATTGGTCTTAAAAATTTCTGTCGGCAGGAGATTCAGGGGAGAGCCAATCACTAGACCACCTTTTTGTTTATATCTTCTAATTTGGTTTCATTACCTGTAAAACAAGCAAGGATATCGTCAACAGATCTATACCAGAAAAAAAACCTTTTCCAAAAAGTTTGTTCTAGAAAACTATTCTTCGAAATTGGTCATAAAAATTTCTGTCAGCAGGAGATTCAGGGGAGAGCCAAGCATTAGACAATCTTTTTCTTTATAATTTCTAATTCGGTTTCATTACCTATAAAACAAGCAAGGATATCGTCAACAGATCTATACCAGAAAAAAACGTTTTCCAAAAAGTTTGTTCTAGAAAGTTTTCTTCGAAATTGGTCATAAAAATTTCTGTCAGCAGGAGATTCAGGGGAGAGCCAATCACCAGACCATCTTTTTGTTTATATCTTCTAATTCGGTTTCTTTACCTGTAAAACAAGCAAGGATATCTTCAACAGATCTATAACAGAAAAAAACGTTTTCCGAAAAGTTTTTTCTAGAAAAGTTTTCTTCGAAATTGGTCATAAAAATTTCTATCAGCAGGAGATTCAGGGTAGAGCCATTCACTAGACCAACTTTTTGTTTACATCTTCTAAATCCGTTTCATTACCTGTAAAACAAGCAAGGATATCGTCAACAGATCTATACCAAGAAAACATGTTTTCCAAATAGTTTGTTCTAGAAAAGTTTTCTTCGAAATTGGTCATAAAAATTTCCGTCAGCAGGAGATTCAGGGGAGAGCCAATAGCTAGACCATCTTTTTGTTTATATCTTCTAATTCGGTTTCATTACCTGTAAAATAAGCAAGGATATCGTCAACAGATCTATACCAGGTAAAAACGTTTTCCATAAAGTTTGTTCTAGAAAAGTTTTCTTCGAATTTGGTCATAAAAATTTCTGTCGGCAGGAGATTCAGGGGAGAGCCAATCGCTAGACCATCTTTTTGTTTATATCTTCTAATTCGGTTTCATTACCTATAAAACAAGCAAGGATATCGTCAACAGATCTATACCAGAATAAAACGTTTTCCAAAAAATTTGGTCTAGAAAAGTTTTCTACGAAATCGGTCATAAAAATTTCTGTCAGCAGGAGATTCAGTGGAGAGCCAATCACTAGGCCATCTTTTTGTTTATATCTTCTAATTCGGTTTCATTACTTGTAAAACAAGCAAGGATTTCGTCAACAGATTTATAAAAGAAAAAAACGTTTTCTAAAAAGTTTGTTCTAGAAAAGTTTTCTTCGAAATTGGTCATAAAAATTTCTGTCGGCAGGAGATTCAGGGAAGAGCCAATCGCTAATCTATCTTTTTGTTTATATCTTCTAATTCGGTTTCATTACCTGTAAAACGAGCAAGGATATCGTCAACAGATCTATACAGAATAAAACGTTTTCCAAAAAGTTTGTTCTAGAAAAGTTTTCTACGAAATCGGTCATAAAAATTTCTGCCAGCAGGAGATTCAGAGGAGAGCCAATCACTACACCATATTTTTGTTTATATCTTCTAATTCGGTTTCATTACCTGTGAAAAAAGCAAGGATATCGTCAACAGATCTATAAAAGAAAAAAACGTTTTCTAAAAAGTTTGTTCTAGAAAAGTTTTCTTCGAAATTGGTCATAAAAATTTCTGTCGGCAGGAGATTCAGGGAAGAGCCAATCGCTAATCTATCTTTTTGTTTATATCTTCTAATTCGGTTTCATTACCTGTAAAACGAGCAAGGATATCGTCAACAGATCTTTACCAGAAAAAAACGTTTTCCAAAAAGTTTGTTCTAGAAAAGTTTTCTTCGAAATTGGTCATAAAAATTTCTGTCGGCAGGAGATTCAGGGGAGAGCCAATCGCCAGACCATCTTTTTGTTTATATCTTCTAATTCGGGTTCATTACCTATAAAACAAGCAAGGATATCGTCAACAGATCTATACCAGAAGAAAACCTTTTCCAAAAAGTTTGTTTTAGAAAAGTTTTCTTCGAAATTGTTCATAAAAATTTCTGTCGGCAGGAAATTCAGGGGAGAGCCAATCGCTAAACCATCTTTTTGTTTATATCTTCTAATTCGGTTTCATTACCTGTAAAACGAGCAAGGATATCGTCAACAGATCTTTACCAGAAAATAACGTTTTCCAAAAAGTTTGTTCTAGAAAGGTTTTCTTCGAAATTGGTCATAAAAATTTCTGTCGGCAGGAGATTCAGGGGAGAGCCAATCACTAGACCATCTTTTTGTTTATATCTTCTAATTCGGTTTCATTACCTGTAAAACAAGCTAAAATATCGTCAACAGATCTATACCAGAAAAAAACCTTTTCCAAAAAGTTTGTTCTAGAAAACTATTCTTCGAAATTGGTCATAAAAATTTCTGTCTGTAGGAGATTCAGGGGAGAGCCAATCGCTAGACCATCTTTTTGTTTATATCTTCTAATTCGGTTTCATTACCTGTAAAACAAGCAAGGATATCGTCAACAGATCTATATCAGGTAAAAACGTTTTAAATAAAGTTTGTTCTTGAAAAGTTTTCTTCGAATTTGGTCATAAAAATTTCTGTCGGCAGGAGATTCAGGGGAGAGCCAATCGCTAGACCATCTTTTTGTTTATATCTTCTAATTCGGTTTCATTACCTATAAAACAAGCAAGGATATCGTCAACAGATCTATACCAGAATAAAACGTTTTCCAAAAAGTTTGTTCTAGAAAAGTTTTCTACGAAATCGGTCATAAAAATTTCTGTCAGCAGGAGATTCAGTGGAGAGCCAATCACTAGGCCATCTTTTTGTTTATATCTTCTAATTCGGTTTCATTACCTGTAAAACAAGCAAGGATTTCGTCAACAGATCTATAAAAGAAAAAAACGTTTTCTAAAAAGTTTGTTCTAGAAAAGTTTTCTTCGAAATTGGTCATAAAAATTTCTGTCGGCAGGAGATTCAGGGAAGAGCCAATCGCTAATCTATCTTTTTGTTTATATCTTCTAATTCGGTTTCATTACCTGTAAAACGAGCAAGGATATCGTCAACAGATCTTTACCAGAAAAAAACGTTTTCCAAAAAGTTTGTTCTAGAAAAGTTTTCTTCGAAATTGGTCATAAAAATTTCTGTCGGCAGGAGATTCAGGGGAGAGCCAATCGCCAGACCATCTTTTTGTTTATATCTTCTAATTCGGGTTCATTACCTATAAAACAAGCAAGGATATCGTCAACAGATCTATACCAGAATAAAACGTTTTCCAAAAAGTTTGTTCTAGAAAAGTTTTCTACGAAATCGGTCATAAAAATTTCTGCCAGCAGGAGATTCAGAGGAGAGCCAATCACTACACCATATTTTTGTTTATATCTTCTAATTCGGTTTCATTACCTGTAAAAAAAGCAAGGATATCGTCAACAGATCTATACCAGAAGAAAACCTTTTCCAAAAAGTTTGTTTTAGAAAAGTTTTCTTCGAAATTGTTCATAAAAATTTCTGTCGGCAGGAAATTCAGGGGAGAGCCAATCGCTAAACCATCTTTTTGTTTATATCCTCTAATTCGGTTTCATTACCTGTAAAACGAGCAAGGATATCGTCAACAGATCTTTACCAGAAAATAACGTTTTCCAAAAAGTTTTTTCTAGAAAGGTTTTCTTCGAAATTGATCATAAAAATGTCTGTCGGCAGGAGATTCAGGGGAGAGCCAATCACTAGACCATCTTTTTGTTTATATCTTCTAATTCGGTTTCATTACCTGTAAAACGAGCAAGGATATCGTCAACAGATCTTTACCAGAAAAAAACGTTTTCCAAAAAGTTTGTTCTAGAAAAGTTTTCTTCGAAATTGGTCATAAAAATTTCTGTCGGCAGGAGATTCAGGGGAGAGCCAATCGCTAAACCATCTTTTTGTTTATATCTTCTAATTCGGTTTCATTACCTGTAAAACGAGCAAGGATATCGTCAACAGATCTATACCAGAAAAAAACCTTTTCCAAAAAGTTTGTTCTAGAAAACTATTCTTCGAAATTGGTCATAAAAATTTCTGTCTGTAGGAGATTCAGGGGAGAGCCAATCACTAGACCATCTTTTTGTTTATATCTTCTAATTTGGTTTCATTACCTGTAAAACAAGCAAGGATATCGTCAACAGATCTATACCAGAAAAAAACTTTTTCTAAAAAGTTTGTTCTACAAAAGTTTTCTTCGAAATTGGTCATAAAAATTTCTATCAGCAGGAGATTCAGGGGAGAGCCAATCACCAGACCATCTTTTTGTTTATATCTTCTAATTCGGTTTCATTACCTGTAAAACAAGCAAGGATATCGTCAACAGATCTATACCAGAAAAAAACGTTTTCCAAAAAGTTTGTTCTTGAAAGTTTTCTTCGAAATTGGTCATAAAAATTTCTGTCAGCAGGAGATTCAGGGGAGAGCCAATCACCAGACCATCTTTTTGTTTATATCTTCTAATTCGGTTTCATTACCTGTAAAACAAGCAAGGATATCGTTAACAGATCTATACCAGAAAAAAACGTTTTCTAAAAAGTTTGTTCTTGAAAGTTTTCTTCGACATTGGTCATAAAAATTTCTGTCAGCAGGAGATTCTGGGGAGAGCCAATCATCAGACCATCTTTTTGTTTATATTTTCTAATTCGGTTTCATTACCTGTAAAACAAGCAAGGATATCCTCAACAGATCTATACAAGAAAAAAACGTTTTCTAAAAAGTTTGTTCTACAAAAGTTTTCTTCCAAATTGGTCATAAAAATTTCTATCAGCGGGAGATTCAGGAGAGAGCCAATCGCTAGTCCATCTTTTTGTTTATATCTTCTAATTCGGTTTCATTACCTGTAAAACAAGCAAGGATAACGTCAACAGATCTATACCAGGTAAAAACGTTTTCCATAAAGTTTGTTCTAGAAAAGTTTTCTTCGAATTTGGTCATAAAAATTTCTGTCGGCAGGAGATTCAGGGGAGAGCCAATCACTAGACCATCTTTTTGTTTATATCTTCTAATTCGGTTTCATTACTTGTAACACAAGAAAGGATATCGTCAACAGATCTATACCAGAAAAAAACCTTTTCAAAAAGTTTGTTCTAGAAAACTATTCTTCGAAATTGGTCATAAAAATTTCTGTCAGCAGGAGATTCAGGGGAGAGCCAATCACTAGACCATCTTTTTGTTTATATCTTCTAATTCGGTTTCATTACATATAAAACAAGCAAGGATATCGTCAACAGATCTATACCAAAAAAAAACCTTTTCCAAAAAGTTTGTTTTTGAAAACTATTCTTCGAAATTGGTCATAAAAATTTCTGTCGGCAGGAGATTCAGGGGAGAGCCAATCACTAGACCATCTTTTTGTTTATATCTTCTAATTCGGTTTCATTACCTGTAAAACGAGCAAGGATATCGTCAACAGATCTTTACCAGAAAAAAACGTTTTCCAAAAAGTTTGTTCTAGAAAAGTTTTCTTCGAAATTGGTCATAAAAATTTCTGTCGGCAGGAGATTCAGGGGAGAGCCAATCGCTAAACCATCTTTTTGTTTATATCTTCTAATTCGGTTTCATTACCTGTAAAACGAGCAAGGATATCGTCAACAGATCTATACCAGAAAAAAACCTTTTCCAAAAAGTTTGTTCTAGAAAACTATTCTTCGAAATTGGTCATAAAAATTTCTGTCTGTAGGAGATTCAGGGGAGAGCCAATCACTAGACCATCTTTTTGTTTATATCTTCTAATTCGGTTTCATTACCTGTAAAACAAGCAAGGATATCGTCAACAGATCTATATCAGGTAAAAACGTTTTCCATAAAGTTTGTTCTTGAAAATTATTCTTCGAAATCGGTCATAAAAATTTCTGTCAGCAGGAGATTCAGGGGAGAGCCAATCGCTAGACCATCTTTTTGTTTATATCTTCTAATTCGATTTCATTACCTGTAAAATAGGCAAGGATATCGTCAACAGATCTATACCAGGTAAAAATTTTTTCCATAATATTGTTCTAGAAAAGTTTTCTTCGAAATTGGTCATAAAAATTTCTATCAGCAGGAGATTCAGGGTAGAGCCATTCACTAGACCAATTTTTTGTTTACATCTTCTAATTCCGTTTCATTACCTGTAAAACAAGCAAGGATATCGTCAACAGATCTATACCAAGAAAACGTGTTTTCCAAATAGTTTGTTCTAGAAAAGTTTTCTTCGAAATTGGTCATAAAATTTTCTGTCGGCAGGAGATTCAGGGGAGAGCCAATAGCTAGACCATCTTTTTGTTTATATCTTCTAATTCGGTTTCATTACCTGTAAAATAAGCAAGGATATCGTCAACAGATCTATACCAGGTAAAAACGTTTTCCATAAAGTTTGTTCTAGAAAAGTTTTCTTCGAATTTGGTCATAAAAATTTCTGTCAGCAGGAGATTCAGGGGAGAGCCAATAGCTAGACCATCTTTTTGTTTATATCTTCTAATTCGGTCTCATTACCTATAAAACAAGCAAGGATATCGTCAACAGATCTATACCAGAATAAAACGTTTTCCAAAAAGTTTGTTCTAGAAAGGTTTTCTACGAAATCGGTCATAAAAATTTCTGTCAGCAGGAGATTCAGGGGAGAGCCAATCACTAGGCCATCTTTTTGTTTATATCTTCTAATTCGGTTTCATTACCTGTAAAACAAGCAAGGATATCGTCAACAGATCTATAACAGAAAAAAACGTTTTCTAAAAAGTTTGTTCTAGAAAAGTTTTCTACAAAATTGGTCATAAAAATTTCTGTCAGCAGGAGATTCAGGGGAGAGCCAATCACTAGACCATCTTTTTGTTTATATCATCTAATTCGGTTTCATTACCTATAAAACAAGCAAGGATATCGTCAACAGATCTATACCAAGAAAACTTGTTTTATATATAGTTTGTTCTAGAAAAGTTCTCTTCGAAATTGGTCATAAAAATTTCTGTCGGCAGGAGATTCAGGGGAGAGCCAATCGCTAAACTATCTTTTTGTTTATATCTTCTAATTCGGTTTCATTACCTGTAAAACGAGCAAGGATATCGTCAACAGATTTTTACCAGAAAAAAACGTTTTCCAAAAAGTTTGTTCTAGAAAAGTTTTCTTCGAAATTGGTCATAAAAATTTCTGTCGGCAGGAGATTCAGGGGAGAGCCAATCGCTAGACCATCTTTTTGTTTATATCTTCTAATTCGGTTTCATTACCTATAAAACAAGCAAAGATATCGTCAACAGATCTATACCAGAATAAAACGTTTTCCAAAAAGTTTGTTCTAGAAAAGTTTTCTACGAAATCGGTCATAAAAATTTCTGTCAGCAGGAGATTCAGGGGAGAGCCAATCACTAGCCATCTTTTTGTTCATATCTTCTAATTCGGTTTCAATAATTGTAAAATAAGCAAGGATATCGTCAACAGATCTATAACAGGAAAAAACGTTTACTAAAAAGTTTGTTCTACAAAAATATTTTCAGAAATTGTTCATAAAAATTTCTGTCAGCAGGAGATTCAGGGGAGAGCCAATCGCTAGACCATCTTTTTGTTTATATCTTCTAATTCGGTAACATTGCCTGTAAAACAAGGAAGGATATCGTCAACAAATCTATACCAGAAGAAACGTTTTCCATAAATTTTGTTCTAGAAAAGTTTTCGTCGAAATTGGTCATAAAAATTTCTGTCGGCAGGAGATTCAGGGGAGAGCCAATCAGTAGACGATCTTTTTGTTTATATCTTCTAATTCGGTTTCATTACCTGTAAAACAAGCAAGGATATCGTCAACAGATCTATACCAGAAAAAAACCTTTTCCAAAAAGTTTGTTCTAGAAAACTATTCTTCGAAATTGGTCATAAAAATTTCTGTCAGCAGGAGATTCAGGGGAGAGCCAACCACTAGACCATCTTTTTGTTTATATCTTCTAATTCGGTTTCATTACCTATAAAACAAGCAAGGATATCGTCAACAGATCTATGCCAGAATAAAACGTTTTCCAAAAAGTTTGTTCTAGAAAATTTTTCCACGAAATCGGTCATAAAAATTTCTGTCAGAAGGAGATTCAGGGGAGAGCCAATCACTAGGCCATCTTTTTGTTTATATCTTCTAATTCGGTTTAATTATCTGTAAAACCTGCAAGGATATCGCCAACAGATCAATACCAGAAAAAAACGTTTTCCAAAAAGTTTGTTCTTGAAAGTTTTCTTCGAAATTGGTCATAAAAATTTCTGTCAGAAGGAGATTCAGGGGAGAGCCAATCACCAGACCGTCTTTTTGTTTATATCTTCTAATTTGGTTTCATTAAATGTAAAACAAGCAAGGATATCGTCAACAGATCTATACCAGAAAAAAACTTTTTCTAAAAAGTTTGTTCTACAAAAGTTTTCTTCGAAATTGTTCATGAAAATTTCTATCAGCAGGAGATTCAGGGGAGAGCCAATCACCAGACCATCTTTTTGTTTATATCTTCTAATTCGGTTTCATTACCTGTAAAACAAGCAAGGATATCGTCAACAGATCTATACCAGAAAAAAACGTTTTCCAAAAAGTTTGTTCTTGAAAGTTTTCTTCGAAATTGGTCATAAAAATTTCTGTCAGAAGGAGATTAAGGGGAGAGACAATCACTAGGCCATCTTTTTCTTTATATCTTCTAATTCGGTTTCAATAACTGTAAAACAAGCAAGGATATCGTCAACAGATTTATAACAGAAAAAAACGTTTTCTAAAAAGTTTGTTCTACAAAAATATTCTTAGAAATTGGTCATAAAAATTTCTGTCAGCAGGAGATTCAGGGGAGAGCCAATCGCTAGACCATCTTTTTGTTTATATCTTCTAATTCGGTTTCATTACCTGTAAAACAAGCAAGGATATCGTCAACAGATCTATACCAGAAAAAAACCTTTGCCAAAAAGATTGTTCTAGAAAACTATTCTTCGAAATTGGTCATAAAAATTTCTGTCAGCAGGAGATTCAGTGGAGAGCCAATCACTAGACCATCTTTTTGTTTATATCTTCTAATTCGGTTTCATTACCTGTAAATCAAGCAAAAATATCGTCAACAGATCTATACCAGAAAAAAACCTTTTCCAAAAAGTTTGTTCTAGAAAACTATTCTTCGAAATTGGTCATAAAAATTTCTGTCTGTAGGAGATTAAGGGGAGAGCCAATCACTAGACCATCTTTTTGTTTATATCTTCTAATTCGGTTTCATTACCTGTAGAACGAGCAAGGATATCGTCAACAGATCTTTACCAGAAAAAAACGTTTTCCAAAAAGTTTGTTCTAGAAAGGTTTTCTCCGAAATTGGTCATAAAAATTTCTGTCGGCAGGAGATTCAGGGGAGAGCCAATCACTAGACCATCTTTTTGTTTATATCTTCTAATTCGGTTTCATTACCTGTAAAACAAGCAAAAATATCGTCAACAGATCTATACCAGAAAAAAACCTTTTCCAAAAAGTTTCTTCTAGGAAACTATTCTTTGAAATTGGTCATAAAAATTTCTGTCAGCAGGAGATTCAGGGGAGAGCCAATCATTAGACCATCTTTTTGTTTATATCTTCTAATTCGGTTTCATTACCTGTAAAACAAGCAAGGATATCGTCAACAGATCTATACCAGAAAAAAACCTTTTCCAAAAAGTTTGTTCTAGAAAACTATTCTTCGAAATTGGTCATAAAAATTTCTGTCAGCTGGAGATTCAGGGGAGAGCCAATCACTAGACCATCTTTTTGTTCATATCTTCTAATTCGGTTTGATTACATATAAAACAAGCAAGGATATCGTCAACAGATCTATACCAGAAAAAAACCTTTTCCAAAAAGTTTGTTCTAGAAAACTATTCTTCGAAATTGGTCATAAAAATTTCTGTCTGTAGGAGATTCAGGGGAGAGCCAATCGCTAGACCATCTTTTTGTTTATATCTTCTAATTCGGTTTCATTACCTATAAAACAAGCAAGGATATCGTCAACAGATCTATACCAGAATAAAACGTTTTCCAAAAAGTTTGTTCTAGAAAAGTTTTCTACGAAATCGGTCATAAAAATTTCTGTCAGCAGGAGATTCAGTGGAGAGCCAATCACTAGGCCATCTTTTTGTTTATATCTTCTAATTCGGTTTCATTACCTGTAAAACAAGCAAGGATTTCGTCAACAGATCTATAAAAGAAAAAAACGTTTTCTAAAAAGTTTGTTCTAGAAAAGTTTTCTTCGAAATTGGTCATAAAAATTTCTGTCGGCAGGAGATTCAGGGAAGAGCCAATCGCTAATCTATCTTTTTGTTTATATCTTCTAATTCGGTTTCATTACCTGTAAAACGAGCAAGGATATCGTCAACAGATCTTTACCAGAAAAAAACGTTTTCCAAAAAGTTTGTTCTAGAAAAGTTTTCTTCGAAATTGGTCATAAAAATTTCTGTCGGCAGGAGATTCAGGGGAGAGCCAATCGCCAGACCATCTTTTTGTTTATATCTTCTAATTCGGGTTCATTACCTATAAAACAAGCAAGGATATCGTCAACAGATCTATACCAGAATAAAACGTTTTCCAAAAAGTTTGTTCTAGAAAAGTTTTCTACGAAATCGGTCATAAAAATTTCTGCCAGCAGGAGATTCAGAGGAGAGCCAATCACTACACCATATTTTTGTTTATATCTTCTAATTCGGTTTCATTACCTGTAAAAAAAGCAAGGATATCGTCAACAGATCTATACCAGAAGAAAACCTTTTCCAAAAAGTTTGTTTTAGAAAAGTTTTCTTCGAAATTGTTCATAAAAATTTCTGTCGGCAGGAAATTCAGGGGAGAGCCAATCGCTAAACCATCTTTTTGTTTATATCCTCTAATTCGGTTTCATTACCTGTAAAACGAGCAAGGATATCGTCAACAGATCTTTACCAGAAAATAACGTTTTCCAAAAAGTTTTTTCTAGAAAGGTTTTCTTCGAAATTGATCATAAAAATGTCTGTCGGCAGGAGATTCAGGGGAGAGCCAATCACTAGACCATCTTTTTGTTTATATCTTCTAATTCGGTTTCATTACCTGTAAAACGAGCAAGGATATCGTCAACAGATCTTTACCAGAAAAAAACGTTTTCCAAAAAGTTTGTTCTAGAAAAGTTTTCTTCGAAATTGGTCATAAAAATTTCTGTCGGCAGGAGATTCAGGGGAGAGCCAATCGCTAAACCATCTTTTTGTTTATATCTTCTAATTCGGTTTCATTACCTGTAAAACGAGCAAGGATATCGTCAACAGATCTATACCAGAAAAAAACCTTTTCCAAAAAGTTTGTTCTAGAAAACTATTCTTCGAAATTGGTCATAAAAATTTCTGTCTGTAGGAGATTCAGGGGAGAGCCAATCACTAGACCATCTTTTTGTTTATATCTTCTAATTTGGTTTCATTACCTGTAAAACAAGCAAGGATATCGTCAACAGATCTATACCAGAAAAAAACTTTTTCTAAAAAGTTTGTTCTACAAAAGTTTTCTTCGAAATTGGTCATAAAAATTTCTATCAGCAGGAGATTCAGGGGAGAGCCAATCACCAGACCATCTTTTTGTTTATATCTTCTAATTCGGTTTCATTACCTGTAAAACAAGCAAGGATATCGTCAACAGATCTATACCAGAAAAAAACGTTTTCCAAAAAGTTTGTTCTTGAAAGTTTTCTTCGAAATTGGTCATAAAAATTTCTGTCAGCAGGAGATTCAGGGGAGAGCCAATCACCAGACCATCTTTTTGTTTATATCTTCTAATTCGGTTTCATTACCTGTAAAACAAGCAAGGATATCGTTAACAGATCTATACCAGAAAAAAACGTTTTCTAAAAAGTTTGTTCTTGAAAGTTTTCTTCGACATTGGTCATAAAAATTTCTGTCAGCAGGAGATTCTGGGGAGAGCCAATCATCAGACCATCTTTTTGTTTATATTTTCTAATTCGGTTTCATTACCTGTAAAACAAGCAAGGATATCCTCAACAGATCTATACAAGAAAAAAACGTTTTCTAAAAAGTTTGTTCTACAAAAGTTTTCTTCCAAATTGGTCATAAAAATTTCTATCAGCGGGAGATTCAGGAGAGAGCCAATCGCTAGTCCATCTTTTTGTTTATATCTTCTAATTCGGTTTCATTACCTGTAAAACAAGCAAGGATAACGTCAACAGATCTATACCAGGTAAAAACGTTTTCCATAAAGTTTGTTCTAGAAAAGTTTTCTTCGAATTTGGTCATAAAAATTTCTGTCGGCAGGAGATTCAGGGGAGAGCCAATCACTAGACCATCTTTTTGTTTATATCTTCTAATTCGGTTTCATTACTTGTAACACAAGAAAGGATATCGTCAACAGATCTATACCAGAAAAAAACCTTTTCAAAAAGTTTGTTCTAGAAAACTATTCTTCGAAATTGGTCATAAAAATTTCTGTCAGCAGGAGATTCAGGGGAGAGCCAATCACTAGACCATCTTTTTGTTTATATCTTCTAATTCGGTTTCATTACATATAAAACAAGCAAGGATATCGTCAACAGATCTATACCAAAAAAAAACCTTTTCCAAAAAGTTTGTTTTTGAAAACTATTCTTCGAAATTGGTCATAAAAATTTCTGTCGGCAGGAGATTCAGGGGAGAGCCAATCACTAGACCATCTTTTTGTTTATATCTTCTAATTCGGTTTCATTACCTGTAAAACGAGCAAGGATATCGTCAACAGATCTTTACCAGAAAAAAACGTTTTCCAAAAAGTTTGTTCTAGAAAAGTTTTCTTCGAAATTGGTCATAAAAATTTCTGTCGGCAGGAGATTCAGGGGAGAGCCAATCGCTAAACCATCTTTTTGTTTATATCTTCTAATTCGGTTTCATTACCTGTAAAACGAGCAAGGATATCGTCAACAGATCTATACCAGAAAAAAACCTTTTCCAAAAAGTTTGTTCTAGAAAACTATTCTTCGAAATTGGTCATAAAAATTTCTGTCTGTAGGAGATTCAGGGGAGAGCCAATCACTAGACCATCTTTTTGTTTATATCTTCTAATTCGGTTTCATTACCTGTAAAACAAGCAAGGATATCGTCAACAGATCTATATCAGGTAAAAACGTTTTCCATAAAGTTTGTTCTTGAAAATTATTCTTCGAAATCGGTCATAAAAATTTCTGTCAGCAGGAGATTCAGGGGAGAGCCAATCGCTAGACCATCTTTTTGTTTATATCTTCTAATTCGATTTCATTACCTGTAAAATAGGCAAGGATATCGTCAACAGATCTATACCAGGTAAAAATTTTTTCCATAATATTGTTCTAGAAAAGTTTTCTTCGAAATTGGTCATAAAAATTTCTATCAGCAGGAGATTCAGGGTAGAGCCATTCACTAGACCAATTTTTTGTTTACATCTTCTAATTCCGTTTCATTACCTGTAAAACAAGCAAGGATATCGTCAACAGATCTATACCAAGAAAACGTGTTTTCCAAATAGTTTGTTCTAGAAAAGTTTTCTTCGAAATTGGTCATAAAATTTTCTGTCGGCAGGAGATTCAGGGGAGAGCCAATAGCTAGACCATCTTTTTGTTTATATCTTCTAATTCGGTTTCATTACCTGTAAAATAAGCAAGGATATCGTCAACAGATCTATACCAGGTAAAAACGTTTTCCATAAAGTTTGTTCTAGAAAAGTTTTCTTCGAATTTGGTCATAAAAATTTCTGTCAGCAGGAGATTCAGGGGAGAGCCAATAGCTAGACCATCTTTTTGTTTATATCTTCTAATTCGGTCTCATTACCTATAAAACAAGCAAGGATATCGTCAACAGATCTATACCAGAATAAAACGTTTTCCAAAAAGTTTGTTCTAGAAAGGTTTTCTACGAAATCGGTCATAAAAATTTCTGTCAGCAGGAGATTCAGGGGAGAGCCAATCACTAGGCCATCTTTTTGTTTATATCTTCTAATTCGGTTTCATTACCTGTAAAACAAGCAAGGATATCGTCAACAGATCTATAACAGAAAAAAACGTTTTCTAAAAAGTTTGTTCTAGAAAAGTTTTCTACAAAATTGGTCATAAAAATTTCTGTCAGCAGGAGATTCAGGGGAGAGCCAATCACTAGACCATCTTTTTGTTTATATCATCTAATTCGGTTTCATTACCTATAAAACAAGCAAGGATATCGTCAACAGATCTATACCAAGAAAACTTGTTTTATATATAGTTTGTTCTAGAAAAGTTCTCTTCGAAATTGGTCATAAAAATTTCTGTCGGCAGGAGATTCAGGGAAGAGCCAATCGCTAATCTATCTTTTTGTTTATATCTTCTAATTCGGTTTCATTACCTGTAAAACGAGCAAGGATATCGTCAACAGATCTTTACCAGAAAAAAACGTTTTCCAAAAAGTTTGTTCTAGAAAAGTTTTCTTCGAAATTGGTCATAAAAATTTCTGTCGGCAGGAGATTCAGGGGAGAGCCAATCGCCAGACCATCTTTTTGTTTATATCTTCTAATTCGGGTTCATTACCTATAAAACAAGCAAGGATATCGTCAACAGATCTATACCAGAAGAAAACCTTTTCCAAAAAGTTTGTTTTAGAAAAGTTTTCTTCGAAATTGTTCATAAAAATTTCTGTCGGCAGGAAATTCAGGGGAGAGCCAATCGCTAAACCATCTTTTTGTTTATATCTTCTAATTCGGTTTCATTACCTGTAAAACGAGCAAGGATATCGTCAACAGATCTTTACCAGAAAATAACGTTTTCCAAAAAGTTTGTTCTAGAAAGGTTTTCTTCGAAATTGGTCATAAAAATTTCTGTCGGCAGGAGATTCAGGGGAGAGCCAATCACTAGACCATCTTTTTGTTTATATCTTCTAATTCGGTTTCATTACCTGTAAAACAAGCTAAAATATCGTCAACAGATCTATACCAGAAAAAAACCTTTTCCAAAAAGTTTGTTCTAGAAAACTATTCTTCGAAATTGGTCATAAAAATTTCTGTCTGTAGGAGATTCAGGGGAGAGCCAATCGCTAGACCATCTTTTTGTTTATATCTTCTAATTCGGTTTCATTACCTGTAAAACAAGCAAGGATATCGTCAACAGATCTATATCAGGTAAAAACGTTTTAAATAAAGTTTGTTCTTGAAAAGTTTTCTTCGAATTTGGTCATAAAAATTTCTGTCGGCAGGAGATTCAGGGGAGAGCCAATCGCTAGACCATCTTTTTGTTTATATCTTCTAATTCGGTTTCATTACCTATAAAACAAGCAAGGATATCGTCAACAGATCTATACCAGAATAAAACGTTTTCCAAAAAGTTTGTTCTAGAAAAGTTTTCTACGAAATCGGTCATAAAAATTTCTGTCAGCAGGAGATTCAGTGGAGAGCCAATCACTAGGCCATCTTTTTGTTTATATCTTCTAATTCGGTTTCATTACCTGTAAAACAAGCAAGGATTTCGTCAACAGATCTATAAAAGAAAAAAACGTTTTCTAAAAAGTTTGTTCTAGAAAAGTTTTCTTCGAAATTGGTCATAAAAATTTCTGTCGGCAGGAGATTCAGGGAAGAGCCAATCGCTAATCTATCTTTTTGTTTATATCTTCTAATTCGGTTTCATTACCTGTAAAACGAGCAAGGATATCGTCAACAGATCTTTACCAGAAAAAAACGTTTTCCAAAAAGTTTGTTCTAGAAAAGTTTTCTTCGAAATTGGTCATAAAAATTTCTGTCGGCAGGAGATTCAGGGGAGAGCCAATCGCCAGACCATCTTTTTGTTTATATCTTCTAATTCGGGTTCATTACCTATAAAACAAGCAAGGATATCGTCAACAGATCTATACCAGAATAAAACGTTTTCCAAAAAGTTTGTTCTAGAAAAGTTTTCTACGAAATCGGTCATAAAAATTTCTGCCAGCAGGAGATTCAGAGGAGAGCCAATCACTACACCATATTTTTGTTTATATCTTCTAATTCGGTTTCATTACCTGTAAAAAAAGCAAGGATATCGTCAACAGATCTATACCAGAAGAAAACCTTTTCCAAAAAGTTTGTTTTAGAAAAGTTTTCTTCGAAATTGTTCATAAAAATTTCTGTCGGCAGGAAATTCAGGGGAGAGCCAATCGCTAAACCATCTTTTTGTTTATATCCTCTAATTCGGTTTCATTACCTGTAAAACGAGCAAGGATATCGTCAACAGATCTTTACCAGAAAATAACGTTTTCCAAAAAGTTTTTTCTAGAAAGGTTTTCTTCGAAATTGATCATAAAAATGTCTGTCGGCAGGAGATTCAGGGGAGAGCCAATCACTAGACCATCTTTTTGTTTATATCTTCTAATTCGGTTTCATTACCTGTAAAACGAGCAAGGATATCGTCAACAGATCTTTACCAGAAAAAAACGTTTTCCAAAAAGTTTGTTCTAGAAAAGTTTTCTTCGAAATTGGTCATAAAAATTTCTGTCGGCAGGAGATTCAGGGGAGAGCCAATCGCTAAACCATCTTTTTGTTTATATCTTCTAATTCGGTTTCATTACCTGTAAAACGAGCAAGGATATCGTCAACAGATCTATACCAGAAAAAAACCTTTTCCAAAAAGTTTGTTCTAGAAAACTATTCTTCGAAATTGGTCATAAAAATTTCTGTCTGTAGGAGATTCAGGGGAGAGCCAATCACTAGACCATCTTTTTGTTTATATCTTCTAATTTGGTTTCATTACCTGTAAAACAAGCAAGGATATCGTCAACAGATCTATACCAGAAAAAAACTTTTTCTAAAAAGTTTGTTCTACAAAAGTTTTCTTCGAAATTGGTCATAAAAATTTCTATCAGCAGGAGATTCAGGGGAGAGCCAATCACCAGACCATCTTTTTGTTTATATCTTCTAATTCGGTTTCATTACCTGTAAAACAAGCAAGGATATCGTCAACAGATCTATACCAGAAAAAAACGTTTTCCAAAAAGTTTGTTCTTGAAAGTTTTCTTCGAAATTGGTCATAAAAATTTCTGTCAGCAGGAGATTCAGGGGAGAGCCAATCACCAGACCATCTTTTTGTTTATATCTTCTAATTCGGTTTCATTACCTGTAAAACAAGCAAGGATATCGTTAACAGATCTATACCAGAAAAAAACGTTTTCTAAAAAGTTTGTTCTTGAAAGTTTTCTTCGACATTGGTCATAAAAATTTCTGTCAGCAGGAGATTCTGGGGAGAGCCAATCATCAGACCATCTTTTTGTTTATATTTTCTAATTCGGTTTCATTACCTGTAAAACAAGCAAGGATATCCTCAACAGATCTATACAAGAAAAAAACGTTTTCTAAAAAGTTTGTTCTACAAAAGTTTTCTTCCAAATTGGTCATAAAAATTTCTATCAGCGGGAGATTCAGGAGAGAGCCAATCGCTAGTCCATCTTTTTGTTTATATCTTCTAATTCGGTTTCATTACCTGTAAAACAAGCAAGGATAACGTCAACAGATCTATACCAGGTAAAAACGTTTTCCATAAAGTTTGTTCTAGAAAAGTTTTCTTCGAATTTGGTCATAAAAATTTCTGTCGGCAGGAGATTCAGGGGAGAGCCAATCACTAGACCATCTTTTTGTTTATATCTTCTAATTCGGTTTCATTACTTGTAACACAAGAAAGGATATCGTCAACAGATCTATACCAGAAAAAAACCTTTTCAAAAAGTTTGTTCTAGAAAACTATTCTTCGAAATTGGTCATAAAAATTTCTGTCAGCAGGAGATTCAGGGGAGAGCCAATCACTAGACCATCTTTTTGTTTATATCTTCTAATTCGGTTTCATTACATATAAAACAAGCAAGGATATCGTCAACAGATCTATACCAAAAAAAAACCTTTTCCAAAAAGTTTGTTTTTGAAAACTATTCTTCGAAATTGGTCATAAAAATTTCTGTCGGCAGGAGATTCAGGGGAGAGCCAATCACTAGACCATCTTTTTGTTTATATCTTCTAATTCGGTTTCATTACCTGTAAAACGAGCAAGGATATCGTCAACAGATCTTTACCAGAAAAAAACGTTTTCCAAAAAGTTTGTTCTAGAAAAGTTTTCTTCGAAATTGGTCATAAAAATTTCTGTCGGCAGGAGATTCAGGGGAGAGCCAATCGCTAAACCATCTTTTTGTTTATATCTTCTAATTCGGTTTCATTACCTGTAAAACGAGCAAGGATATCGTCAACAGATCTATACCAGAAAAAAACCTTTTCCAAAAAGTTTGTTCTAGAAAACTATTCTTCGAAATTGGTCATAAAAATTTCTGTCTGTAGGAGATTCAGGGGAGAGCCAATCACTAGACCATCTTTTTGTTTATATCTTCTAATTCGGTTTCATTACCTGTAAAACAAGCAAGGATATCGTCAACAGATCTATATCAGGTAAAAACGTTTTCCATAAAGTTTGTTCTTGAAAATTATTCTTCGAAATCGGTCATAAAAATTTCTGTCAGCAGGAGATTCAGGGGAGAGCCAATCGCTAGACCATCTTTTTGTTTATATCTTCTAATTCGATTTCATTACCTGTAAAATAGGCAAGGATATCGTCAACAGATCTATACCAGGTAAAAATTTTTTCCATAATATTGTTCTAGAAAAGTTTTCTTCGAAATTGGTCATAAAAATTTCTATCAGCAGGAGATTCAGGGTAGAGCCATTCACTAGACCAATTTTTTGTTTACATCTTCTAATTCCGTTTCATTACCTGTAAAACAAGCAAGGATATCGTCAACAGATCTATACCAAGAAAACGTGTTTTCCAAATAGTTTGTTCTAGAAAAGTTTTCTTCGAAATTGGTCATAAAATTTTCTGTCGGCAGGAGATTCAGGGGAGAGCCAATAGCTAGACCATCTTTTTGTTTATATCTTCTAATTCGGTTTCATTACCTGTAAAATAAGCAAGGATATCGTCAACAGATCTATACCAGGTAAAAACGTTTTCCATAAAGTTTGTTCTAGAAAAGTTTTCTTCGAATTTGGTCATAAAAATTTCTGTCAGCAGGAGATTCAGGGGAGAGCCAATAGCTAGACCATCTTTTTGTTTATATCTTCTAATTCGGTCTCATTACCTATAAAACAAGCAAGGATATCGTCAACAGATCTATACCAGAATAAAACGTTTTCCAAAAAGTTTGTTCTAGAAAGGTTTTCTACGAAATCGGTCATAAAAATTTCTGTCAGCAGGAGATTCAGGGGAGAGCCAATCACTAGGCCATCTTTTTGTTTATATCTTCTAATTCGGTTTCATTACCTGTAAAACAAGCAAGGATATCGTCAACAGATCTATAACAGAAAAAAACGTTTTCTAAAAAGTTTGTTCTAGAAAAGTTTTCTACAAAATTGGTCATAAAAATTTCTGTCAGCAGGAGATTCAGGGGAGAGCCAATCACTAGACCATCTTTTTGTTTATATCATCTAATTCGGTTTCATTACCTATAAAACAAGCAAGGATATCGTCAACAGATCTATACCAAGAAAACTTGTTTTATATATAGTTTGTTCTAGAAAAGTTCTCTTCGAAATTGGTCATAAAAATTTCTGTCGGCAGGAGATTCAGGGGAGAGCCAATCGCTAAACTATCTTTTTGTTTATATCTTCTAATTCGGTTTCATTACCTGTAAAACGAGCAAGGATATCGTCAACAGATTTTTACCAGAAAAAAACGTTTTCCAAAAAGTTTGTTCTAGAAAAGTTTTCTTCGAAATTGGTCATAAAAATTTCTGTCGGCAGGAGATTCAGGGGAGAGCCAATCGCTAGACCATCTTTTTGTTTATATCTTCTAATTCGGTTTCATTACCTATAAAACAAGCAAAGATATCGTCAACAGATCTATACCAGAATAAAACGTTTTCCAAAAAGTTTGTTCTAGAAAAGTTTTCTACGAAATCGGTCATAAAAATTTCTGTCAGCAGGAGATTCAGGGGAGAGCCAATCACTAGCCATCTTTTTGTTCATATCTTCTAATTCGGTTTCAATAATTGTAAAATAAGCAAGGATATCGTCAACAGATCTATAACAGGAAAAAACGTTTACTAAAAAGTTTGTTCTACAAAAATATTTTCAGAAATTGTTCATAAAAATTTCTGTCAGCAGGAGATTCAGGGGAGAGCCAATCGCTAGACCATCTTTTTGTTTATATCTTCTAATTCGGTAACATTGCCTGTAAAACAAGGAAGGATATCGTCAACAAATCTATACCAGAAGAAACGTTTTCCATAAATTTTGTTCTAGAAAAGTTTTCGTCGAAATTGGTCATAAAAATTTCTGTCGGCAGGAGATTCAGGGGAGAGCCAATCAGTAGACGATCTTTTTGTTTATATCTTCTAATTCGGTTTCATTACCTGTAAAACAAGCAAGGATATCGTCAACAGATCTATACCAGAAAAAAACCTTTTCCAAAAAGTTTGTTCTAGAAAACTATTCTTCGAAATTGGTCATAAAAATTTCTGTCAGCAGGAGATTCAGGGGAGAGCCAACCACTAGACCATCTTTTTGTTTATATCTTCTAATTCGGTTTCATTACCTATAAAACAAGCAAGGATATCGTCAACAGATCTATGCCAGAATAAAACGTTTTCCAAAAAGTTTGTTCTAGAAAATTTTTCCACGAAATCGGTCATAAAAATTTCTGTCAGAAGGAGATTCAGGGGAGAGCCAATCACTAGGCCATCTTTTTGTTTATATCTTCTAATTCGGTTTAATTATCTGTAAAACCTGCAAGGATATCGCCAACAGATCAATACCAGAAAAAAACGTTTTCCAAAAAGTTTGTTCTTGAAAGTTTTCTTCGAAATTGGTCATAAAAATTTCTGTCAGAAGGAGATTCAGGGGAGAGCCAATCACCAGACCGTCTTTTTGTTTATATCTTCTAATTTGGTTTCATTAAATGTAAAACAAGCAAGGATATCGTCAACAGATCTATACCAGAAAAAAACTTTTTCTAAAAAGTTTGTTCTACAAAAGTTTTCTTCGAAATTGTTCATGAAAATTTCTATCAGCAGGAGATTCAGGGGAGAGCCAATCACCAGACCATCTTTTTGTTTATATCTTCTAATTCGGTTTCATTACCTGTAAAACAAGCAAGGATATCGTCAACAGATCTATACCAGAAAAAAACGTTTTCCAAAAAGTTTGTTCTTGAAAGTTTTCTTCGAAATTGGTCATAAAAATTTCTGTCAGAAGGAGATTAAGGGGAGAGACAATCACTAGGCCATCTTTTTCTTTATATCTTCTAATTCGGTTTCAATAACTGTAAAACAAGCAAGGATATCGTCAACAGATTTATAACAGAAAAAAACGTTTTCTAAAAAGTTTGTTCTACAAAAATATTCTTAGAAATTGGTCATAAAAATTTCTGTCAGCAGGAGATTCAGGGGAGAGCCAATCGCTAGACCATCTTTTTGTTTATATCTTCTAATTCGGTTTCATTACCTGTAAAACAAGCAAGGATATCGTCAACAGATCTATACCAGAAAAAAACCTTTGCCAAAAAGATTGTTCTAGAAAACTATTCTTCGAAATTGGTCATAAAAATTTCTGTCAGCAGGAGATTCAGTGGAGAGCCAATCACTAGACCATCTTTTTGTTTATATCTTCTAATTCGGTTTCATTACCTGTAAATCAAGCAAAAATATCGTCAACAGATCTATACCAGAAAAAAACCTTTTCCAAAAAGTTTGTTCTAGAAAACTATTCTTCGAAATTGGTCATAAAAATTTCTGTCTGTAGGAGATTAAGGGGAGAGCCAATCACTAGACCATCTTTTTGTTTATATCTTCTAATTCGGTTTCATTACCTGTAGAACGAGCAAGGATATCGTCAACAGATCTTTACCAGAAAAAAACGTTTTCCAAAAAGTTTGTTCTAGAAAGGTTTTCTCCGAAATTGGTCATAAAAATTTCTGTCGGCAGGAGATTCAGGGGAGAGCCAATCACTAGACCATCTTTTTGTTTATATCTTCTAATTCGGTTTCATTACCTGTAAAACAAGCAAAAATATCGTCAACAGATCTATACCAGAAAAAAACCTTTTCCAAAAAGTTTCTTCTAGGAAACTATTCTTTGAAATTGGTCATAAAAATTTCTGTCAGCAGGAGATTCAGGGGAGAGCCAATCATTAGACCATCTTTTTGTTTATATCTTCTAATTCGGTTTCATTACCTGTAAAACAAGCAAGGATATCGTCAACAGATCTATACCAGAAAAAAACCTTTTCCAAAAAGTTTGTTCTAGAAAACTATTCTTCGAAATTGGTCATAAAAATTTCTGTCAGCTGGAGATTCAGGGGAGAGCCAATCACTAGACCATCTTTTTGTTCATATCTTCTAATTCGGTTTGATTACATATAAAACAAGCAAGGATATCGTCAACAGATCTATACCAGAAAAAAACCTTTTCCAAAAAGTTTGTTCTAGAAAACTATTCTTCGAAATTGGTCATAAAAATTTCTGTCTGTAGGAGATTCAGGGGAGAGCCAATCGCTAGACCATCTTTTTGTTTATATCTTCTAATTCGGTTTCATTACCTATAAAACAAGCAAGGATATCGTCAACAGATCTATACCAGAATAAAACGTTTTCCAAAAAGTTTGTTCTAGAAAAGTTTTCTACGAAATCGGTCATAAAAATTTCTGTCAGCAGGAGATTCAGTGGAGAGCCAATCACTAGGCCATCTTTTTGTTTATATCTTCTAATTCGGTTTCATTACCTGTAAAACAAGCAAGGATTTCGTCAACAGATCTATAAAAGAAAAAAACGTTTTCTAAAAAGTTTGTTCTAGAAAAGTTTTCTTCGAAATTGGTCATAAAAATTTCTGTCGGCAGGAGATTCAGGGAAGAGCCAATCGCTAATCTATCTTTTTGTTTATATCTTCTAATTCGGTTTCATTACCTGTAAAACGAGCAAGGATATCGTCAACAGATCTTTACCAGAAAAAAACGTTTTCCAAAAAGTTTGTTCTAGAAAAGTTTTCTTCGAAATTGGTCATAAAAATTTCTGTCGGCAGGAGATTCAGGGGAGAGCCAATCGCCAGACCATCTTTTTGTTTATATCTTCTAATTCGGGTTCATTACCTATAAAACAAGCAAGGATATCGTCAACAGATCTATACCAGAATAAAACGTTTTCCAAAAAGTTTGTTCTAGAAAAGTTTTCTACGAAATCGGTCATAAAAATTTCTGCCAGCAGGAGATTCAGAGGAGAGCCAATCACTACACCATATTTTTGTTTATATCTTCTAATTCGGTTTCATTACCTGTAAAAAAAGCAAGGATATCGTCAACAGATCTATACCAGAAGAAAACCTTTTCCAAAAAGTTTGTTTTAGAAAAGTTTTCTTCGAAATTGTTCATAAAAATTTCTGTCGGCAGGAAATTCAGGGGAGAGCCAATCGCTAAACCATCTTTTTGTTTATATCCTCTAATTCGGTTTCATTACCTGTAAAACGAGCAAGGATATCGTCAACAGATCTTTACCAGAAAATAACGTTTTCCAAAAAGTTTTTTCTAGAAAGGTTTTCTTCGAAATTGATCATAAAAATGTCTGTCGGCAGGAGATTCAGGGGAGAGCCAATCACTAGACCATCTTTTTGTTTATATCTTCTAATTCGGTTTCATTACCTGTAAAACGAGCAAGGATATCGTCAACAGATCTTTACCAGAAAAAAACGTTTTCCAAAAAGTTTGTTCTAGAAAAGTTTTCTTCGAAATTGGTCATAAAAATTTCTGTCGGCAGGAGATTCAGGGGAGAGCCAATCGCTAAACCATCTTTTTGTTTATATCTTCTAATTCGGTTTCATTACCTGTAAAACGAGCAAGGATATCGTCAACAGATCTATACCAGAAAAAAACCTTTTCCAAAAAGTTTGTTCTAGAAAACTATTCTTCGAAATTGGTCATAAAAATTTCTGTCTGTAGGAGATTCAGGGGAGAGCCAATCACTAGACCATCTTTTTGTTTATATCTTCTAATTTGGTTTCATTACCTGTAAAACAAGCAAGGATATCGTCAACAGATCTATACCAGAAAAAAACTTTTTCTAAAAAGTTTGTTCTACAAAAGTTTTCTTCGAAATTGGTCATAAAAATTTCTATCAGCAGGAGATTCAGGGGAGAGCCAATCACCAGACCATCTTTTTGTTTATATCTTCTAATTCGGTTTCATTACCTGTAAAACAAGCAAGGATATCGTCAACAGATCTATACCAGAAAAAAACGTTTTCCAAAAAGTTTGTTCTTGAAAGTTTTCTTCGAAATTGGTCATAAAAATTTCTGTCAGCAGGAGATTCAGGGGAGAGCCAATCACCAGACCATCTTTTTGTTTATATCTTCTAATTCGGTTTCATTACCTGTAAAACAAGCAAGGATATCGTTAACAGATCTATACCAGAAAAAAACGTTTTCTAAAAAGTTTGTTCTTGAAAGTTTTCTTCGACATTGGTCATAAAAATTTCTGTCAGCAGGAGATTCTGGGGAGAGCCAATCATCAGACCATCTTTTTGTTTATATTTTCTAATTCGGTTTCATTACCTGTAAAACAAGCAAGGATATCCTCAACAGATCTATACAAGAAAAAAACGTTTTCTAAAAAGTTTGTTCTACAAAAGTTTTCTTCCAAATTGGTCATAAAAATTTCTATCAGCGGGAGATTCAGGAGAGAGCCAATCGCTAGTCCATCTTTTTGTTTATATCTTCTAATTCGGTTTCATTACCTGTAAAACAAGCAAGGATAACGTCAACAGATCTATACCAGGTAAAAACGTTTTCCATAAAGTTTGTTCTAGAAAAGTTTTCTTCGAATTTGGTCATAAAAATTTCTGTCGGCAGGAGATTCAGGGGAGAGCCAATCACTAGACCATCTTTTTGTTTATATCTTCTAATTCGGTTTCATTACTTGTAACACAAGAAAGGATATCGTCAACAGATCTATACCAGAAAAAAACCTTTTCAAAAAGTTTGTTCTAGAAAACTATTCTTCGAAATTGGTCATAAAAATTTCTGTCAGCAGGAGATTCAGGGGAGAGCCAATCACTAGACCATCTTTTTGTTTATATCTTCTAATTCGGTTTCATTACATATAAAACAAGCAAGGATATCGTCAACAGATCTATACCAAAAAAAAACCTTTTCCAAAAAGTTTGTTTTTGAAAACTATTCTTCGAAATTGGTCATAAAAATTTCTGTCGGCAGGAGATTCAGGGGAGAGCCAATCACTAGACCATCTTTTTGTTTATATCTTCTAATTCGGTTTCATTACCTGTAAAACGAGCAAGGATATCGTCAACAGATCTTTACCAGAAAAAAACGTTTTCCAAAAAGTTTGTTCTAGAAAAGTTTTCTTCGAAATTGGTCATAAAAATTTCTGTCGGCAGGAGATTCAGGGGAGAGCCAATCGCTAAACCATCTTTTTGTTTATATCTTCTAATTCGGTTTCATTACCTGTAAAACGAGCAAGGATATCGTCAACAGATCTATACCAGAAAAAAACCTTTTCCAAAAAGTTTGTTCTAGAAAACTATTCTTCGAAATTGGTCATAAAAATTTCTGTCTGTAGGAGATTCAGGGGAGAGCCAATCACTAGACCATCTTTTTGTTTATATCTTCTAATTCGGTTTCATTACCTGTAAAACAAGCAAGGATATCGTCAACAGATCTATATCAGGTAAAAACGTTTTCCATAAAGTTTGTTCTTGAAAATTATTCTTCGAAATCGGTCATAAAAATTTCTGTCAGCAGGAGATTCAGGGGAGAGCCAATCGCTAGACCATCTTTTTGTTTATATCTTCTAATTCGATTTCATTACCTGTAAAATAGGCAAGGATATCGTCAACAGATCTATACCAGGTAAAAATTTTTTCCATAATATTGTTCTAGAAAAGTTTTCTTCGAAATTGGTCATAAAAATTTCTATCAGCAGGAGATTCAGGGTAGAGCCATTCACTAGACCAATTTTTTGTTTACATCTTCTAATTCCGTTTCATTACCTGTAAAACAAGCAAGGATATCGTCAACAGATCTATACCAAGAAAACGTGTTTTCCAAATAGTTTGTTCTAGAAAAGTTTTCTTCGAAATTGGTCATAAAATTTTCTGTCGGCAGGAGATTCAGGGGAGAGCCAATAGCTAGACCATCTTTTTGTTTATATCTTCTAATTCGGTTTCATTACCTGTAAAATAAGCAAGGATATCGTCAACAGATCTATACCAGGTAAAAACGTTTTCCATAAAGTTTGTTCTAGAAAAGTTTTCTTCGAATTTGGTCATAAAAATTTCTGTCAGCAGGAGATTCAGGGGAGAGCCAATAGCTAGACCATCTTTTTGTTTATATCTTCTAATTCGGTCTCATTACCTATAAAACAAGCAAGGATATCGTCAACAGATCTATACCAGAATAAAACGTTTTCCAAAAAGTTTGTTCTAGAAAGGTTTTCTACGAAATCGGTCATAAAAATTTCTGTCAGCAGGAGATTCAGGGGAGAGCCAATCACTAGGCCATCTTTTTGTTTATATCTTCTAATTCGGTTTCATTACCTGTAAAACAAGCAAGGATATCGTCAACAGATCTATAACAGAAAAAAACGTTTTCTAAAAAGTTTGTTCTAGAAAAGTTTTCTACAAAATTGGTCATAAAAATTTCTGTCAGCAGGAGATTCAGGGGAGAGCCAATCACTAGACCATCTTTTTGTTTATATCATCTAATTCGGTTTCATTACCTATAAAACAAGCAAGGATATCGTCAACAGATCTATACCAAGAAAACTTGTTTTATATATAGTTTGTTCTAGAAAAGTTCTCTTCGAAATTGGTCATAAAAATTTCTGTCGGCAGGAGATTCAGGGGAGAGCCAATCGCTAAACTATCTTTTTGTTTATATCTTCTAATTCGGTTTCATTACCTGTAAAACGAGCAAGGATATCGTCAACAGATTTTTACCAGAAAAAAACGTTTTCCAAAAAGTTTGTTCTAGAAAAGTTTTCTTCGAAATTGGTCATAAAAATTTCTGTCGGCAGGAGATTCAGGGGAGAGCCAATCGCTAGACCATCTTTTTGTTTATATCTTCTAATTCGGTTTCATTACCTATAAAACAAGCAAAGATATCGTCAACAGATCTATACCAGAATAAAACGTTTTCCAAAAAGTTTGTTCTAGAAAAGTTTTCTACGAAATCGGTCATAAAAATTTCTGTCAGCAGGAGATTCAGGGGAGAGCCAATCACTAGCCATCTTTTTGTTCATATCTTCTAATTCGGTTTCAATAATTGTAAAATAAGCAAGGATATCGTCAACAGATCTATAACAGGAAAAAACGTTTACTAAAAAGTTTGTTCTACAAAAATATTTTCAGAAATTGTTCATAAAAATTTCTGTCAGCAGGAGATTCAGGGGAGAGCCAATCGCTAGACCATCTTTTTGTTTATATCTTCTAATTCGGTAACATTGCCTGTAAAACAAGGAAGGATATCGTCAACAAATCTATACCAGAAGAAACGTTTTCCATAAATTTTGTTCTAGAAAAGTTTTCGTCGAAATTGGTCATAAAAATTTCTGTCGGCAGGAGATTCAGGGGAGAGCCAATCAGTAGACGATCTTTTTGTTTATATCTTCTAATTCGGTTTCATTACCTGTAAAACAAGCAAGGATATCGTCAACAGATCTATACCAGAAAAAAACCTTTTCCAAAAAGTTTGTTCTAGAAAACTATTCTTCGAAATTGGTCATAAAAATTTCTGTCAGCAGGAGATTCAGGGGAGAGCCAACCACTAGACCATCTTTTTGTTTATATCTTCTAATTCGGTTTCATTACCTATAAAACAAGCAAGGATATCGTCAACAGATCTATGCCAGAATAAAACGTTTTCCAAAAAGTTTGTTCTAGAAAATTTTTCCACGAAATCGGTCATAAAAATTTCTGTCAGAAGGAGATTCAGGGGAGAGCCAATCACTAGGCCATCTTTTTGTTTATATCTTCTAATTCGGTTTAATTATCTGTAAAACCTGCAAGGATATCGCCAACAGATCAATACCAGAAAAAAACGTTTTCCAAAAAGTTTGTTCTTGAAAGTTTTCTTCGAAATTGGTCATAAAAATTTCTGTCAGAAGGAGATTCAGGGGAGAGCCAATCACCAGACCGTCTTTTTGTTTATATCTTCTAATTTGGTTTCATTAAATGTAAAACAAGCAAGGATATCGTCAACAGATCTATACCAGAAAAAAACTTTTTCTAAAAAGTTTGTTCTACAAAAGTTTTCTTCGAAATTGTTCATGAAAATTTCTATCAGCAGGAGATTCAGGGGAGAGCCAATCACCAGACCATCTTTTTGTTTATATCTTCTAATTCGGTTTCATTACCTGTAAAACAAGCAAGGATATCGTCAACAGATCTATACCAGAAAAAAACGTTTTCCAAAAAGTTTGTTCTTGAAAGTTTTCTTCGAAATTGGTCATAAAAATTTCTGTCAGAAGGAGATTAAGGGGAGAGACAATCACTAGGCCATCTTTTTCTTTATATCTTCTAATTCGGTTTCAATAACTGTAAAACAAGCAAGGATATCGTCAACAGATTTATAACAGAAAAAAACGTTTTCTAAAAAGTTTGTTCTACAAAAATATTCTTAGAAATTGGTCATAAAAATTTCTGTCAGCAGGAGATTCAGGGGAGAGCCAATCGCTAGACCATCTTTTTGTTTATATCTTCTAATTCGGTTTCATTACCTGTAAAACAAGCAAGGATATCGTCAACAGATCTATACCAGAAAAAAACCTTTGCCAAAAAGATTGTTCTAGAAAACTATTCTTCGAAATTGGTCATAAAAATTTCTGTCAGCAGGAGATTCAGTGGAGAGCCAATCACTAGACCATCTTTTTGTTTATATCTTCTAATTCGGTTTCATTACCTGTAAATCAAGCAAAAATATCGTCAACAGATCTATACCAGAAAAAAACCTTTTCCAAAAAGTTTGTTCTAGAAAACTATTCTTCGAAATTGGTCATAAAAATTTCTGTCTGTAGGAGATTAAGGGGAGAGCCAATCACTAGACCATCTTTTTGTTTATATCTTCTAATTCGGTTTCATTACCTGTAGAACGAGCAAGGATATCGTCAACAGATCTTTACCAGAAAAAAACGTTTTCCAAAAAGTTTGTTCTAGAAAGGTTTTCTCCGAAATTGGTCATAAAAATTTCTGTCGGCAGGAGATTCAGGGGAGAGCCAATCACTAGACCATCTTTTTGTTTATATCTTCTAATTCGGTTTCATTACCTGTAAAACAAGCAAAAATATCGTCAACAGATCTATACCAGAAAAAAACCTTTTCCAAAAAGTTTCTTCTAGGAAACTATTCTTTGAAATTGGTCATAAAAATTTCTGTCAGCAGGAGATTCAGGGGAGAGCCAATCATTAGACCATCTTTTTGTTTATATCTTCTAATTCGGTTTCATTACCTGTAAAACAAGCAAGGATATCGTCAACAGATCTATACCAGAAAAAAACCTTTTCCAAAAAGTTTGTTCTAGAAAACTATTCTTCGAAATTGGTCATAAAAATTTCTGTCAGCTGGAGATTCAGGGGAGAGCCAATCACTAGACCATCTTTTTGTTCATATCTTCTAATTCGGTTTGATTACATATAAAACAAGCAAGGATATCGTCAACAGATCTATACCAGAAAAAAACCTTTTCCAAAAAGTTTGTTCTAGAAAACTATTCTTCGAAATTGGTCATAAAAATTTCTGTCAGCAGGAGATTCAGGGGAGAGCCAATCGCTAGACCATCTTTTTGTTTATATCTTCTAATTCGGTTTCATTACATATAAAACAAGCAAGGATATCGTCAACAGATCTATACCAAAAAAAAAACCTTTTCCAAAAAGTTTGTTTTTGAAAACTATTCTTCGAAATTGGTCATAAAAATTTCTGTCAGCAGGAGATTCAGTGGAGAGCCAATCGCTATACCATCTTTTTGTTTATATCTTCTAATTCGATTTCATTACCTGTAAAATAAGCAAGGATATCGTGAACAGATCTATACCAGGTTAAAACGTTTTCCATAAAGTTTGTTCTAGAAAAGTTTTCTTCGAAATTGGTCATAAAATTTTCTGTCAGCAGGAGATTCAGGGGAGAGCTAATCACTAGGCCATCTTTTTGTTTATATTTTCTAATTCGGTTTCATTACCTGTAAAACAAGCAAGGATATCGTCAACAGATCTATACCAGAAAAAAAAGTTTTCTAAAAAGATTTTTCTACAAAAGTTCTCTTCGAAATTGATCATAAAAATTACTGCCAGCAGGAGATTCAGGGGAGAGCCAATCGCTAAACCATCTTTTTGTTTATATCTTCTAATTCGGTTTCTTTACCTGTAAAACGAGCAAGGATATCGTCAACAGATCTATACCAGAATAAAACGTTTTCCAAAAAGTTTGTTCTAGAAAAGTTTTCTACGAAATCGGTCATAAAAATTTCTGTCAGCAAGAGATTCAGGGGAGAGCTAATCACTAGGCCATCTTTTTGTTTATATTTTCTAATTCGGTTTCATTACCTGTAAAACAAGCAAGGATATCGTCAACAGATCTATACCAGAAAAAAAAGTTTTCTAAAAAGATTTTTCTACAAAAGTTCTCTTCGAAATTGATCATAAAAATTACTGCCAGCAGGAGATTCAGGGGAGAGCCAATCGCTAAACCATCTTTTTGTTTATATCTTCTAATTCGGTTTCTTTACCTGTAAAACGAGCAAGGATATCGTCAACAGATCTTTACCAGAAAAAAACGTTTTCCAAAAAGTTTGTTCTAGAAAAGTTTTCTTCGAAATTGGTCATGAAAATTTCTGTCAGCAGGAGATTCAGGGGAGAGCCAATCACTAGACCAACTTTTTGTTTACATCTTCTAATTCGGTTTCATTACCTGTAAAACAAGCAAGGATATCGTCAACAGATCTATACCAAGAAAACATGTTTTCCAAATAGTTTGTTCTAGAAAACTTTTCTTCGAAATTGTTCATAAAAATTTCTGTCGGCAGGAGATTGAGGGGAAAGCCAATCTCTAGAACATCTTTTTGTTTATATCTTCTAATTCGGTTTCATTACCTATAAAACAAGCAAGGATATCGTCAACAGATCTATACCAGAATAAAACGTTTTCCAAAAAGTTTGTTCTAGAAAAGTTTTCTACGAGATCGGTCATAAAAATTTCTGTCAGCAGGAGGTTCAGGGGAGAGCCAATCACTAGGCCATCTTTTTGTTCATATCTTCTAATTCGGTTTCAATACCTGTAAAACAAGCAAGGATATCGTCAACAGATCTATAACAGAAAAAAACTTTGTCCAAAAAGTTTGTTCTAGAAAGTTTTCTTCGAAATTGGTCATAAAAAATTTCTGTCAGCAGGAGATTCAGGGGAGAGCCAATCACCAGACCATCTTTTTGTTTATATCTTCTAATTCGGTTTCATTACCTATAAAACAAGCAAGGATATCGTCAACAGATCTATACCAGAATAAAACGTTTTCCAAAAAGTTTGTTCTAGAAAAGTTTTCTACGAGATCGGTCATAAAAATTTCTGTCAGCAGGAGGTTCAGGGGAGAGCCAATCACTAGGCCATCTTTTTGTTCATATCTTCTAATTCGGTTTCATTACCTGTAAAACAAGCAAGGATATCGTCAACAGATCTATACCAAGAAAACATGTTTTCCAAATATTTTGTTCTAGAAAAGTTTTCTTCGAAATTGGTCATAAAAATTTCTGTCAGCAGGAGATTCAGGGGAGAGCCAATCACTAGACCATCTTTTTGTTTATATCTTCTAATTCGGTTTCATTACATATAAAACAAGCAAGGATATCGTCAACAGATCTATACCAAAAAAAAACCTTTTCCAAAAAGTTTGTTTTTGAAAACTATTCTTCGAAATTGGTCATAAAAATTTCTGTCAGCAGGAGATTCAGTGGAGAGCCAATCGCTATACCATCTTTTTGTTTATATCTTCTAATTCGATTTCATTACCTGTAAAATAAGCAAGGATATCGTGAACAGATCTATACCAGGTTAAAACGTTTTCCATAAAGTTTGTTCTAGAAAAGTTTTCTTCGAAATTGGTCATAAAATTTTCTGTCAGCAGGAGATTCAGGGGAGAGCCAATCGCTAGGCCATCTTTTTGTTTATATCTTCTAATTCGGTAACATTGCCTGTAAAACAAGGAAGGATATCGTCAACAGATCTATAACAGAATAAAACGTTTTCCATAAAGTTTGTTCTAGAAAAGTTTTCTTCGAAATTGGTCATAAAAATTTCTGTCGGCAGGAGATTCAGGGGAGAGCTAATCGCTAGACCATCTTTTTGTTTATATCTTCTAATTCGGTTTCATTACCTATAAAACAAGCAAGGATACCCTCAACAGATCTATACCAGGTAAAAACGTTTTCCATAAAGTTTGTTCTAGAAAAGTTTTCTTCGAATTTGGTCATAAAAATTTCTGTCGGCAGGAGATTTAGGGGAGAGCCAATCGCTAAACCATCTTCTTGTTTATATCTTCTAATTCGGTTTCATTACCTGTAAAACAAGCAAGGATATCGTCAACAGATCTATACCAGAAAAAAACGTTTTCTAAAAAGTTTGTTCTACAAAAGTTTTCTTCGAAATTAGTCATAAAAATTTCTGCCAGCAGGAGATTCAGGGGAGAGCCAATAGCTAGACCATCTTTTTGTTTATATCTTCTAATTCGGTTTCATTACCTGTAAAATAAGCAAGGATATCGTCAACAGATCTATACCAGGTAAAAACGTTTTCCATAAAGTTTGTTCTAGAAAAGTTTTCTTCGAATTTGGTCATAAAAATTTCTGTCAGCAGGAGATTCAGGGGAGAGCCAATAGCTAGACCATCTTTTTGTTTATATCTTCTAATTCGGTTTCATTACCTGTAAAACAAGCAAGGATATCGTCAACAGATCTATACCAGAAAAAAAAGTTTTCTAAAAAGATTTTTCTACAAAAGTTCTCTTCGAAATTGATCATAAAAATTACTGCCAGCAAGAGATTCAGGGGAGAGCCAATCGCTAAACCATCTTTTTGTTTATATCTTCTAATTCGGTTTCTTTACCTGTAAAACGAGCAAGGATATCGTCAACAGATCTTTACCAGAAAAAAACGTTTTCCAAAAAGTTTGTTCTAGAAAAGTTTTCTTCGAAATTGGTCATAAAATTTTCTGTCAGCAGGAGATTCAGGGGAGAGCCAATCACTAGACCAACTTTTTGTTTACATCTTCTAATTCGGTTTCATTACCTGTAAAACAAGCAAGGATATCGTCAACAGATCTATACCAAGAAAACATGTTTTCCAAATAGTTTGTTCTAGAAAACTTTTCTTCGAAATTGTTCATAAAAATTTCTGTCGGCAGGAGATTTAGGGGAAAGCCAATCTCTAGAACATCTTTTTGTTTATATCTTCTAATTCGGTTTCATTACCTATAAAACAAGCAAGGATATCGTCAACAGATCTATACCAGAATAAAACGTTTTCCAAAAAGTTTGTTCTAGAAAAGTTTTCTACGAGATCGGTCATAAAAATTTCTGTCAGCAGGAGGTTCAGGGGAGAGCCAATCACTAGGCCATCTTTTTGTTCATATCTTCTAATTCGGTTTCAATACCTGTAAAACAAGCAAGGATATCGTCAACAGATCTATAACAGAAAAAAACTTTGTCCAAAAAGTTTGTTCTAGAAAGTTTTCTTCGAATTTGGTCATAAAAATTTCTGTCAGCAGGAGATTCAGGGGAGAGCCAATAGCTAGACCATCTTTTTGTTTATATCTTCTAATTCGGTCTCATTACCTATAAAACAAGCAAGGATATCGTCAACAGATCTATACCAGAATAAAACGTTTTCCAAAAAGTTTGTTCTAGAAAGGTTTTCTACGAAATCGGTCATAAAAATTTCTGTCAGCAGGAGATTCAGGGGAGAGCCAATCACTAGGCCATCTTTTTGTTTATATCTTCTAATTCGGTTTCATTACCTGTAAAACAAGCAAGGATATCGTCAACAGATCTATAACAGAAAAAAACGTTTTCTAAAAAGTTTGTTCTAGAAAAGTTTTCTACAAAATTGGTCATAAAAATTTCTGTCAGCAGGAGATTCAGGGGAGAGCCAATCACTAGACCATCTTTTTGTTTATATCATCTAATTCGGTTTCATTACCTATAAAACAAGCAAGGATATCGTCAACAGATCTATACCAAGAAAACTTGTTTTATATATAGTTTGTTCTAGAAAAGTTCTCTTCGAAATTGGTCATAAAAATTTCTGTCGGCAGGAGATTCAGGGGAGAGCCAATCGCTAAACTATCTTTTTGTTTATATCTTCTAATTCGGTTTCATTACCTGTAAAACGAGCAAGGATATCGTCAACAGATTTTTACCAGAAAAAAACGTTTTCCAAAAAGTTTGTTCTAGAAAAGTTTTCTTCGAAATTGGTCATAAAAATTTCTGTCGGCAGGAGATTCAGGGGAGAGCCAATCGCTAGACCATCTTTTTGTTTATATCTTCTAATTCGGTTTCATTACCTATAAAACAAGCAAAGATATCGTCAACAGATCTATACCAGAATAAAACGTTTTCCAAAAAGTTTGTTCTAGAAAAGTTTTCTACGAAATCGGTCATAAAAATTTCTGTCAGCAGGAGATTCAGGGGAGAGCCAATCACTAGCCATCTTTTTGTTCATATCTTCTAATTCGGTTTCAATAATTGTAAAATAAGCAAGGATATCGTCAACAGATCTATAACAGGAAAAAACGTTTACTAAAAAGTTTGTTCTACAAAAATATTTTCAGAAATTGTTCATAAAAATTTCTGTCAGCAGGAGATTCAGGGGAGAGCCAATCGCTAGACCATCTTTTTGTTTATATCTTCTAATTCGGTAACATTGCCTGTAAAACAAGGAAGGATATCGTCAACAAATCTATACCAGAAGAAACGTTTTCCATAAATTTTGTTCTAGAAAAGTTTTCGTCGAAATTGGTCATAAAAATTTCTGTCGGCAGGAGATTCAGGGGAGAGCCAATCAGTAGACGATCTTTTTGTTTATATCTTCTAATTCGGTTTCATTACCTGTAAAACAAGCAAGGATATCGTCAACAGATCTATACCAGAAAAAAACCTTTTCCAAAAAGTTTGTTCTAGAAAACTATTCTTCGAAATTGGTCATAAAAATTTCTGTCAGCAGGAGATTCAGGGGAGAGCCAACCACTAGACCATCTTTTTGTTTATATCTTCTAATTCGGTTTCATTACCTATAAAACAAGCAAGGATATCGTCAACAGATCTATGCCAGAATAAAACGTTTTCCAAAAAGTTTGTTCTAGAAAATTTTTCCACGAAATCGGTCATAAAAATTTCTGTCAGAAGGAGATTCAGGGGAGAGCCAATCACTAGGCCATCTTTTTGTTTATATCTTCTAATTCGGTTTAATTATCTGTAAAACCTGCAAGGATATCGCCAACAGATCAATACCAGAAAAAAACGTTTTCCAAAAAGTTTGTTCTTGAAAGTTTTCTTCGAAATTGGTCATAAAAATTTCTGTCAGAAGGAGATTCAGGGGAGAGCCAATCACCAGACCGTCTTTTTGTTTATATCTTCTAATTTGGTTTCATTAAATGTAAAACAAGCAAGGATATCGTCAACAGATCTATACCAGAAAAAAACTTTTTCTAAAAAGTTTGTTCTACAAAAGTTTTCTTCGAAATTGTTCATGAAAATTTCTATCAGCAGGAGATTCAGGGGAGAGCCAATCACCAGACCATCTTTTTGTTTATATCTTCTAATTCGGTTTCATTACCTGTAAAACAAGCAAGGATATCGTCAACAGATCTATACCAGAAAAAAACGTTTTCCAAAAAGTTTGTTCTTGAAAGTTTTCTTCGAAATTGGTCATAAAAATTTCTGTCAGAAGGAGATTAAGGGGAGAGACAATCACTAGGCCATCTTTTTCTTTATATCTTCTAATTCGGTTTCAATAACTGTAAAACAAGCAAGGATATCGTCAACAGATTTATAACAGAAAAAAACGTTTTCTAAAAAGTTTGTTCTACAAAAATATTCTTAGAAATTGGTCATAAAAATTTCTGTCAGCAGGAGATTCAGGGGAGAGCCAATCGCTAGACCATCTTTTTGTTTATATCTTCTAATTCGGTTTCATTACCTGTAAAACAAGCAAGGATATCGTCAACAGATCTATACCAGAAAAAAACCTTTGCCAAAAAGATTGTTCTAGAAAACTATTCTTCGAAATTGGTCATAAAAATTTCTGTCAGCAGGAGATTCAGTGGAGAGCCAATCACTAGACCATCTTTTTGTTTATATCTTCTAATTCGGTTTCATTACCTGTAAATCAAGCAAAAATATCGTCAACAGATCTATACCAGAAAAAAACCTTTTCCAAAAAGTTTGTTCTAGAAAACTATTCTTCGAAATTGGTCATAAAAATTTCTGTCTGTAGGAGATTAAGGGGAGAGCCAATCACTAGACCATCTTTTTGTTTATATCTTCTAATTCGGTTTCATTACCTGTAGAACGAGCAAGGATATCGTCAACAGATCTTTACCAGAAAAAAACGTTTTCCAAAAAGTTTGTTCTAGAAAGGTTTTCTCCGAAATTGGTCATAAAAATTTCTGTCGGCAGGAGATTCAGGGGAGAGCCAATCACTAGACCATCTTTTTGTTTATATCTTCTAATTCGGTTTCATTACCTGTAAAACAAGCAAAAATATCGTCAACAGATCTATACCAGAAAAAAACCTTTTCCAAAAAGTTTCTTCTAGGAAACTATTCTTTGAAATTGGTCATAAAAATTTCTGTCAGCAGGAGATTCAGGGGAGAGCCAATCATTAGACCATCTTTTTGTTTATATCTTCTAATTCGGTTTCATTACCTGTAAAACAAGCAAGGATATCGTCAACAGATCTATACCAGAAAAAAACCTTTTCCAAAAAGTTTGTTCTAGAAAACTATTCTTCGAAATTGGTCATAAAAATTTCTGTCAGCTGGAGATTCAGGGGAGAGCCAATCACTAGACCATCTTTTTGTTCATATCTTCTAATTCGGTTTGATTACATATAAAACAAGCAAGGATATCGTCAACAGATCTATACCAGAAAAAAACCTTTTCCAAAAAGTTTGTTCTAGAAAACTATTCTTCGAAATTGGTCATAAAAATTTCTGTCAGCAGGAGATTCAGGGGAGAGCCAATCGCTAGACCATCTTTTTGTTTATATCTTCTAATTCGGTTTCATTACATATAAAACAAGCAAGGATATCGTCAACAGATCTATACCAAAAAAAAAACCTTTTCCAAAAAGTTTGTTTTTGAAAACTATTCTTCGAAATTGGTCATAAAAATTTCTGTCAGCAGGAGATTCAGTGGAGAGCCAATCGCTATACCATCTTTTTGTTTATATCTTCTAATTCGATTTCATTACCTGTAAAATAAGCAAGGATATCGTGAACAGATCTATACCAGGTTAAAACGTTTTCCATAAAGTTTGTTCTAGAAAAGTTTTCTTCGAAATTGGTCATAAAATTTTCTGTCAGCAGGAGATTCAGGGGAGAGCTAATCACTAGGCCATCTTTTTGTTTATATTTTCTAATTCGGTTTCATTACCTGTAAAACAAGCAAGGATATCGTCAACAGATCTATACCAGAAAAAAAAGTTTTCTAAAAAGATTTTTCTACAAAAGTTCTCTTCGAAATTGATCATAAAAATTACTGCCAGCAGGAGATTCAGGGGAGAGCCAATCGCTAAACCATCTTTTTGTTTATATCTTCTAATTCGGTTTCTTTACCTGTAAAACGAGCAAGGATATCGTCAACAGATCTATACCAGAATAAAACGTTTTCCAAAAAGTTTGTTCTAGAAAAGTTTTCTACGAAATCGGTCATAAAAATTTCTGTCAGCAAGAGATTCAGGGGAGAGCTAATCACTAGGCCATCTTTTTGTTTATATTTTCTAATTCGGTTTCATTACCTGTAAAACAAGCAAGGATATCGTCAACAGATCTATACCAGAAAAAAAAGTTTTCTAAAAAGATTTTTCTACAAAAGTTCTCTTCGAAATTGATCATAAAAATTACTGCCAGCAGGAGATTCAGGGGAGAGCCAATCGCTAAACCATCTTTTTGTTTATATCTTCTAATTCGGTTTCTTTACCTGTAAAACGAGCAAGGATATCGTCAACAGATCTTTACCAGAAAAAAACGTTTTCCAAAAAGTTTGTTCTAGAAAAGTTTTCTTCGAAATTGGTCATAAAAATTTCTGTCAGCAGGAGATTCAGGGGAGAGCCAATCACTAGACCAACTTTTTGTTTACATCTTCTAATTCGGTTTCATTACCTGTAAAACAAGCAAGGATATCGTCAACAGATCTATACCAAGAAAACATGTTTTCCAAATAGTTTGTTCTAGAAAACTTTTCTTCGAAATTGTTCATAAAAATTTCTGTCGGCAGGAGATTGAGGGGAAAGCCAATCTCTAGAACATCTTTTTGTTTATATCTTCTAATTCGGTTTCATTACCTATAAAACAAGCAAGGATATCGTCAACAGATCTATACCAGAATAAAACGTTTTCCAAAAAGTTTGTTCTAGAAAAGTTTTCTACGAGATCGGTCATAAAAATTTCTGTCAGCAGGAGGTTCAGGGGAGAGCCAATCACTAGGCCATCTTTTTGTTCATATCTTCTAATTCGGTTTCAATACCTGTAAAACAAGCAAGGATATCGTCAACAGATCTATAACAGAAAAAAACTTTGTCCAAAAAGTTTGTTCTAGAAAGTTTTCTTCGAAATTGGTCATAAAAAATTTCTGTCAGCAGGAGATTCAGGGGAGAGCCAATCACCAGACCATCTTTTTGTTTATATCTTCTAATTCGGTTTCATTACCTATAAAACAAGCAAGGATATCGTCAACAGATCTATACCAGAATAAAACGTTTTCCAAAAAGTTTGTTCTAGAAAAGTTTTCTACGAGATCGGTCATAAAAATTTCTGTCAGCAGGAGGTTCAGGGGAGAGCCAATCACTAGGCCATCTTTTTGTTCATATCTTCTAATTCGGTTTCATTACCTGTAAAACAAGCAAGGATATCGTCAACAGATCTATACCAAGAAAACATGTTTTCCAAATATTTTGTTCTAGAAAAGTTTTCTTCGAAATTGGTCATAAAAATTTCTGTCAGCAGGAGATTCAGGGGAGAGCCAATCACTAGACCATCTTTTTGTTTATATCTTCTAATTCGGTTTCATTACATATAAAACAAGCAAGGATATCGTCAACAGATCTATACCAAAAAAAAACCTTTTCCAAAAAGTTTGTTTTTGAAAACTATTCTTCGAAATTGGTCATAAAAATTTCTGTCAGCAGGAGATTCAGTGGAGAGCCAATCGCTATACCATCTTTTTGTTTATATCTTCTAATTCGATTTCATTACCTGTAAAATAAGCAAGGATATCGTGAACAGATCTATACCAGGTTAAAACGTTTTCCATAAAGTTTGTTCTAGAAAAGTTTTCTTCGAAATTGGTCATAAAATTTTCTGTCAGCAGGAGATTCAGGGGAGAGCCAATCGCTAGGCCATCTTTTTGTTTATATCTTCTAATTCGGTAACATTGCCTGTAAAACAAGGAAGGATATCGTCAACAGATCTATAACAGAATAAAACGTTTTCCATAAAGTTTGTTCTAGAAAAGTTTTCTTCGAAATTGGTCATAAAAATTTCTGTCGGCAGGAGATTCAGGGGAGAGCTAATCGCTAGACCATCTTTTTGTTTATATCTTCTAATTCGGTTTCATTACCTATAAAACAAGCAAGGATACCCTCAACAGATCTATACCAGGTAAAAACGTTTTCCATAAAGTTTGTTCTAGAAAAGTTTTCTTCGAATTTGGTCATAAAAATTTCTGTCGGCAGGAGATTTAGGGGAGAGCCAATCGCTAAACCATCTTCTTGTTTATATCTTCTAATTCGGTTTCATTACCTGTAAAACAAGCAAGGATATCGTCAACAGATCTATACCAGAAAAAAACGTTTTCTAAAAAGTTTGTTCTACAAAAGTTTTCTTCGAAATTAGTCATAAAAATTTCTGCCAGCAGGAGATTCAGGGGAGAGCCAATAGCTAGACCATCTTTTTGTTTATATCTTCTAATTCGGTTTCATTACCTGTAAAATAAGCAAGGATATCGTCAACAGATCTATACCAGGTAAAAACGTTTTCCATAAAGTTTGTTCTAGAAAAGTTTTCTTCGAATTTGGTCATAAAAATTTCTGTCAGCAGGAGATTCAGGGGAGAGCCAATAGCTAGACCATCTTTTTGTTTATATCTTCTAATTCGGTTTCATTACCTGTAAAACAAGCAAGGATATCGTCAACAGATCTATACCAGAAAAAAAAGTTTTCTAAAAAGATTTTTCTACAAAAGTTCTCTTCGAAATTGACCATAAAAATTACTGCCAGCAAGAGATTCAGGGGAGAGCCAATCGCTAAACCATCTTTTTGTTTATATCTTCTAATTCGGTTTCTTTACCTGTAAAACGAGCAAGGATATCGTCAACAGATCTTTACCAGAAAAAAACGTTTTCCAAAAAGTTTGTTCTAGAAAAGTTTTCTTCGAAATTGGTCATAAAAATTTCTGTCAGCAGGAGATTCAGGGGAGAGCCAATCACTAGACCAACTTTTTGTTTACATCTTCTAATTCGGTTTCATTACCTGTAAAACAAGCAAGGATATCGTCAACAGATCTATACCAAGAAAACATGTTTTCCAAATAGTTTGTTCTAGAAAACTTTTCTTCGAAATTGTTCATAAAAATTTCTGTCGGCAGGAGATTTAGGGGAAAGCCAATCTCTAGAACATCTTTTTGTTTATATCTTCTAATTCGGTTTCATTACCTATAAAACAAGCAAGGATATCGTCAACAGATCTATACCAGAATAAAACGTTTTCCAAAAAGTTTGTTCTAGAAAAGTTTTCTACGAGATCGGTCATAAAAATTTCTGTCAGCAGGAGGTTCAGGGGAGAGCCAATCACTAGGCCATCTTTTTGTTCATATCTTCTAATTCGGTTTCAATACCTGTAAAACAAGCAAGGATATCGTCAACAGATCTATAACAGAAAAAAACTTTGTCCAAAAAGTTTGTTCTAGAAAGTTTTCTTCGAAATTGGTCATAAAAAATTTCTGTCAGCAGGAGATTCAGGGGAGAGCCAATCACCAGACCATCTTTTTGTTTATATCTTCTAATTCGGTTTCATTACCTATAAAACAAGCAAGGATATCGTCAACAGATCTATACCAGAATAAAACGTTTTCCAAAAAGTTTGTTCTAGAAAAGTTTTCTACGAGATCGGTCATAAAAATTTCTGTCAGCAGGAGGTTCAGGGGAGAGCCAATCACTAGGCCATCTTTTTGTTCATATCTTCTAATTCGGTTTCATTACCTGTAAAACAAGCAAGGATATCGTCAACAGATCTATACCAGAAAAAAACGTTTTCTAAAAAGTTTGTTCTACAAAAGTTTTCTTCGAAATTGGTCATAAAAATTTCTGCCAGCAGGAGATTCAGGGGAGAGCCAATAGCTAGACCATCTTTTTGTTTATATCTTCTAATTCGGTTTCATTACCTGTAAAATAAGCAAGGATATCGTCAACAGATCTATACCAGGTAAAAACGTTTTCCATAAAGTTTGTTCTAGAAAAGTTTTCTTCGAATTTGGTCATAAAAATTTCTGTCAGCAGGAGATTCAGGGGAGAGCCAATAGCTAGACCATCTTTTTGTTTATATCTTCTAATTCGGTCTCATTACCTATAAAACAAGCAAGGATATCGTCAACAGATCTATACCAGAATAAAACGTTTTCCAAAAAGTTTGTTCTAGAAAGGTTTTCTACGAAATCGGTCATAAAAATTTCTGTCAGCAGGAGATTCAGGGGAGAGCCAATCACTAGGCCATCTTTTTGTTTATATCTTCTAATTCGGTTTTATTACCTGTAAAACAAGCAAGGATATCGTCAACAGATCTATAACAGAAAAAAACGTTTTCTAAAAAGTTTGTTCTAGAAAAGTTTTCTACAAAATTGGTCATAAAAATTTCTGTCAGCAGGAGATTCAGGGGAGAGCCAATCACTAGACCATCTTTTTGTTTATATCATCTAATTCGGTTTCATTACCTATAAAACAAGCAAGGATATCGTCAACAGATCTATACCAAGAAAACTTGTTTTATATATAGTTTGTTCTAGAAAAGTTCTCTTCGAAATTGGTCATAAAAATTTCTGTCGGCAGGAGATTCAGGGGAGAGCCAATCGCTAAACTATCTTTTTGTTTATATCTTCTAATTCGGTTTCATTACCTGTAAAACGAGCAAGGATATCGTCAACAGATTTTTACCAGAAAAAAACGTTTTCCAAAAAGTTTGTTCTAGAAAAGTTTTCTTCGAAATTGGTTATAAAAATTTCTGTCGGCAGGAGATTCAGGGGAGAGCCAATCGCTAGACCATCTTTTTGTTTATATCTTCTAATTCGGTTTCATTACCTATAAAACAAGCAAAGATATCGTCAACAGATCTATACCAGAATAAAACGTTTTCCAAAAAGTTTGTTCTAGAAAATTTTTCCACGAAATCGGTCATAAAAATTTCTGTCAGAAGGAGATTCAGGGGAGAGCCAATCACTAGGCCATCTTTTTGTTTATATCTTCTAATTCGGTTTAATTATCTGTAAAACCTGCAAGGATATCGCCAACAGATCAATACCAGAAAAAAACGTTTTCCAAAAAGTTTGTTCTTGAAAGTTTTCTTCGAAATTGGTCATAAAAATTTCTGTCAGCAGGAGATTCAGGGGAGAGCCAATCACCAGACCATCTTTTTGTTTATATCTTCTAATTCGGTTTCATTACCTGTAAAACAAGCAAGGATATCGTCAACAGATCTATACCAGAAAAAAACGTTTTCCAAAAAGTTTGTTCTTGAAAGTTTTCTTCGAAATTGGTCATAAAAATTTCTGTCAGAAGGAGATTAAGGGGAGAGCCAATCACTAGGCCATCTTTTTGTTTATATCTTCTAATTCGGTTTCAATAACTGTAAAACAAGCAAGGATATCGTCAACAGATTTATAACAGAAAAAAACGTTTCTAAAAAGTTTGTTCTACAAAAATATTCTTAGAAATTGGTCATAAAAATTTCTGTCAGCAGGAGATTCAGGGGAGAGCCAATCGCTAGACCATCTTTTTGTTTATATCTTCTAATTCGGTTTCATTACCTGTAAAACAAGCAAGGATATCGTCAACAGATCTATACCAGAAAAAAACCTTTGCCAAAAAGATTGTTCTAGAAATCTATTCTTCGAAATTGGTCATAAAAATTTCTGTCAGCAGGAGATTCAGGGGAGAGCCAATCACTAGACCATCTTTTTGTTTATATCTTCTAATTCGGTTTCATTACCTGTAAATCAAGCAAAAATATCGTCAACAGATCTATACCAGAAAAAAACCTTTTCCAAAAAGTTTGTTCTAGAAAACTATTCTTCGAAATTGGTCATAAAAATTTCTGTCTGTAGGAGATTCAGGGGAGAGCCAATCACTAGACCATCTTTTTGTTTATATCTTCTAATTCGGTTTCATTACCTGTAGAACGAGCAAGGATATCGTCAACAGATCTTTACCAGAAAAAAACGTTTTCCAAAAAGTTTGTTCTAGAAAGGTTTTCTCCGAAATTGGTCATAAAAATTTCTGTCGGCAGGAGATTCAGGGGAGAGCCAATCACTAGACCATCTTTTTGTTTATATCTTCTAATTCGGTTTCATTACCTGTAAAACAAGCAAAAATATCGTCAACAGATCTATACCAGAAAAAAACTTTTCCAAAAAGTTTCTTCTAGGAAACTATTCTTTGAAATTGGTCATAAAAATTTCTGTCAGCAGGAGATTCAGGGGAGAGCCAATCATTAGACCATCTTTTTGTTTATATCTTCTAATTCGGTTTCATTACCTGTAAAACAAGCAAGGATATCGTCAACAGATCTATACCAGAAAAAAACCTTTTCCAAAAAGTTTGTTCTAGAAAACTATTCTTCGAAATTGGTCATAAAAATTTCTGTCAGCTGGAGATTCAGGGGAGAGCCAATCACTAGACCATCTTTTTGTTCATATCTTCTAATTCGGTTTGATTACATATAAAACAAGCAAGGATATCGTCAACAGATCTATACCAGAAAAAAACCTTTTCCAAAAAGTTTGTTCTAGAAAACTATTCTTCGAAATTGGTCATAAAAATTTCTGTCAGCAGGAGATTCAGGGGAGAGCCAATCGCTAGACCATCTTTTTGTTTATATCTTCTAATTCGGTTTTATTACCTGTAAAATAAGCAAGGATATCGTCAACAGATCTATACCAGGTAAAAACGTTTTCCATAAAGTTTGTTCTAGAAAAGTTTTCTTCGAAATTGGTCATAAGAATTCCTGTCAGCAAGAGATTCAGGGGAGAGCCAATTGCTAGACCATCTTTTTGTTTATATCTTCTAATTCGGTAACATTGCCTGTAAAACAAGGAAGGATATCGTCAACAGATCTATAACAGAAAAAAACGTTTTCCATAAAATTTGTTCTAGAAAATTTTTCTTCGAAATTGGTCATAAAAATTTCTGTCGGCAGGAGATTCAGGGGAGAGCCAATCGCTAGACCATCTTTTTGTTTATATCTGCTAATTCGGTTTCATTACCTGTAAAACAAGCAAGGATATCGTCAACAAATCTATACCAGAATAAAACGTTTTCCAAAAAGTTTGTTCTAGAAAACTATTCTTCCAAATTGGTCATAAAAATTTCTGTCAGCAGGAGATTCAGGGGAGAGCCAGCCACTAGACCATCTTTTTGTTTATATCTTCTAATTCGGTAACATTGCCTGTAAAACAAAGAAGGATATCGTCAACAAATCTATACCAGAAGAAACGTTTTCCATAAATTTTGTTCTAGTAAAGTTTTCGTCGAAATTGGTCATAAAAATTTCTGTCGGCAGGAGATTCAGGGGAGAGCCAATCACTAGACGATCTTTTAGTGTATATCTTCTAATTCGGTTTCATTACCTGTAAAACAAGCAAGGATATCGTCAACAGATCTATACCAGAAAAAAACCTTTTCCAAAAAGTTTGTTCTAGAAAACTATTCTTCGAAATTGGTCATAAAAATTTCTGTCAGCAGGAGATTCAGGGGAGAGCCAACCACTAGACCATCTTTTTGTTTATATCTTCTAATTCGGTTTCATTACCTATAAAACAAGCAAGGATATCGTCAACAGATCTATACCAGAATAAAACGTTTTCCAAAAAGTTTGTTCTAGAAAATTTTTCCACGAAATCGGTCATAAAAATTTCTGTCAGAAGGAGATTCAGGGGAGAGCCAATCACTAGGCCATCTTCTTGTTTATATCTTCTAATTCGGTTTCATTATCTGTAAAACCTGCAAGTATATCGCCAACAGATCTATACCAGAAAAAAACGTTTTCCAAAAAGTTTGTTCTTGAAAATCTTCTTCGAAATTGGTCATAAAAATTTCTGTCAGAAGGAGATTCAGGGGAGAGCCAATCACCAGACCGTCTTTTTGTTTATATCTTCTAATTTGGTTTCATTACCTGTAAAACAAGCAAGGATATCGTCAACAGATCTATACCAGAAAAAAACTTTTTCTAAAAAGTTTGTTCTACAAAAGTTTTCTTCGAAATTGGTCATAAAAATTTCTATCAGCAGGAGATTCAGGGGAGAGCCAATCACCAGACCATCTTTTTGTTTATATCTTCTAATTCGGTTTCATTACCTGTAAAACAAGCAAGGATATCGTCAACAGATCTATACCAGAAAAAAACGTTTTCCAAAAAGTTTGTTCTTGAAAGTTTTCTTCGAAATTGGTCATAAAAATTTCTGTCAGCAGGAGATTCAGGGGAGAGCCAATCACCAGACCATCTTTTTGTTTATATCTTCTAATTCGGTTTCATTACCTGTAAAACAAGCAAGGATATCGTTAACAGATCTATACCAGAAAAAAACGTTTTCTAAAAAGTTTGTTCTTGAAAGTTTTCTTCGACATTGGTCATAAAAATTTCTGTCAGCAGGAGATTCTGGGGAGAGCCAATCATCAGACCATCTTTTTGTTTATATTTTCTAATTCGGTTTCATTACCTGTAAAACAAGCAAGGATATCCTCAACAGATCTATACAAGAAAAAAACGTTTTCTAAAAAGTTTGTTCTACAAAAGTTTTCTTCCAAATTGGTCATAAAAATTTCTATCAGCAGGAGATTCAGGAGAGAGCCAATCGCTAGTCCATCTTTTTGTTTATATCTTCTAATTCGGTTTCATTACCTGTAAAACAAGCAAGGATAACGTCAACAGATCTATACCAGGTAAAAACGTTTTCCATAAAGTTTGTTCTAGAAAAGTTTTCTTCGAATTTGGTCATAAAAATTTCTGTCGGCAGGAGATTCAGGGGAGAGCCAATCACTAGACCATCTTTTTGTTTATATCTTCTAATTCGGTTTCATTACTTCTAACACAAGAAAGGATATCGTCAACAGATCTATACCAGAAAAAAACCTTTTCCAAAAAGTTTGTTCTAGAAAACTATTCTTCGAAATTGGTCATAAAAATTTCTGTCAGCAGGAGATTCAGGGGAGAGCCAATCGCAAGACCATCTTTTTGTTTATATCTTCTAATTCGGTTTCATTACCTGTAAAATAAGCAAGGATATCGTCAACAGATCTATACCAGAAAAAAACGTTTTCTAAAAAGTTTGTTCTACAAAAGTTTTCTTCGAAATTGGTCATAAAAATTTCTGCCAGCAGGAGATTCAGGGGAGAGCCAATAGCTAGACCATCTTTTTGTTTATATCTTCTAATTCGGTTTCATTACCTGTAAAATAAGCAAGGATATCGTCAACAGATCTATACCAGGTAAAAACGTTTTCCATAAAGTTTGTTCTAGAAAAGTTTTCTTCGAATTTGGTCATAAAAATTTCTGTCAGCAGGAGATTCAGGGGAGAGCCAATAGCTAGACCATCTTTTTGTTTATATCTTCTAATTCGGTTTCATTACCTGTAAAACAAGCAAGGATATCGTCAACAGATCTATACCAGAAAAAAAAGTTTTCTAAAAAGATTTTTCTACAAAAGTTCTCTTCGAAATTGATCATAAAAATTACTGCCAGCAAGAGATTCAGGGGAGAGCCAATCGCTAAACCATCTTTTTGTTTATATCTTCTAATTCGGTTTCTTTACCTGTAAAACGAGCAAGGATATCGTCAACAGATCTTTACCAGAAAAAAACGTTTTCCAAAAAGTTTGTTCTAGAAAAGTTTTCTTCGAAATTGGTCATAAAAATTTCTGTCAGCAGGAGATTCAGGGGAGAGCCAATCACTAGACCAACTTTTTGTTTACATCTTCTAATTCGGTTTCATTACCTGTAAAACAAGCAAGGATATCGTCAACAGATCTATACCAAGAAAACATGTTTTCCAAATAGTTTGTTCTAGAAAACTTTTCTTCGAAATTGTTCATAAAAATTTCTGTCGGCAGGAGATTTAGGGGAAAGCCAATCTCTAGAACATCTTTTTGTTTATATCTTCTAATTCGGTTTCATTACCTATAAAACAAGCAAGGATATCGTCAACAGATCTATACCAGAATAAAACGTTTTCCAAAAAGTTTGTTCTAGAAAAGTTTTCTACGAGATCGGTCATAAAAATTTCTGTCAGCAGGAGGTTCAGGGGAGAGCCAATCACTAGGCCATCTTTTTGTTCATATCTTCTAATTCGGTTTCAATACCTGTAAAACAAGCAAGGATATCGTCAACAGATCTATAACAGAAAAAAACTTTGTCCAAAAAGTTTGTTCTAGAAAGTTTTCTTCGAAATTGGTCATAAAAAATTTCTGTCAGCAGGAGATTCAGGGGAGAGCCAATCACCAGACCATCTTTTTGTTTATATCTTCTAATTCGGTTTCATTACCTATAAAACAAGCAAGGATATCGTCAACAGATCTATACCAGAATAAAACGTTTTCCAAAAAGTTTGTTCTAGAAAAGTTTTCTACGAGATCGGTCATAAAAATTTCTGTCAGCAGGAGGTTCAGGGGAGAGCCAATCACTAGGCCATCTTTTTGTTCATATCTTCTAATTCGGTTTCATTACCTGTAAAACAAGCAAGGATATCGTCAACAGATCTATACCAGAAAAAAACGTTTTCTAAAAAGTTTGTTCTACAAAAGTTTTCTTCGAAATTGGTCATAAAAATTTCTGCCAGCAGGAGATTCAGGGGAGAGCCAATAGCTAGACCATCTTTTTGTTTATATCTTCTAATTCGGTTTCATTACCTGTAAAATAAGCAAGGATATCGTCAACAGATCTATACCAGGTAAAAACGTTTTCCATAAAGTTTGTTCTAGAAAAGTTTTCTTCGAATTTGGTCATAAAAATTTCTGTCAGCAGGAGATTCAGGGGAGAGCCAATAGCTAGACCATCTTTTTGTTTATATCTTCTAATTCGGTCTCATTACCTATAAAACAAGCAAGGATATCGTCAACAGATCTATACCAGAATAAAACGTTTTCCAAAAAGTTTGTTCTAGAAAGGTTTTCTACGAAATCGGTCATAAAAATTTCTGTCAGCAGGAGATTCAGGGGAGAGCCAATCACTAGGCCATCTTTTTGTTTATATCTTCTAATTCGGTTTTATTACCTGTAAAACAAGCAAGGATATCGTCAACAGATCTATAACAGAAAAAAACGTTTTCTAAAAAGTTTGTTCTAGAAAAGTTTTCTACAAAATTGGTCATAAAAATTTCTGTCAGCAGGAGATTCAGGGGAGAGCCAATCACTAGACCATCTCTTTGTTTATATCATCTAATTCGGTTTCATTACCTATAAAACAAGCAAGGATATCGTCAACAGATCTATACCAAGAAAACTTGTTTTATATATAGTTTGTTCTAGAAAAGTTCTCTTCGAAATTGGTCATAAAAATTTCTGTCGGCAGGAGATTCAGGGGAGAGCCAATCGCTAAACTATCTTTTTGTTTATATCTTCTAATTCGGTTTCATTACCTGTAAAACGAGCAAGGATATCGTCAACAGATTTTTACCAGAAAAAAACGTTTTCCAAAAAGTTTGTTCTAGAAAAGTTTTCTTCGAAATTGGTCATAAAAATTTCTGTCGGCAGGAGATTCAGGGGAGAGCCAATCGCTAGACCATCTTTTTGTTTATATCTTCTAATTCGGTTTCATTACCTATAAAACAAGCAAAGATATCGTCAACAGATCTATACCAGAATAAAACGTTTTCCAAAAAGTTTGTTCTAGAAAAGTTTTCTACGAAATCGGTCATAAAAATTTCTGTCAGCAGGAGATTCAGGGGAGAGCCAATCACTAGCCATCTTTTTGTTCATATCTTCTAATTCGGATTCAATAATTGTAAAATAAGCAAGGATATCGTCAACAGATCTATAACAGGAAAAAACGTTTACTAAAAAGTTTGTTCTACAAAAATATTTTTAGAAATTGTTCATAAAAATTTCTGTCAGCAGGAGATTCAGGGGAGAGCCAATCGCTAGACCATCTTTTTGTTTATATCTTCTAATTCGGTAACATTGCCTGTAAAACAAGGAAGGATATCGTCAACAAATCTATACCAGAAGAAACGTTTTCCATAAATTTTGTTCTAGAAAAGTTTTCGTCGAAATTGGTCATAAAAATTTCTGTCGGCAGGAGATTCAGGGGAGAGCCAATCAGTAGACAATCTTTTAGTTTATATCTTCTAATTCGGTTTCATTACCTGTAAAACAAGCAAGGATATCGTCAACAGATCTATACCAGAAAAAATCCTTTTCCAAAAAGTTTGTTCTAGAAAACTATTCTTCGAAATTGGTCATAAAAATTTCTGTCAGCAGGAGATTCAGGGGAGAGCCAACCACTAGACCATCTTTTTGTTTATATCTTCTAATTCGGTTTCATTACCTATAAAACAAGCAAGGATATCGTCAACAGATCTATACCAGAATAAAACGTTTTCCAAAAAGTTTGTTCTAGAAAATTTTTCCACGAAATCGGTCATAAAAATTTCTGTCAGAAGGAGATTCAGGGGAGAGCCAATCACTAGGCCATCTTTTTGTTTATATCTTCTAATTCGGTTTAATTATCTGTAAAACCTGCAAGGATATCGCCAACAGATCAATACCAGAAAAAAACGTTTTCCAAAAAGTTTGTTCTTGAAAGTTTTCTTCGAAATTGGTCATAAAAATTTCTGTCAGAAGGAGATTCAGGGGAGAGCCAATCACCAGACCGTCTTTTTGTTTATATCTTCTAATTTGGTTTCATTACCTGTAAAACCTGCAAGGATATCGCCAACAGATCAATACCAGAAAAAAACGTTTTCCAAAAAGTTTGTTCTTGAAAGTTTTCTTCGAAATTGGTCATAAAAATTTCTGTCAGCAGGAGATTCAGGGGAGAGCCAATCACCAGACCATCTTTTTGTTTATATCTTCTAATTCGGTTTCATTACCTGTAAAACAAGCAAGGATATCGTCAACAGATCTATACCAGAAAAAAACGTTTTCCAAAAAGTTTGTTCTTGAAAGTTTTCTTCGAAATTGGTCATAAAAATTTCTGTCAGAAGGAGATTAAGGGGAGAGCCAATCACTAGGCCATCTTTTTGTTTATATCTTCTAATTCGGTTTCAATAACTGTAAAACAAGCAAGGATATCGTCAACAGATTTATAACAGAAAAAAACGTTTTCTAAAAAGTTTGTTCTACAAAAATATTCTTAGAAATTGGTCATAAAAATTTCTGTCAGCAGGAGATTCAGGGGAGAGCCAATCGCTAGACCATCTTTTTGTTTATATCTTCTAATTCGGTTTCATTACCTGTAAAACAAGCAAGGATATCGTCAACAGATCTATACCAGAAAAAAACCTTTGCCAAAAAGATTGTTCTAGAAATCTATTCTTCGAAATTGGTCATAAAAATTTCTGTCAGCAGGAGATTCAGGGGAGAGCCAATCACTAGACCATCTTTTTGTTTATATCTTCTAATTCGGTTTCATTACCTGTAAATCAAGCAAAAATATCGTCAACAGATCTATACCAGAAAAAAACCTTTTCCAAAAAGTTTGTTCTAGAAAACTATTCTTCGAAATTGGTCATAAAAATTTCTGTCTGTAGGAGATTCAGGGGAGAGCCAATCACTAGACCATCTTTTTGTTTATATCTTCTAATTCGGTTTCATTACCTGTAGAACGAGCAAGGATATCGTCAACAGATCTTTACCAGAAAAAAACGTTTTCCAAAAAGTTTGTTCTAGAAAGGTTTTCTCCGAAATTGGTCATAAAAATTTCTGTCGGCAGGAGATTCAGGGGAGAGCCAATCACTAGACCATCTTTTTGTTTATATCTTCTAATTCGGTTTCATTACCTGTAAAACAAGCAAAAATATCGTCAACAGATCTATACCAGAAAAAAACTTTTCCAAAAAGTTTCTTCTAGGAAACTATTCTTTGAAAATGGTCATAAAAATTTCTGTCAGCAGGAGATTCAGGGGAGAGCCAATCATTAGACCATCTTTTTGTTTATATCTTCTAATTCGGTTTCATTACCTGTAAAACAAGCAAGGATATCGTCAACAGATCTATACCAGAAAAAAACCTTTTCCAAAAAGTTTGTTCTAGAAAACTATTCTTCGAAATTGGTCATAAAAATTTCTGTCAGCTGGAGATTCAGGGGAGAGCCAATCACTAGACCATCTTTTTGTTCATATCTTCTAATTCGGTTTGATTACATATAAAACAAGCAAGGATATCGTCAACAGATCTATACCAGAAAAAAACCTTTTCCAAAAAGTTTGTTCTAGAAAACTATTCTTCGAAATTGGTCATAAAAATTTCTGTCAGCAGGAGATTCAGGGGAGAGCCAATCGCTAGACCATCTTTTTGTTTATATCTTCTAATTCGGTTTTATTACCTGTAAAATAAGCAAGGATATCGTCAACAGATCTATACCAGGTAAAAACGTTTTCCATAAAGTTTGTTCTAGAAAAGTTTTCTTCGAAATTGGTCATAAGAATTCCTGTCAGCAAGAGATTCAGGGGAGAGCCAATTGCTAGACCATCTTTTTGTTTATATCTTCTAATTCGGTAACATTGCCTGTAAAACAAGGAAGGATATCGTCAACAGATCTATAACAGAAAAAAACGTTTTCCATAAAATTTGTTCTAGAAAATTTTTCTTCGAAATTGGTCATAAAAATTTCTGTCGGCAGGAGATTCAGGGGAGAGCCAATCGCTAGACCATCTTTTTGTTTATATCTGCTAATTCGGTTTCATTACCTGTAAAACAAGCAAGGATATCGTCAACAAATCTACACCAGAATAAAACGTTTTCCAAAAAGTTTGTTCTAGAAAACTATTCTTCCAAATTGGTCATAAAAATTTCTGTCAGCAGGAGATTCAGGGGAGAGCCAGCCACTAGACCATCTTTTTGTTTATATCTTCTAATTCGGTAACATTGCCTGTAAAACAAAGAAGGATATCGTCAACAAATCTATACCAGAAGAAACGTTTTCCATAAATTTTGTTCTAGTAAAGTTTTCGTCGAAATTGGTCATAAAAATTTCTGTCGGCAGGAGATTCAGGGGAGAGCCAATCACTAGACGATCTTTTAGTGTATATCTTCTAATTCGGTTTCATTACCTGTAAAACAAGCAAGGATATCGTCAACAGATCTATACCAGAAAAAAACCTTTTCCAAAAAGTTTGTTCTAGAAAACTATTCTTCGAAATTGGTCATAAAAATTTCTGTCAGCAGGAGATTCAGGGGAGAGCCAACCACTAGACCATCTTTTTGTTTATATCTTCTAATTCGGTTTCATTACCTATAAAACAAGCAAGGATATCGTCAACAGATCTATACCAGAATAAAACGTTTTCCAAAAAGTTTGTTCTAGAAAATTTTTCCACGAAATCGGTCATAAAAATTTCTGTCAGAAGGAGATTCAGGGGAGAGCCAATCACTAGGCCATCTTCTTGTTTATATCTTCTAATTCGGTTTCATTATCTGTAAAACCTGCAAGTATATCGCCAACAGATCTATACCAGAAAAAAACGTTTTCCAAAAAGTTTGTTCTTGAAAATCTTCTTCGAAATTGGTCATAAAAATTTCTGTCAGAAGGAGATTCAGGGGAGAGCCAATCACCAGACCGTCTTTTTGTTTATATCTTCTAATTTGGTTTCATTACCTGTAAAACAAGCAAGGATATCGTCAACAGATCTATACCAGAAAAAAACTTTTTCTAAAAAGTTTGTTCTACAAAAGTTTTCTTCGAAATTGGTCATAAAAATTTCTATCAGCAGGAGATTCAGGGGAGAGCCAATCACCAGACCATCTTTTTGTTTATATCTTCTAATTCGGTTTCATTACCTGTAAAACAAGCAAGGATATCGTCAACAGATCTATACCAGAAAAAAACGTTTTCCAAAAAGTTTGTTCTTGAAAGTTTTCTTCGAAATTGGTCATAAAAATTTCTGTCAGCAGGAGATTCAGGGGAGAGCCAATCACCAGACCATCTTTTTGTTTATATCTTCTAATTCGGTTTCATTACCTGTAAAACAAGCAAGGATATCGTTAACAGATCTATACCAGAAAAAAACGTTTTCTAAAAAGTTTGTTCTTGAAAGTTTTCTTCGACATTGGTCATAAAAATTTCTGTCAGCAGGAGATTCTGGGGAGAGCCAATCATCAGACCATCTTTTTGTTTATATTTTCTAATTCGGTTTCATTACCTGTAAAACAAGCAAGGATATCCTCAACAGATCTATACAAGAAAAAAACGTTTTCTAAAAAGTTTGTTCTACAAAAGTTTTCTTCCAAATTGGTCATAAAAATTTCTATCAGCAGGAGATTCAGGAGAGAGCCAATCGCTAGTCCATCTTTTTGTTTATATCTTCTAATTCGGTTTCATTACCTGTAAAACAAGCAAGGATAACGTCAACAGATCTATACCAGGTAAAAACGTTTTCCATAAAGTTTGTTCTAGAAAAGTTTTCTTCGAATTTGGTCATAAAAATTTCTGTCGGCAGGAGATTCAGGGGAGAGCCAATCACTAGACCATCTTTTTGTTTATATCTTCTAATTCGGTTTCATTACTTCTAACACAAGAAAGGATATCGTCAACAGATCTATACCAGAAAAAAACCTTTTCCAAAAAGTTTGTTCTAGAAAACTATTCTTCGAAATTGGTCATAAAAATTTCTGTCAGCAGGAGATTCAGGGGAGAGCCAATCGCAAGACCATCTTTTTGTTTATATCTTCTAATTCGGTTTCATTACCTGTAAAATAAGCAAGGATATCGTCAACAGATCTATACCAGGTAAAAACGTTTTCCATAAAGTTTGTTCTAGAAATGTTTTCTACGAAATCGGTCATAAAAATTCCTGTCAGCAGGAGATTCAGGGGAGAGCCAATCGCTAGACCATCTTTTTGTTTATATCTTCTAATTCGGTAACATTGCCTGTAAAACAAGGAAGGATATCGTCAACAGATCTATACCAGAATAAAACGTTTTCCAAAAAGTTTGTTCTAGAAATGTTTTCTACGAAATCGGTCATAAAAATTTCTGTCAGCAGGAGGTTCAGGGGAGAGCCAACCACTTGATCATCTTTTTGTTTATATCTTCTAATTCGGTTTCATTACCTATAAAACAAGCAAGGATATCGTCAACAGATCTATAGCAGAAAAAAAACTTTTCCAAAAATTTTTCTCTAGAAAACTTTTCTTGGAAATTGGTCATAAAAATTTCTGTCAGCAGGAGGTTCAGGGGAGAGCCAACCACTAGACCATCTTTTTGTTTATATCTTCTAATTCGGTTTCATTACCTATAAAACAAGCAAGGATATCGTCAACAGATCTATACCAGAATAAAACGTTTTCCAAAAAGTTTGTTCTAGAAAAGTTTTCTACGAAATCGGTCATAAAAATTTCTGTCAGCAAGAGATTCAGGGGAGAGCTAATCACTAGGCCATCTTTTTGTTTATATTTTCTAATTCGGTTTCATTACCTGTAAAACAAGCAAGGATATCGTCAACAGATCTATACCAGAAAAAAACGTTTTCTAAAAAGATTTTTCTAAAAAAGTTTTCTTCGAAATTGATCATAAAAATTACTGCCAGCAGGAGATTCAGGGGAGAGCCAATCGCTAAACCATCTTTTTGCTTATATCTTCTAATTCGGTTTCTTTACCTGTAAAACGAGCAAGGATATCGTCAACAGATCTTTACCAGAAAAAAACGTTTTCCAAAAAGTTTGTTCTAGAAAAGTTTTCTTCGAAATTGGTCATAAAAATTTCTGTCAGCAGGAGATTCAGGGGAGAGCCAATCACTAGACCAACTTTTTGTTTACATCTTCTAATTCGGTTTCATTACCTGTAAAACAAGCAAGGATATCGTCAACAGATCTATACCAAGAAAACATGTTTTCCAAATAGTTTGTTCTAGAAAACTTTTCTTCGAAATTGTTCATAAAAATTTCTGTCGGCAGGAGATTTAGGGGAGAGCCAATCTCTAGAACATCTTTTTGTTTATATCTTCTAATTCGGTTTCATTACCTATAAAACAAGCAAGGATATCGTCAACAGATCTATACCAGAATAAAACGTTTTCCAAAAAGTTTGTTCTAGAAAAGTTTTCTACGAGATCGGTCATAAAAATTTCTGTCAGCAGGAGGTTCAGGGGAGAGCCAATCACTAGGCCATCTTTTTGTTCATATCTTCTAATTCGGTTTCAATACCTGTAAAACAAGCAAGGATATCGTCAACAGATCTATAACAGAAAAAAACTTTGTCCAAAAAGTTTGTTCTAGAAAGTTTTCTTCGAAATTGGTCATAAAAAATTTCTGTCAGCAGGAGATTCAGGGGAGAGCCAATCACCAGACCATCTTTTTGTTTATATCTTCTAATTCGGTTTCATTACCTGTAAAACAAGCAAGGATTTCGTCAACAGATCTATACCAGAAAAAAACGTTTTCCAAAAAGTTTGTTCTAGAAAAGTTTTCTACGAGATCGGTCATAAAAATTTCTGTCAGCAGGAGGTTCAGGGGAGAGCCAATCACTAGGCCATCTTTTTGTTCATATCTTCTAATTCGGTTTCATTACCTATAAAACAAGCAAGGATATCGTCAACAGATCTATACCAGAAAAAAACGTTTTCCAAAAAGTTTGTTCTAGAAAAGTTTTCTACGAGATCGGTCATAAAAATTTCTGTCAGCAGGAGGTTCAGGGGAGAGCCAATCACTAGGCCATCTTTTTGTTCATATCTTCTAATTCGGTTTCATTACCTGTAAAACAAGCAAGGATATCGTCAACAGATCTATACCAGAAAAAAACGTTTTCCAAAAAGTTTGTTCTAGAAAAGTTTTCTACGAGATCGGTCATAAAAATTTCTGTCAGCAGGAGGTTCAGGGGAGAGCCAATCACTAGGCCATCTTTTTGTTCATATCTTCTAATTCGGTTTCATTACCTATAAAACAAGCAAGGATATCGTCAACAGATCTATACCAGAAAAAAACGTTTTCCAAAAAGTTTGTTCTAGAAAAGTTTTCTACGAGATCGGTCATAAAAATTTCTGTCAGCAGGAGGTTCAGGGGAGAGCCAATCACTAGGCCATCTTTTTGTTCATATCTTCTAATTCGGTTTCATTACCTGTAAAACAAGCAAGGATATCGTCAACAGATCTATACCAAGAAAACATGTTTTCCAAATAGTTTGTTCTAGAAAAGTTTTCTTCGAAATTGGTCATAAAAATTTCTGTCAGCAGGAGATTCAGGGGAGAGCCAATCGCTAGACCATCTTTTAGTTTATATTTTCTAATTCGGATTCATTACCTGTAAAATAAGCAAGGATATCGTCAACAGATCTATACCAGGTAAAAACGTTTTCCATAAAGTTTGTTCTAGAAAAGTTTTCTTCGAATTTGGTAATAAAAATTTCTGTAGGCAGGAGATTCAGGGGAGAGCCAATCGCTAGACCATCTTTTTGTTTATATCTTCTAATTCGGTTTCATTACCTATAAAACAAGCAAGGATATCGTTAACAGATCTATACCAGAAAAAAACGTTTTCTAAAAAGTTTGTTCTTGAAAGTTTTCTTCGACATTGGTCATAAAAATTTCTGTCAGCAGGAGATTCTGGGGAGAGCCAATCGCTAAACCATCTTCTTGTTTATATCTTCTAATTCGGTTTCATTACCTGTAAAACAAGCAAGGATATCGTCAACAGATCTATACCAGAAAAAAACGTTTTCTAAAAAGTTTGTTCTACAAAAGTTTTCTTCGAAATTAGTCATAAAAATTTCTGCCAGCAGGAGATTCAGGGGAGAGCCAATAGCTAGACCATCTTTTTGTTTATATCTTCTAATTCGGTTTCATTACCTGTAAAATAAGCAAGGATATCGTCAACAGATCTATACCAGGTAAAAACGTTTTCCATAAAGTTTGTTCTAGAAAAGTTTTCTTCGAATTTGGTCATAAAAATTTCTGTCAGCAGGAGATTCAGGGGAGAGCCAATAGCTAGACCATCTTTTTGTTTATATCTTCTAATTCGGTTTCATTACCTGTAAAACAAGCAAGGATATCGTCAACAGATCTATACCAGAAAAAAAAGTTTTCTAAAAAGATTTTTCTACAAAAGTTCTCTTCGAAATTGACCATAAAAATTACTGCCAGCAAGAGATTCAGGGGAGAGCCAATCGCTAAACCATCTTTTTGTTTATATCTTCTAATTCGGTTTCTTTACCTGTAAAACGAGCAAGGATATCGTCAACAGATCTTTACCAGAAAAAAACGTTTTCCAAAAAGTTTGTTCTAGAAAAGTTTTCTTCGAAATTGGTCATAAAAATTTCTGTCAGCAGGAGATTCAGGGGAGAGCCAATCACTAGACCAACTTTTTGTTTACATCTTCTAATTCGGTTTCATTACCTGTAAAACAAGCAAGGATATCGTCAACAGATCTATACCAAGAAAACATGTTTTCCAAATAGTTTGTTCTAGAAAACTTTTCTTCGAAATTGTTCATAAAAATTTCTGTCGGCAGGAGATTTAGGGGAAAGCCAATCTCTAGAACATCTTTTTGTTTATATCTTCTAATTCGGTTTCATTACCTATAAAACAAGCAAGGATATCGTCAACAGATCTATACCAGAATAAAACGTTTTCCAAAAAGTTTGTTCTAGAAAAGTTTTCTACGAGATCGGTCATAAAAATTTCTGTCAGCAGGAGGTTCAGGGGAGAGCCAATCACTAGGCCATCTTTTTGTTCATATCTTCTAATTCGGTTTCAATACCTGTAAAACAAGCAAGGATATCGTCAACAGATCTATAACAGAAAAAAACTTTGTCCAAAAAGTTTGTTCTAGAAAGTTTTCTTCGAAATTGGTCATAAAAAATTTCTGTCAGCAGGAGATTCAGGGGAGAGCCAATCACCAGACCATCTTTTTGTTTATATCTTCTAATTCGGTTTCATTACCTATAAAACAAGCAAGGATATCGTCAACAGATCTATACCAGAATAAAACGTTTTCCAAAAAGTTTGTTCTAGAAAAGTTTTCTACGAGATCGGTCATAAAAATTTCTGTCAGCAGGAGGTTCAGGGGAGAGCCAATCACCAGACCATCTTTTTGTTTATATCTTCTAATTCGGTTTCATTACCTGTAAAACAAGCAAGGATATCGTTAACAGATCTATACCAGAAAAAAACGTTTTCTAAAAAGTTTGTTCTTGAAAGTTTTCTTCGACATTGGTCATAAAAATTTCTGTCAGCAGGAGGTTCAGGGGAGAGCCAATCACTAGGCCATCTTTTTGTTCATATCTTCTAATTCGGTTTCAATACCTGTAAAACAAGCAAGGATATCGTCAACAGATCTATAACAGAAAAAAACTTTGTCCAAAAAGTTTGTTCTAGAAAGTTTTCTTCGAAATTGGTCATAAAAAATTTCTGTCAGCAGGAGATTCAGGGGAGAGCCAATCACCAGACCATCTTTTTGTTTATATCTTCTAATTCGGTTTCATTACCTATAAAACAAGCAAGGATATCGTCAACAGATCTATACCAGAATAAAACGTTTTCCAAAAAGTTTGTTCTAGAAAAGTTTTCTACGAGATCGGTCATAAAAATTTCTGTCAGCAGGAGGTTCAGGGGAGAGCCAATCACCAGACCATCTTTTTGTTTATATCTTCTAATTCGGTTTCATTACCTATAAAACAAGCAAGGATATCGTCAACAGATCTATACCAGAATAAAACGTTTTCCATAAAGTTTGTTCTTGAAAGTTTTCTTCGAAATTGGTCATAAAAATTTCTGTCAGCAGGAGATTCAGGGGAGAGCCAATCACCAGACCATCTTTTTGTTTATATCTTCTAATTCGGTTTCATTACCTGTAAAACAAGCAAGGATATCGTTAACAGATCTATACCAGAAAAAAACGTTTTCTAAAAAGTTTGTTCTTGAAAGTTTTCTTCGACATTGGTCATAAAAATTTCTGTCAGCAGGAGATTCTGGGGAGAGCCAATCGCTAAACCATCTTCTTGTTTATATCTTCTAATTCGGTTTCATTACCTGTAAAACAAGCAAGGATATCGTCAACAGATCTATACCAGAAAAAAACGTTTTCTAAAAAGTTTGTTCTACAAAAGTTTTCTTCGAAATTAGTCATAAAAATTTCTGCCAGCAGGAGATTCAGGGGAGAGCCAATAGCTAGACCATCTTTTTGTTTATATCTTCTAATTCGGTTTCATTACCTGTAAAATAAGCAAGGATATCGTCAACAGATCTATACCAGGTAAAAACGTTTTCCATAAAGTTTGTTCTAGAAAAGTTTTCTTCGAATTTGGTCATAAAAATTTCTGTCAGCAGGAGATTCAGGGGAGAGCCAATAGCTAGACCATCTTTTTGTTTATATCTTCTAATTCGGTTTCATTACCTGTAAAACAAGCAAGGATATCGTCAACAGATCTATACCAGAAAAAAAAGTTTTCTAAAAAGATTTTTCTACAAAAGTTCTCTTCGAAATTGACCATAAAAATTACTGCCAGCAAGAGATTCAGGGGAGAGCCAATCGCTAAACCATCTTTTTGTTTATATCTTCTAATTCGGTTTCTTTACCTGTAAAACGAGCAAGGATATCGTCAACAGATCTTTACCAGAAAAAAACGTTTTCCAAAAAGTTTGTTCTAGAAAAGTTTTCTTCGAAATTGGTCATAAAAATTTCTGTCAGCAGGAGATTCAGGGGAGAGCCAATCACTAGACCAACTTTTTGTTTACATCTTCTAATTCGGTTTCATTACCTGTAAAACAAGCAAGGATATCGTCAACAGATCTATACCAAGAAAACATGTTTTCCAAATAGTTTGTTCTAGAAAACTTTTCTTCGAAATTGTTCATAAAAATTTCTGTCGGCAGGAGATTTAGGGGAAAGCCAATCTCTAGAACATCTTTTTGTTTATATCTTCTAATTCGGTTTCATTACCTATAAAACAAGCAAGGATATCGTCAACAGATCTATACCAGAATAAAACGTTTTCCAAAAAGTTTGTTCTAGAAAAGTTTTCTACGAGATCGGTCATAAAAATTTCTGTCAGCAGGAGGTTCAGGGGAGAGCCAATCACTAGGCCATCTTTTTGTTCATATCTTCTAATTCGGTTTCAATACCTGTAAAACAAGCAAGGATATCGTCAACAGATCTATAACAGAAAAAAACTTTGTCCAAAAAGTTTGTTCTAGAAAGTTTTCTTCGAAATTGGTCATAAAAAATTTCTGTCAGCAGGAGATTCAGGGGAGAGCCAATCACCAGACCATCTTTTTGTTTATATCTTCTAATTCGGTTTCATTACCTATAAAACAAGCAAGGATATCGTCAACAGATCTATACCAGAATAAAACGTTTTCCAAAAAGTTTGTTCTAGAAAAGTTTTCTACGAGATCGGTCATAAAAATTTCTGTCAGCAGGAGGTTCAGGGGAGAGCCAATCACTAGGCCATCTTTTTGTTCATATCTTCTAATTCGGTTTCATTACCTGTAAAACAAGCAAGGATATCGTCAACAGATCTATACCAGAAAAAAACGTTTTCTAAAAAGTTTGTTCTACAAAAGTTTTCTTCGAAATTGGTCATAAAAATTTCTGCCAGCAGGAGATTCAGGGGAGAGCCAATAGCTAGACCATCTTTTTGTTTATATCTTCTAATTCGGTTTCATTACCTGTAAAATAAGCAAGGATATCGTCAACAGATCTATACCAGGTAAAAACGTTTTCCATAAAGTTTGTTCTAGAAAAGTTTTCTTCGAATTTGGTCATAAAAATTTCTGTCAGCAGGAGATTCAGGGGAGAGCCAATAGCTAGACCATCTTTTTGTTTATATCTTCTAATTCGGTCTCATTACCTATAAAACAAGCAAGGATATCGTCAACAGATCTATACCAGAATAAAACGTTTTCCAAAAAGTTTGTTCTAGAAAGGTTTTCTACGAAATCGGTCATAAAAATTTCTGTCAGCAGGAGATTCAGGGGAGAGCCAATCACTAGGCCATCTTTTTGTTTATATCTTCTAATTCGGTTTTATTACCTGTAAAACAAGCAAGGATATCGTCAACAGATCTATAACAGAAAAAAACGTTTTCTAAAAAGTTTGTTCTAGAAAAGTTTTCTACAAAATTGGTCATAAAAATTTCTGTCAGCAGGAGATTCAGGGGAGAGCCAATCACTAGACCATCTTTTTGTTTATATCATCTAATTCGGTTTCATTACCTATAAAACAAGCAAGGATATCGTCAACAGATCTATACCAAGAAAACTTGTTTTATATATAGTTTGTTCTAGAAAAGTTCTCTTCGAAATTGGTCATAAAAATTTCTGTCGGCAGGAGATTCAGGGGAGAGCCAATCGCTAAACTATCTTTTTGTTTATATCTTCTAATTCGGTTTCATTACCTGTAAAACGAGCAAGGATATCGTCAACAGATTTTTACCAGAAAAAAACGTTTTCCAAAAAGTTTGTTCTAGAAAAGTTTTCTTCGAAATTGGTTATAAAAATTTCTGTCGGCAGGAGATTCAGGGGAGAGCCAATCGCTAGACCATCTTTTTGTTTATATCTTCTAATTCGGTTTCATTACCTATAAAACAAGCAAAGATATCGTCAACAGATCTATACCAGAATAAAACGTTTTCCAAAAAGTTTGTTCTAGAAAATTTTTCCACGAAATCGGTCATAAAAATTTCTGTCAGAAGGAGATTCAGGGGAGAGCCAATCACTAGGCCATCTTTTTGTTTATATCTTCTAATTCGGTTTAATTATCTGTAAAACCTGCAAGGATATCGCCAACAGATCAATACCAGAAAAAAACGTTTTCCAAAAAGTTTGTTCTTGAAAGTTTTCTTCGAAATTGGTCATAAAAATTTCTGTCAGCAGGAGATTCAGGGGAGAGCCAATCACCAGACCATCTTTTTGTTTATATCTTCTAATTCGGTTTCATTACCTGTAAAACAAGCAAGGATATCGTCAACAGATCTATACCAGAAAAAAACGTTTTCCAAAAAGTTTGTTCTTGAAAGTTTTCTTCGAAATTGGTCATAAAAATTTCTGTCAGAAGGAGATTAAGGGGAGAGCCAATCACTAGGCCATCTTTTTGTTTATATCTTCTAATTCGGTTTCAATAACTGTAAAACAAGCAAGGATATCGTCAACAGATTTATAACAGAAAAAAACGTTTCTAAAAAGTTTGTTCTACAAAAATATTCTTAGAAATTGGTCATAAAAATTTCTGTCAGCAGGAGATTCAGGGGAGAGCCAATCGCTAGACCATCTTTTTGTTTATATCTTCTAATTCGGTTTCATTACCTGTAAAACAAGCAAGGATATCGTCAACAGATCTATACCAGAAAAAAACCTTTGCCAAAAAGATTGTTCTAGAAATCTATTCTTCGAAATTGGTCATAAAAATTTCTGTCAGCAGGAGATTCAGGGGAGAGCCAATCACTAGACCATCTTTTTGTTTATATCTTCTAATTCGGTTTCATTACCTGTAAATCAAGCAAAAATATCGTCAACAGATCTATACCAGAAAAAAACCTTTTCCAAAAAGTTTGTTCTAGAAAACTATTCTTCGAAATTGGTCATAAAAATTTCTGTCTGTAGGAGATTCAGGGGAGAGCCAATCACTAGACCATCTTTTTGTTTATATCTTCTAATTCGGTTTCATTACCTGTAGAACGAGCAAGGATATCGTCAACAGATCTTTACCAGAAAAAAACGTTTTCCAAAAAGTTTGTTCTAGAAAGGTTTTCTCCGAAATTGGTCATAAAAATTTCTGTCGGCAGGAGATTCAGGGGAGAGCCAATCACTAGACCATCTTTTTGTTTATATCTTCTAATTCGGTTTCATTACCTGTAAAACAAGCAAAAATATCGTCAACAGATCTATACCAGAAAAAAACTTTTCCAAAAAGTTTCTTCTAGGAAACTATTCTTTGAAATTGGTCATAAAAATTTCTGTCAGCAGGAGATTCAGGGGAGAGCCAATCATTAGACCATCTTTTTGTTTATATCTTCTAATTCGGTTTCATTACCTGTAAAACAAGCAAGGATATCGTCAACAGATCTATACCAGAAAAAAACCTTTTCCAAAAAGTTTGTTCTAGAAAACTATTCTTCGAAATTGGTCATAAAAATTTCTGTCAGCTGGAGATTCAGGGGAGAGCCAATCACTAGACCATCTTTTTGTTCATATCTTCTAATTCGGTTTGATTACATATAAAACAAGCAAGGATATCGTCAACAGATCTATACCAGAAAAAAACCTTTTCCAAAAAGTTTGTTCTAGAAAACTATTCTTCGAAATTGGTCATAAAAATTTCTGTCAGCAGGAGATTCAGGGGAGAGCCAATCGCTAGACCATCTTTTTGTTTATATCTTCTAATTCGGTTTTATTACCTGTAAAATAAGCAAGGATATCGTCAACAGATCTATACCAGGTAAAAACGTTTTCCATAAAGTTTGTTCTAGAAAAGTTTTCTTCGAAATTGGTCATAAGAATTCCTGTCAGCAAGAGATTCAGGGGAGAGCCAATTGCTAGACCATCTTTTTGTTTATATCTTCTAATTCGGTAACATTGCCTGTAAAACAAGGAAGGATATCGTCAACAGATCTATAACAGAAAAAAACGTTTTCCATAAAATTTGTTCTAGAAAATTTTTCTTCGAAATTGGTCATAAAAATTTCTGTCGGCAGGAGATTCAGGGGAGAGCCAATCGCTAGACCATCTTTTTGTTTATATCTGCTAATTCGGTTTCATTACCTGTAAAACAAGCAAGGATATCGTCAACAAATCTATACCAGAATAAAACGTTTTCCAAAAAGTTTGTTCTAGAAAACTATTCTTCCAAATTGGTCATAAAAATTTCTGTCAGCAGGAGATTCAGGGGAGAGCCAGCCACTAGACCATCTTTTTGTTTATATCTTCTAATTCGGTAACATTGCCTGTAAAACAAAGAAGGATATCGTCAACAAATCTATACCAGAAGAAACGTTTTCCATAAATTTTGTTCTAGTAAAGTTTTCGTCGAAATTGGTCATAAAAATTTCTGTCGGCAGGAGATTCAGGGGAGAGCCAATCACTAGACGATCTTTTAGTGTATATCTTCTAATTCGGTTTCATTACCTGTAAAACAAGCAAGGATATCGTCAACAGATCTATACCAGAAAAAAACCTTTTCCAAAAAGTTTGTTCTAGAAAACTATTCTTCGAAATTGGTCATAAAAATTTCTGTCAGCAGGAGATTCAGGGGAGAGCCAACCACTAGACCATCTTTTTGTTTATATCTTCTAATTCGGTTTCATTACCTATAAAACAAGCAAGGATATCGTCAACAGATCTATACCAGAATAAAACGTTTTCCAAAAAGTTTGTTCTAGAAAATTTTTCCACGAAATCGGTCATAAAAATTTCTGTCAGAAGGAGATTCAGGGGAGAGCCAATCACTAGGCCATCTTCTTGTTTATATCTTCTAATTCGGTTTCATTATCTGTAAAACCTGCAAGTATATCGCCAACAGATCTATACCAGAAAAAAACGTTTTCCAAAAAGTTTGTTCTTGAAAATCTTCTTCGAAATTGGTCATAAAAATTTCTGTCAGAAGGAGATTCAGGGGAGAGCCAATCACCAGACCGTCTTTTTGTTTATATCTTCTAATTTGGTTTCATTACCTGTAAAACAAGCAAGGATATCGTCAACAGATCTATACCAGAAAAAAACTTTTTCTAAAAAGTTTGTTCTACAAAAGTTTTCTTCGAAATTGGTCATAAAAATTTCTATCAGCAGGAGATTCAGGGGAGAGCCAATCACCAGACCATCTTTTTGTTTATATCTTCTAATTCGGTTTCATTACCTGTAAAACAAGCAAGGATATCGTCAACAGATCTATACCAGAAAAAAACGTTTTCCAAAAAGTTTGTTCTTGAAAGTTTTCTTCGAAATTGGTCATAAAAATTTCTGTCAGCAGGAGATTCAGGGGAGAGCCAATCACCAGACCATCTTTTTGTTTATATCTTCTAATTCGGTTTCATTACCTGTAAAACAAGCAAGGATATCGTTAACAGATCTATACCAGAAAAAAACGTTTTCTAAAAAGTTTGTTCTTGAAAGTTTTCTTCGACATTGGTCATAAAAATTTCTGTCAGCAGGAGATTCTGGGGAGAGCCAATCATCAGACCATCTTTTTGTTTATATTTTCTAATTCGGTTTCATTACCTGTAAAACAAGCAAGGATATCCTCAACAGATCTATACAAGAAAAAAACGTTTTCTAAAAAGTTTGTTCTACAAAAGTTTTCTTCCAAATTGGTCATAAAAATTTCTATCAGCAGGAGATTCAGGAGAGAGCCAATCGCTAGTCCATCTTTTTGTTTATATCTTCTAATTCGGTTTCATTACCTGTAAAACAAGCAAGGATAACGTCAACAGATCTATACCAGGTAAAAACGTTTTCCATAAAGTTTGTTCTAGAAAAGTTTTCTTCGAATTTGGTCATAAAAATTTCTGTCGGCAGGAGATTCAGGGGAGAGCCAATCACTAGACCATCTTTTTGTTTATATCTTCTAATTCGGTTTCATTACTTCTAACACAAGAAAGGATATCGTCAACAGATCTATACCAGAAAAAAACCTTTTCCAAAAAGTTTGTTCTAGAAAACTATTCTTCGAAATTGGTCATAAAAATTTCTGTCAGCAGGAGATTCAGGGGAGAGCCAATCGCAAGACCATCTTTTTGTTTATATCTTCTAATTCGGTTTCATTACCTGTAAAATAAGCAAGGATATCGTCAACAGATCTATACCAGAAAAAAACGTTTTCTAAAAAGTTTGTTCTACAAAAGTTTTCTTCGAAATTGGTCATAAAAATTTCTGCCAGCAGGAGATTCAGGGGAGAGCCAATAGCTAGACCATCTTTTTGTTTATATCTTCTAATTCGGTTTCATTACCTGTAAAATAAGCAAGGATATCGTCAACAGATCTATACCAGGTAAAAACGTTTTCCATAAAGTTTGTTCTAGAAAAGTTTTCTTCGAATTTGGTCATAAAAATTTCTGTCAGCAGGAGATTCAGGGGAGAGCCAATAGCTAGACCATCTTTTTGTTTATATCTTCTAATTCGGTTTCATTACCTGTAAAACAAGCAAGGATATCGTCAACAGATCTATACCAGAAAAAAAAGTTTTCTAAAAAGATTTTTCTACAAAAGTTCTCTTCGAAATTGATCATAAAAATTACTGCCAGCAAGAGATTCAGGGGAGAGCCAATCGCTAAACCATCTTTTTGTTTATATCTTCTAATTCGGTTTCTTTACCTGTAAAACGAGCAAGGATATCGTCAACAGATCTTTACCAGAAAAAAACGTTTTCCAAAAAGTTTGTTCTAGAAAAGTTTTCTTCGAAATTGGTCATAAAAATTTCTGTCAGCAGGAGATTCAGGGGAGAGCCAATCACTAGACCAACTTTTTGTTTACATCTTCTAATTCGGTTTCATTACCTGTAAAACAAGCAAGGATATCGTCAACAGATCTATACCAAGAAAACATGTTTTCCAAATAGTTTGTTCTAGAAAACTTTTCTTCGAAATTGTTCATAAAAATTTCTGTCGGCAGGAGATTTAGGGGAAAGCCAATCTCTAGAACATCTTTTTGTTTATATCTTCTAATTCGGTTTCATTACCTATAAAACAAGCAAGGATATCGTCAACAGATCTATACCAGAATAAAACGTTTTCCAAAAAGTTTGTTCTAGAAAAGTTTTCTACGAGATCGGTCATAAAAATTTCTGTCAGCAGGAGGTTCAGGGGAGAGCCAATCACTAGGCCATCTTTTTGTTCATATCTTCTAATTCGGTTTCAATACCTGTAAAACAAGCAAGGATATCGTCAACAGATCTATAACAGAAAAAAACTTTGTCCAAAAAGTTTGTTCTAGAAAGTTTTCTTCGAAATTGGTCATAAAAAATTTCTGTCAGCAGGAGATTCAGGGGAGAGCCAATCACCAGACCATCTTTTTGTTTATATCTTCTAATTCGGTTTCATTACCTATAAAACAAGCAAGGATATCGTCAACAGATCTATACCAGAATAAAACGTTTTCCAAAAAGTTTGTTCTAGAAAAGTTTTCTACGAGATCGGTCATAAAAATTTCTGTCAGCAGGAGGTTCAGGGGAGAGCCAATCACTAGGCCATCTTTTTGTTCATATCTTCTAATTCGGTTTCATTACCTGTAAAACAAGCAAGGATATCGTCAACAGATCTATACCAGAAAAAAACGTTTTCTAAAAAGTTTGTTCTACAAAAGTTTTCTTCGAAATTGGTCATAAAAATTTCTGCCAGCAGGAGATTCAGGGGAGAGCCAATAGCTAGACCATCTTTTTGTTTATATCTTCTAATTCGGTTTCATTACCTGTAAAATAAGCAAGGATATCGTCAACAGATCTATACCAGGTAAAAACGTTTTCCATAAAGTTTGTTCTAGAAAAGTTTTCTTCGAATTTGGTCATAAAAATTTCTGTCAGCAGGAGATTCAGGGGAGAGCCAATAGCTAGACCATCTTTTTGTTTATATCTTCTAATTCGGTCTCATTACCTATAAAACAAGCAAGGATATCGTCAACAGATCTATACCAGAATAAAACGTTTTCCAAAAAGTTTGTTCTAGAAAGGTTTTCTACGAAATCGGTCATAAAAATTTCTGTCAGCAGGAGATTCAGGGGAGAGCCAATCACTAGGCCATCTTTTTGTTTATATCTTCTAATTCGGTTTTATTACCTGTAAAACAAGCAAGGATATCGTCAACAGATCTATAACAGAAAAAAACGTTTTCTAAAAAGTTTGTTCTAGAAAAGTTTTCTACAAAATTGGTCATAAAAATTTCTGTCAGCAGGAGATTCAGGGGAGAGCCAATCACTAGACCATCTCTTTGTTTATATCATCTAATTCGGTTTCATTACCTATAAAACAAGCAAGGATATCGTCAACAGATCTATACCAAGAAAACTTGTTTTATATATAGTTTGTTCTAGAAAAGTTCTCTTCGAAATTGGTCATAAAAATTTCTGTCGGCAGGAGATTCAGGGGAGAGCCAATCGCTAAACTATCTTTTTGTTTATATCTTCTAATTCGGTTTCATTACCTGTAAAACGAGCAAGGATATCGTCAACAGATTTTTACCAGAAAAAAACGTTTTCCAAAAAGTTTGTTCTAGAAAAGTTTTCTTCGAAATTGGTCATAAAAATTTCTGTCGGCAGGAGATTCAGGGGAGAGCCAATCGCTAGACCATCTTTTTGTTTATATCTTCTAATTCGGTTTCATTACCTATAAAACAAGCAAAGATATCGTCAACAGATCTATACCAGAATAAAACGTTTTCCAAAAAGTTTGTTCTAGAAAAGTTTTCTACGAAATCGGTCATAAAAATTTCTGTCAGCAGGAGATTCAGGGGAGAGCCAATCACTAGCCATCTTTTTGTTCATATCTTCTAATTCGGATTCAATAATTGTAAAATAAGCAAGGATATCGTCAACAGATCTATAACAGGAAAAAACGTTTACTAAAAAGTTTGTTCTACAAAAATATTTTTAGAAATTGTTCATAAAAATTTCTGTCAGCAGGAGATTCAGGGGAGAGCCAATCGCTAGACCATCTTTTTGTTTATATCTTCTAATTCGGTAACATTGCCTGTAAAACAAGGAAGGATATCGTCAACAAATCTATACCAGAAGAAACGTTTTCCATAAATTTTGTTCTAGAAAAGTTTTCGTCGAAATTGGTCATAAAAATTTCTGTCGGCAGGAGATTCAGGGGAGAGCCAATCAGTAGACAATCTTTTAGTTTATATCTTCTAATTCGGTTTCATTACCTGTAAAACAAGCAAGGATATCGTCAACAGATCTATACCAGAAAAAATCCTTTTCCAAAAAGTTTGTTCTAGAAAACTATTCTTCGAAATTGGTCATAAAAATTTCTGTCAGCAGGAGATTCAGGGGAGAGCCAACCACTAGACCATCTTTTTGTTTATATCTTCTAATTCGGTTTCATTACCTATAAAACAAGCAAGGATATCGTCAACAGATCTATACCAGAATAAAACGTTTTCCAAAAAGTTTGTTCTAGAAAATTTTTCCACGAAATCGGTCATAAAAATTTCTGTCAGAAGGAGATTCAGGGGAGAGCCAATCACTAGGCCATCTTTTTGTTTATATCTTCTAATTCGGTTTAATTATCTGTAAAACCTGCAAGGATATCGCCAACAGATCAATACCAGAAAAAAACGTTTTCCAAAAAGTTTGTTCTTGAAAGTTTTCTTCGAAATTGGTCATAAAAATTTCTGTCAGAAGGAGATTCAGGGGAGAGCCAATCACCAGACCGTCTTTTTGTTTATATCTTCTAATTTGGTTTCATTACCTGTAAAACCTGCAAGGATATCGCCAACAGATCAATACCAGAAAAAAACGTTTTCCAAAAAGTTTGTTCTTGAAAGTTTTCTTCGAAATTGGTCATAAAAATTTCTGTCAGCAGGAGATTCAGGGGAGAGCCAATCACCAGACCATCTTTTTGTTTATATCTTCTAATTCGGTTTCATTACCTGTAAAACAAGCAAGGATATCGTCAACAGATCTATACCAGAAAAAAACGTTTTCCAAAAAGTTTGTTCTTGAAAGTTTTCTTCGAAATTGGTCATAAAAATTTCTGTCAGAAGGAGATTAAGGGGAGAGCCAATCACTAGGCCATCTTTTTGTTTATATCTTCTAATTCGGTTTCAATAACTGTAAAACAAGCAAGGATATCGTCAACAGATTTATAACAGAAAAAAACGTTTTCTAAAAAGTTTGTTCTACAAAAATATTCTTAGAAATTGGTCATAAAAATTTCTGTCAGCAGGAGATTCAGGGGAGAGCCAATCGCTAGACCATCTTTTTGTTTATATCTTCTAATTCGGTTTCATTACCTGTAAAACAAGCAAGGATATCGTCAACAGATCTATACCAGAAAAAAACCTTTGCCAAAAAGATTGTTCTAGAAATCTATTCTTCGAAATTGGTCATAAAAATTTCTGTCAGCAGGAGATTCAGGGGAGAGCCAATCACTAGACCATCTTTTTGTTTATATCTTCTAATTCGGTTTCATTACCTGTAAATCAAGCAAAAATATCGTCAACAGATCTATACCAGAAAAAAACCTTTTCCAAAAAGTTTGTTCTAGAAAACTATTCTTCGAAATTGGTCATAAAAATTTCTGTCTGTAGGAGATTCAGGGGAGAGCCAATCACTAGACCATCTTTTTGTTTATATCTTCTAATTCGGTTTCATTACCTGTAGAACGAGCAAGGATATCGTCAACAGATCTTTACCAGAAAAAAACGTTTTCCAAAAAGTTTGTTCTAGAAAGGTTTTCTCCGAAATTGGTCATAAAAATTTCTGTCGGCAGGAGATTCAGGGGAGAGCCAATCACTAGACCATCTTTTTGTTTATATCTTCTAATTCGGTTTCATTACCTGTAAAACAAGCAAAAATATCGTCAACAGATCTATACCAGAAAAAAACTTTTCCAAAAAGTTTCTTCTAGGAAACTATTCTTTGAAAATGGTCATAAAAATTTCTGTCAGCAGGAGATTCAGGGGAGAGCCAATCATTAGACCATCTTTTTGTTTATATCTTCTAATTCGGTTTCATTACCTGTAAAACAAGCAAGGATATCGTCAACAGATCTATACCAGAAAAAAACCTTTTCCAAAAAGTTTGTTCTAGAAAACTATTCTTCGAAATTGGTCATAAAAATTTCTGTCAGCTGGAGATTCAGGGGAGAGCCAATCACTAGACCATCTTTTTGTTCATATCTTCTAATTCGGTTTGATTACATATAAAACAAGCAAGGATATCGTCAACAGATCTATACCAGAAAAAAACCTTTTCCAAAAAGTTTGTTCTAGAAAACTATTCTTCGAAATTGGTCATAAAAATTTCTGTCAGCAGGAGATTCAGGGGAGAGCCAATCGCTAGACCATCTTTTTGTTTATATCTTCTAATTCGGTTTTATTACCTGTAAAATAAGCAAGGATATCGTCAACAGATCTATACCAGGTAAAAACGTTTTCCATAAAGTTTGTTCTAGAAAAGTTTTCTTCGAAATTGGTCATAAGAATTCCTGTCAGCAAGAGATTCAGGGGAGAGCCAATTGCTAGACCATCTTTTTGTTTATATCTTCTAATTCGGTAACATTGCCTGTAAAACAAGGAAGGATATCGTCAACAGATCTATAACAGAAAAAAACGTTTTCCATAAAATTTGTTCTAGAAAATTTTTCTTCGAAATTGGTCATAAAAATTTCTGTCGGCAGGAGATTCAGGGGAGAGCCAATCGCTAGACCATCTTTTTGTTTATATCTGCTAATTCGGTTTCATTACCTGTAAAACAAGCAAGGATATCGTCAACAAATCTACACCAGAATAAAACGTTTTCCAAAAAGTTTGTTCTAGAAAACTATTCTTCCAAATTGGTCATAAAAATTTCTGTCAGCAGGAGATTCAGGGGAGAGCCAGCCACTAGACCATCTTTTTGTTTATATCTTCTAATTCGGTAACATTGCCTGTAAAACAAAGAAGGATATCGTCAACAAATCTATACCAGAAGAAACGTTTTCCATAAATTTTGTTCTAGTAAAGTTTTCGTCGAAATTGGTCATAAAAATTTCTGTCGGCAGGAGATTCAGGGGAGAGCCAATCACTAGACGATCTTTTAGTGTATATCTTCTAATTCGGTTTCATTACCTGTAAAACAAGCAAGGATATCGTCAACAGATCTATACCAGAAAAAAACCTTTTCCAAAAAGTTTGTTCTAGAAAACTATTCTTCGAAATTGGTCATAAAAATTTCTGTCAGCAGGAGATTCAGGGGAGAGCCAACCACTAGACCATCTTTTTGTTTATATCTTCTAATTCGGTTTCATTACCTATAAAACAAGCAAGGATATCGTCAACAGATCTATACCAGAATAAAACGTTTTCCAAAAAGTTTGTTCTAGAAAATTTTTCCACGAAATCGGTCATAAAAATTTCTGTCAGAAGGAGATTCAGGGGAGAGCCAATCACTAGGCCATCTTCTTGTTTATATCTTCTAATTCGGTTTCATTATCTGTAAAACCTGCAAGTATATCGCCAACAGATCTATACCAGAAAAAAACGTTTTCCAAAAAGTTTGTTCTTGAAAATCTTCTTCGAAATTGGTCATAAAAATTTCTGTCAGAAGGAGATTCAGGGGAGAGCCAATCACCAGACCGTCTTTTTGTTTATATCTTCTAATTTGGTTTCATTACCTGTAAAACAAGCAAGGATATCGTCAACAGATCTATACCAGAAAAAAACTTTTTCTAAAAAGTTTGTTCTACAAAAGTTTTCTTCGAAATTGGTCATAAAAATTTCTATCAGCAGGAGATTCAGGGGAGAGCCAATCACCAGACCATCTTTTTGTTTATATCTTCTAATTCGGTTTCATTACCTGTAAAACAAGCAAGGATATCGTCAACAGATCTATACCAGAAAAAAACGTTTTCCAAAAAGTTTGTTCTTGAAAGTTTTCTTCGAAATTGGTCATAAAAATTTCTGTCAGCAGGAGATTCAGGGGAGAGCCAATCACCAGACCATCTTTTTGTTTATATCTTCTAATTCGGTTTCATTACCTGTAAAACAAGCAAGGATATCGTTAACAGATCTATACCAGAAAAAAACGTTTTCTAAAAAGTTTGTTCTTGAAAGTTTTCTTCGACATTGGTCATAAAAATTTCTGTCAGCAGGAGATTCTGGGGAGAGCCAATCATCAGACCATCTTTTTGTTTATATTTTCTAATTCGGTTTCATTACCTGTAAAACAAGCAAGGATATCCTCAACAGATCTATACAAGAAAAAAACGTTTTCTAAAAAGTTTGTTCTACAAAAGTTTTCTTCCAAATTGGTCATAAAAATTTCTATCAGCAGGAGATTCAGGAGAGAGCCAATCGCTAGTCCATCTTTTTGTTTATATCTTCTAATTCGGTTTCATTACCTGTAAAACAAGCAAGGATAACGTCAACAGATCTATACCAGGTAAAAACGTTTTCCATAAAGTTTGTTCTAGAAAAGTTTTCTTCGAATTTGGTCATAAAAATTTCTGTCGGCAGGAGATTCAGGGGAGAGCCAATCACTAGACCATCTTTTTGTTTATATCTTCTAATTCGGTTTCATTACTTCTAACACAAGAAAGGATATCGTCAACAGATCTATACCAGAAAAAAACCTTTTCCAAAAAGTTTGTTCTAGAAAACTATTCTTCGAAATTGGTCATAAAAATTTCTGTCAGCAGGAGATTCAGGGGAGAGCCAATCGCAAGACCATCTTTTTGTTTATATCTTCTAATTCGGTTTCATTACCTGTAAAATAAGCAAGGATATCGTCAACAGATCTATACCAGGTAAAAACGTTTTCCATAAAGTTTGTTCTAGAAATGTTTTCTACGAAATCGGTCATAAAAATTCCTGTCAGCAGGAGATTCAGGGGAGAGCCAATCGCTAGACCATCTTTTTGTTTATATCTTCTAATTCGGTAACATTGCCTGTAAAACAAGGAAGGATATCGTCAACAGATCTATACCAGAATAAAACGTTTTCCAAAAAGTTTGTTCTAGAAATGTTTTCTACGAAATCGGTCATAAAAATTTCTGTCAGCAGGAGGTTCAGGGGAGAGCCAACCACTTGATCATCTTTTTGTTTATATCTTCTAATTCGGTTTCATTACCTATAAAACAAGCAAGGATATCGTCAACAGATCTATAGCAGAAAAAAAACTTTTCCAAAAATTTTTCTCTAGAAAACTTTTCTTGGAAATTGGTCATAAAAATTTCTGTCAGCAGGAGGTTCAGGGGAGAGCCAACCACTAGACCATCTTTTTGTTTATATCTTCTAATTCGGTTTCATTACCTATAAAACAAGCAAGGATATCGTCAACAGATCTATACCAGAATAAAACGTTTTCCAAAAAGTTTGTTCTAGAAAAGTTTTCTACGAAATCGGTCATAAAAATTTCTGTCAGCAAGAGATTCAGGGGAGAGCTAATCACTAGGCCATCTTTTTGTTTATATTTTCTAATTCGGTTTCATTACCTGTAAAACAAGCAAGGATATCGTCAACAGATCTATACCAGAAAAAAACGTTTTCTAAAAAGATTTTTCTAAAAAAGTTTTCTTCGAAATTGATCATAAAAATTACTGCCAGCAGGAGATTCAGGGGAGAGCCAATCGCTAAACCATCTTTTTGCTTATATCTTCTAATTCGGTTTCTTTACCTGTAAAACGAGCAAGGATATCGTCAACAGATCTTTACCAGAAAAAAACGTTTTCCAAAAAGTTTGTTCTAGAAAAGTTTTCTTCGAAATTGGTCATAAAAATTTCTGTCAGCAGGAGATTCAGGGGAGAGCCAATCACTAGACCAACTTTTTGTTTACATCTTCTAATTCGGTTTCATTACCTGTAAAACAAGCAAGGATATCGTCAACAGATCTATACCAAGAAAACATGTTTTCCAAATAGTTTGTTCTAGAAAACTTTTCTTCGAAATTGTTCATAAAAATTTCTGTCGGCAGGAGATTTAGGGGAGAGCCAATCTCTAGAACATCTTTTTGTTTATATCTTCTAATTCGGTTTCATTACCTATAAAACAAGCAAGGATATCGTCAACAGATCTATACCAGAATAAAACGTTTTCCAAAAAGTTTGTTCTAGAAAAGTTTTCTACGAGATCGGTCATAAAAATTTCTGTCAGCAGGAGGTTCAGGGGAGAGCCAATCACTAGGCCATCTTTTTGTTCATATCTTCTAATTCGGTTTCAATACCTGTAAAACAAGCAAGGATATCGTCAACAGATCTATAACAGAAAAAAACTTTGTCCAAAAAGTTTGTTCTAGAAAGTTTTCTTCGAAATTGGTCATAAAAAATTTCTGTCAGCAGGAGATTCAGGGGAGAGCCAATCACCAGACCATCTTTTTGTTTATATCTTCTAATTCGGTTTCATTACCTGTAAAACAAGCAAGGATTTCGTCAACAGATCTATACCAGAAAAAAACGTTTTCCAAAAAGTTTGTTCTAGAAAAGTTTTCTACGAGATCGGTCATAAAAATTTCTGTCAGCAGGAGGTTCAGGGGAGAGCCAATCACTAGGCCATCTTTTTGTTCATATCTTCTAATTCGGTTTCATTACCTATAAAACAAGCAAGGATATCGTCAACAGATCTATACCAGAAAAAAACGTTTTCCAAAAAGTTTGTTCTAGAAAAGTTTTCTACGAGATCGGTCATAAAAATTTCTGTCAGCAGGAGGTTCAGGGGAGAGCCAATCACTAGGCCATCTTTTTGTTCATATCTTCTAATTCGGTTTCATTACCTGTAAAACAAGCAAGGATATCGTCAACAGATCTATACCAGAAAAAAACGTTTTCCAAAAAGTTTGTTCTAGAAAAGTTTTCTACGAGATCGGTCATAAAAATTTCTGTCAGCAGGAGGTTCAGGGGAGAGCCAATCACTAGGCCATCTTTTTGTTCATATCTTCTAATTCGGTTTCATTACCTATAAAACAAGCAAGGATATCGTCAACAGATCTATACCAGAAAAAAAACGTTTTCCAAAAAGTTTGTTCTAGAAAAGTTTTCTACGAGATCGGTCATAAAAATTTCTGTCAGCAGGAGGTTCAGGGGAGAGCCAATCACTAGGCCATCTTTTTGTTCATATCTTCTAATTCGGTTTCATTACCTGTAAAACAAGCAAGGATATCGTCAACAGATCTATACCAAGAAAACATGTTTTCCAAATAGTTTGTTCTAGAAAAGTTTTCTTCGAAATTGGTCATAAAAATTTCTGTCAGCAGGAGATTCAGGGGAGAGCCAATCGCTAGACCATCTTTTAGTTTATATTTTCTAATTCGGATTCATTACCTGTAAAATAAGCAAGGATATCGTCAACAGATCTATACCAGGTAAAAACGTTTTCCATAAAGTTTGTTCTAGAAAAGTTTTCTTCGAATTTGGTAATAAAAATTTCTGTAGGCAGGAGATTCAGGGGAGAGCCAATCGCTAGACCATCTTTTTGTTTATATCTTCTAATTCGGTTTCATTACCTATAAAACAAGCAAGGATATCGTCAACAGATCTATACCAGAATAAAACGTTTTTAAAAAGTTTGTTCTAGAAAAGTTTTCTACGAAATCGGTCATAAAAATTTCTGTCAGCAGGAGATTCAGGGGAGAGCCAATCGCTAGAACATCTTTTTGTTTATATCTTCTAATTCGGTTTCATTACCTGTAAAACAAGCAAGGATATCGCCAACAGATTTATACCAGGTAAAAACGTTTTCCATAAAGTTTTATCTAGAAAAGTTTTCTTCGAATATGGTCATAAAAATTTCTGTCAGCAGAATATTCAGGGGAGAACCAACCACTAGACCATCTTTTTGTTTATATCCTCTAATTCGGTTTCATTACCTATAAAACAACAAGGATATCGTCAACAGATCTATACCAGAAAAAAATCTTTTCCAAAAAGATTGTTCTAGAAAACTATTCTTCGCAATTGGTCATAAAAATTTCTGTCAGCAGGAGATTCAGTGGAGAGCCAATCACTAGACCATCTTTTTGTTCATATCTTCTAATTTGGTTTGATTACATATAAAACAACAAGGATATCGTCAACAGATCTATACCAGAAAAAAACCTTTTCCAAAAAGTTTGTTCTAGAAAACTATTCTTCGCAATTGGTCATAAAAATTTCTGTCAGCAGGAGATTCAGGGGAGAGCCAATCGCTAGACCATCTCTTTGTTTATATCTTCTAATTCGGTAACATTGCCTGTAAAACAAGCAAGGATATCGTCAACTGATCTATACCAGAAAAAAACCTTTTCCAAAAAGTTTGTTCTAGAAAACTATTCTTCGCAATTGGTCATAAAAATTTCTGTCAGCAGGAGATTCAGGGGAGAGCCAATCACTAGACCATCTTTTTGTTCATATCTTCTAATTTGGTTTGATTACATATAACACAAGCAAGGATATCGTCAACAGATCTATACCAGAAAAAAACCTTTTCCTAAAAGTTTGTTCTAGAAAACTATTCTTCGAAATTGTTCATAAAAATTTCTGTCAGCAGGAGATTCAGGGGAGAGCCAATCGCTAGACCATCTTTTTCTTTATATCTTCTAATTCGGTTTCATTACCTGTAAAATAAGCAAGGATATCGTCAACAGATCTATACCAGGTAAAAACGTTTTCCATAAAGTTTGTTCTAGAAAAGTTTTCTTCGAAAATGGTCATAAAAATTTCTGTCAGCAGGAGATTCAGGGGAGAGCCAATCGCTAGACTATCTTTTTGTTTATATCTTCTAATTCGGTAACATTGCCTGTAAAACAAGGAAGGATATCGTCAACAGATCTATAACAGAAAAAAACGTTTTACATAAAGTTTGTTCTAGAAAAGTTTTCTTCGAAATTGGTCATAAAAATTTCTGTCGGCAGGAGATTCAGGGGAGAGCCAATCGCTAGACCATCTTTTTGTTTATATCTTCTAATTCGGTTTCATTACCTATAAAACAAGCAAGGATATCGTCAACAGATCTATACCAGAATAAAACGTTTTCCAAAAATTTGTTCTAGAAATGTTTTCTACGAAATCGGTCATAAAAATTTCTGTCAGCAGGAGGTTCAGGGGAGAGCCAACCACTAGACCACCTTTTTGTTTATATCTTCTAATTCGGTTTCATTACCTATAAAACAAGCAAGGATATCGGCAACAGATCTATACCAGAATAAAACATTTTCCAAAAAGTTTGTTCTAGAAAAGTTTTCTACGAAATCGGTCATAAACATTTCTGTCAGCAAGAGATTCAGGGGAGAGCCAATCACTAGGCCATCTTTTTGTTTATATTTTCTAATTCGGTTTCATTACCTGTAAAACAAGCAAGGATATCTTCAACAGATCTATACCAGAAAAAAACGTCTTCTAAAAAGTTTTTTCTACAAAAGTTTTCTTCGAAATTGTTCATAAAAATTACTGCCAGCAGGAGATTCAGGGGAGAGCCAATCACTAGACCATCTTTTTGTTTATATCTTCTAATTCGGTTTCATTACCTGTAAAACCAGCAAGGATATCGTCAACAGATCTATACCAGAAGAAAACTTTTTCCAAAAAGTTTGTTTTAGAAAAGTTTTCTTCGAAATTGGTCATAAAAATTTCTGTCGGCAGGAGATTCAGGGGAGAGCCAATCGCTAAACCATCTTTTTGTTTATATCTTCTAATTCGGTTTCTTTACCTGTAAAACGAGCAAGGATATCGTCAACAGATCTTTACCAGAAAAAAACGTTTTCCAAAAAGTTTGTTCTAGAAAAGTTTTCTTCGAAATTGGTCATAAAAATTTCTGTCAGCAGGAGATTCAGGGCAGAGCCAATCACTAGACAATCTTTTTGTTTATATCTTCTAATTCGGTTTCTTTACCTGTAAAACAAGCAAGGATATCGTCAACAGATCTATACCAGAAAAAAACCTTTTCCAAAAAGTTTGTTCTAGAAAACTATTCTTCGAAATTGGTCATAAAAATTTCTGTCAGCTGGAGATTCAGGGGAGAGCCAATCACTAGACCATCTTTTTGTTCATATCTTCTAATTCGGTTTGATTACATATAAAATAAGCAAGGATATCGTCAACAGATCTATACCAGAAAAAAACCTTTTCCAAAAAGTTTGTTCTAGAAAACTATTCCTCGAAATTTGTCATAAAAATTTCTGTCAGCAGGAGATTCAGGGGCGAGCCAATCGCTAGACCATCTTTTTGTTTATATCTCCTAATTCGGTTTCATTACCTGTAAAATAAGCAAGGATATCGTCAACAGATCTATATCAAGAAAACATGTTTTCCAAATAGTTTGTTCTAGAAAAGTTTTCTTCGAAATTGGTTATAAAAATTTCTGTCGGCAGGAGATTCAGGGGAGAGCCAATCGCTAGAACATCTTTTTGTTTATATCTTCTAATTCGTTTTCATTACCTATAAAACAAGCAAGGATATCGTCAACGGATCTATACTAGAATAAAACGTTTTCCAAAAAGTTTGTTCTAGAAAAGTTTTATACGAAATCGGTCATAAAAATTTCTGTCAGCAAGAGATTCAGGGGAGAGCCAATCGCTAGACCATCTTTTTGTTTATATCTTCTAATTCGATTTCATTACCTGTAAAATAGGCAAGGATATCGTCAACAGATCTATACCAGGTAAAAATTTTTTCCATAATTTTGTTCTAGAAAAGTTTTCTTCGAAATTGGTCATAAAAATTTCTGTCAGCAGGAGATTCAGGAGAGAGCCAATCACTAAGCCATCTTTTTGTTTATATTTTCTAATTCGGTTTCATTACCTGTAAAACAAGCAAGGATATCGTCAACAGATCTATACCAGAAAAAAACGTTTTCTAAAAAGTTTTTTCTACAAAAGTTTTCTTCGAAATTGGTCATAAAAATTACTGCCAGCAGGAGATTCAGGGGAAAGCCAATCACTAAGCCATCTTTTTGTTTATATCTTCTAATTCGGTTTCATTACCTGTAAAACAAGCAAGGATATCGTCAACAGATCTATACCAGAAGAAAACCTTTTCCAAAAAGTTTGTTTTAGAAAAGTTTTCTTCGAAATTGGTCATAAAAATTTCTGTCGGCAGGAGATTCAGGGGAGCGCCAATCGCTAAACCATCTTTTTGTTTATATCTTCTAATTCGGTTTCTTTACCTGTAAAACGAGCAAGGATATCGTCAACAGATCTTTGCCAGAAAAAAAGGTTTTCCAAAAAGTTTGTTCTAGAAAAGTTTTCTTCGAAATAGGTCATAAAAATTTCTGTCAGCAGGAGATTCAGGGGAGAGCCAATCACTAGTCCAACTTTTTGTTTACATCTTCTAATTCGGTTTCATTACCTGTAAAACAAGCAAGGATATCGTCAACAGATCTATACCAAGAAAACATGTTTTCCAAATAGTTTGTTCTAGAACAGTTTTCTTCGAAATTGGTCATAAAAATTTCTGTCGGCAGGAGATTCAGGGGAGAGCCAATCGCTAAACCATCTTTTTGTTTATATCTTCTAATTCGGTTTCTTTACCTGTAAAACGAGCAAGGATATCGTCAACAGATCTTTGCCAGAAAAAAAGGTTTTCCAAAAAGTTTGTTCTAGAAAAGTTTTCTTCGAAATAGGTCATAAAAATTTCTGTCAGCAGGAGATTCAGGGGAGAGCCAATCACTAGTCCAACTTTTTGTTTACATCTTCTAATTCGGTTTCATTACCTATAAAACAAGCAAGGATATCGTCAACAGATCTATACCAGAATAAAACGTTTTCCAAAAAGTTTGTTCTAGAAATTTTTCTACGAGATCGGTCATAAAAATTTCTGTCAGCAGGAGATTCAGGGGAGAGCCAATCACTAGGCCTTCTTTTTGTTTATATCTTCTAATTCGGTTTCAATACCTGTAAAACAAGCAAGGATATCGTCAACAGATCTATAAGAGAAAAGAACTTTTTCCAAAAAGTTTGTTCTAGAAAGTTTTCTTCGAAATTGGTCATAAAAATTTCTGTCGGCAGGAGATTCAGGGGAGAGCCAATCTCTAGACCATCTTTTTGTTTATATCTGCTAATTCGGTTTCATTACATATAAAACAAGCAAGGATATCGTCAACAGATCTATACCAGAAAAAAACCTTTTCCAAAAAGTTTGTTCTAGAAAACTATTCTTCGAAATTGGTCATAAAAATTTCTGTCAGCAGGAGATTCAGGGGAGAGCCAATCGCTAGACCATCTTTTTGTTTATATCTTCTAATTCGGTTTCATTACCTGTAAAATAAGCAAGGATATCGTCAACAGATCTATACCAGGTAAAAACGTTTTCCATAAAGTTTGTTCTAGAAAAGTTTTCTCCGAAATTGGTCATAAAAATTTCTGTCGGCAGGAGATTCAGGGGAGAGCCAATCTCTAGACCATCTTTTTGTTTATATCTGCTAATTCGGTTTCATTACCTGTAAAACAAGCAAGGATATCGTCAACAGATCTATACCAAGAAAACATGTTCTCCAAATAGTTTGTTCTAGAAAAGTTTTCTTCGAAATTGGTCATAAAAATTTCTGTCGGCAGGAGATTCAGGGGAGAGCCAATCGCTAGAACATCTTTTTGTTAATATCTTCTAATTCGGTTTCATTACCTATAAAACAAGCAAGGATATCGTCAACAGATCTATACCAGAATAAAACGTTTTCCAAAAAGTTTGTTTTAGAAATGTTTTCTACGAAATCGGTCATAAAAATTTCTGTCAGCAGGAGGTTCAGGGGAGAGCCAACCACTAGGCCATCTTTTTGTTTATATTTTCTAATTCGGTTTCATTACCTGTAAAACAAGCAAGGATATCGTCAACAGATCTATACCAGGAAAAAACGTTTTCTAAAAAGTTTTTTCTACAAAAGTTTTCTTCGAAATTGGTCATAAAAATTACTGCCAGCAGGAGATTCAGGGGAGAGCCAATCACTAGACCATCTTTTTGTTTATATCTTCTAATTCGGTTTCATTACCTGTAAAACAAGCAAGGATATCGTCAACTGATCTATACCAGAAGAAAACCTTTTCCAAAAAGTTTGTTTTAGAAAAGTTTTTCTCGAAATTGGTCATAAAAATTTCTGTCGGCAAGAGATTCAGGGGAGAGCCAATCGCTAAACCATCTTTTTGTTTATATCTTCTAATTCGGTTTCTTTACCTGTAAAACGAGCAAGGATATCGTCAACAGATCTTTACCAGAAAAAAACGTTTTCCAAAAAGTTTGTTCTAGAAAAGTTTTCTTCGAAATTGGTCATAAAAATTTCTGTCGGCAGAAGATTCAGGGGAGAGCCAACCACTAGACCATCTTTTTGTTTATATCTTCTAATTCGGTTTCATTACCTATAAAACAAGCAAGGATATCGTCAACAGATCTATACCAAAATAAAACGTTTTCCAAAAAGTTTGTTTTAGAAAAGTTTTCCACGAAATCGGTCATAAAAATTTCTGTCAGCAGGAGATTCAGGGGAGAGCCAATCACTAGGCCATCTTTTTGTTTATATCTTCTAATTCGGATTCATTACCTGTAAAATGTGCAAGGTTATCGCCAACAGATCTATACAAGAAAAAAACGTTTTCCAAATAGTTTGTTCTAGAACAGTTTTCTTCGAAATTGGTCATAAAAATTTCTGTCGGCAGGAGATTCAGGGGAGAGCCAATCGCTAGAACATCTTTTTGTTTATATCTTCTAATTCGGTTTCAATACCTGTAAAACAAGCAAGGATATCGTCAACAGATCTATAACAGAAAAAAACTTTTTCCAAAAAGTTTGTTCTAGAAAGTTTCCTTCGAAATTGGTCATAAAAATTTCTGTCAGCAGGAGATTCAGGGGAGAGCCAATCACCAGACCATCTTTTTGTTCATATCTTCTAATTCGGTTTGATTACATATAAAACAAGCAAGGATATCGTCAACAGATCTATACCAGAAAAAAACCTTTTCCAAAAAGTTTGTTCTAGAAAACTATTCTTCGAAATTGGTCATAAAAATTTCTGTCAGCAGGAGATTCAGGGGAGAGCCAATCGCTAAACCATCTTTTTGTTTATATCTTCTAATTCGGTTTCATTACCTGTAAAATAAGCAAGGATATCGTCAACAGATCTATACTAGAATAAAACGTTTTCCAAAAAGTTTTTTCTAGAAAACTTCTCTTAGAAATTGGTCATAAAAATTTCTGTCAGCAGGAGGTTCAAGGGAGAGCCAACCACTAGACCATCTTTTTGTTTATATCTTCTAATTCGGTTTAATTACCTATAAAACAAGCAAGGATATCGGCAACAGATCTATACCAGAATAAAACGTTTTCCAAAAAGTTTGTTCTAGAAAATTTTTCTACGAAATCGCTCATAAAAATTTCTGTCAGCAAGAGATTCAGGGGAGAGCCAATCACTAGGCTATCTTTTTGTTTATATTTTCTAATTCGGTTTCATTACCTGTAAAACAAGCAAGGATATCGTCAACAGATCTATACCAAAAGAAAACCTTTTCCAAAAAGTTTGTTTTGGAAAAGTTTTCTTCGAAATTGGTCATAAAAATTTCTGTCGGCAGGAGATTCAGGGGAGAGCCAATCGCAAAACCATCTTTTTGTTTATATCTTCTAATTCGGTTTCTTTACCTGTAAAACGAGCAAGGATATCTTCAACAGATCTATACCAGAAAAAAACGTTTTCTAAAAAGTTTTTTCTACAAAAGTTTTCTTCGAAATTGGTCATAAAAATTACTGCCAGCAGGAGATTCAGGGGAGAGCCAATCACTAGACCATCTTTTTGTTTATATCTTCTAATTCGGTTTCATTACCTGTAAAACAAGCAAGAATATCGTCAACAGATCTATACCAGAAGAAAACCTTTTCCAAAAAGTTTGTTTTAGAAAAATTTTCTTCGAAATTGGTCATAAAAATTTCTGTCGGCAGGAGATTCAGGGGAGAGCCAATCGCTAAACCATCTTTTTGTTTATATCTTCTAATTCGGTTTCTTTACCTGTAAAACGAGCAAGGATATCGTCAACAGATCTTTACCAGAAAAAAACGTTTTCCAAAAAGTTTGTTCTAGAAAAGTTTTCTTCGAAATTGGTCATAAAAATTTCTGTCAGCAGGAGATTCAGGGGAGAGCCAATCACTAGACCAACTTTTTGTTTACATCTTCTAATTCGGTTTCATTACCTGTAAAACAAGCAAGGATATCGTCAACAGATCTATACCAAGAAAACATGTTTTCCAAATAGTTTGTTCTAGAACAGTTTTCTTCGAAATTGGTCATAAAAATTTCTGTCGGCAGGAGATTCAGGGGAGAGCCAATCGCTAGAACATCTTTTTGTTTATATCTTCTAATTCGGTTTCATTACCTATAAAACAAGCAAGGATATCGTCAACAGATCTATACCAGAATAAAACGTTTTCCAGAAAGTTTGTTCTAGAAAAGTTTTCTACGAGATCGGTCATAAAAATTTCTGTCAGCAGGAGATTCAGGGGAGAGCCAATCACTAGGCCTTCTTTTTGTTTATATCTTATAATTCGGTTTCAATACCTGTAAAACAAGCAAGGATATCGTCAACAGATCTATAACAGAAAAAAACTTTTTCCAAAAAGTTTGTTCTAGAAAGTTTTCTTCGAAATTGGTCATAAAAATTTCTGTCAGCAGGAGATTCAGGGGAGAGCCAATCACCAGACCATCTTTTTGTTCATATCTTCTAATTCGGTTTGATTACATATAAAACAAGCAAGGATATCGTCAACAGATCTATACCAGAAAAAAACCTTTTCCAAAAAGTTTGTTCTAGAAAACTATTCTTCGAAATTGGTCATAAAAATTTCTGTCAGCAGGAGATTCAGGGGAGAGCCAATCGCTAGACCATCTTTTTGTTTATATCTTCTAATTCGGTTTCATTACCTGTAAAATAAGCAAGGATATCGTCAACAGATCTATACCAGGTAAAAACGTTTTCCATAAAGTTTGTTCTAGAAAAGTTTTCTTCGAAATTGGTCATAAAAATTTCTGTGAGCAGGAGATTCAGGGGAGAGCCAATCACTAGACCAGCTTTTTGTTTATATCTTCTAATTCGGTTTCAATACCTGTAAAACAAGCAAGGTTATCGCCAACAGATCTATACCAGAAAAAAACGTCTTCCAAAAAGTTTGTTCTAGAAATTTTTCTTCGAAATTGGTCATAAAAATTTCTGTCAGCAGGAGATCTAGGGGAGAGCCAATCACTAGACCAACTTTTTGTTTACATCTTCTAATTCGGTTTCATTACCTGTAAAACAAGCAAGGATATCGTCAACAGATCTATACCAGAAAAAAACGTTTTCTAAAAAGTTTGTTCTACAAAAGTTTTTTTCGAAATTGGTTATAAAAATTTCTGCCAGCAGGAGATTCAGGGGAGAGCCAATCACTAGGCCATCTTTTTGTTTATATTTTCTAATTCGGTTTCATTACCTGTAAAACAAGCAAGGATATCGTCAACAGATCTATACCAGAAAAAAACGTTTTCTAAAAAGTTAGTTCTACAAAAGATTTCTTCGAAATTGGTCATAAAAATTTCTGCCAGCAGGAGATTCAGCGGAGAGCCAATCACTAGACCATCTTTTTGTTTATATCTTCTAATTCGGTTTCACTACCTGTAAAACAAGTAAGGATATCGTCAACAGATCTATACCAGAAGAAAACCTTTTCCATAAAGTTTGCTTTAGAAAATTTTTCTTCTAAATTGGTCATAAAAATTTCTGTCGGCAGGAGATTCAGGGAAGAGCCAATCGCCAAACCATCTTTTTCTTTATATCTTCTAATTCGGTTTCATGATCTGTAAAACGAACAAGGATTTCGTCAACAGATCTTTACCGGAAAAAAACGTTTTCCAAAAAGTTTGTTCTAGAAAAGTTTTCTTCGAAATTGGTCATAAAAATTTCTGTCAGCAGGAGATTCAGGGGAGAGCCAATCGCTAGACCATCTTTTTGTTTATATCTTCTAATTCGGTTTCATTACCTGTAAAATAAGCAAGGATATCGTCACCAGATCTATACCAGGTAAAAACTTTTACCATAAAGTTTGTTCTAGAAAAGTTTTCTTCGAATTTTTTTCATAAAAGTTTCTGCCAGCAGGAGATTCAGGGGAGAGCCAATCACTAGACCATCTTTTTGCTTATATCTTCTAATTAGGTTTCATTACCTGTAAAACAAGCAAGGATATCGCCAACAGATCTATACCAGAAGAAAACCTTTTCCAAAAAGTTTGTTTTAGAAAAGTTTTCTTCGAAATTGGTCATAAAAATTTCTGTCGGCAGGAGATTCAGGGGAGAGCCAATCGCTAAACCTTCTTTTTGTTTATATCTTCTAATTCGGTTTCATTACCCGTAAAACGAGCAAGGATATCGTCAACAGATCTTTACCAGAAAAAAACGTTTTCCAAAAAGTTTGTTCTAGAAAAGTTTTCTTCGAAATTAGTCATAAAAATTTCTGTCGGCAGAAGATTCAGGGGAGAGCCAATCACTAGACCATCTTTTTGTTTATATCTTTTAATTCGGTTTCATTACCTGTAAAACAAGCAAGGATATCGTCAGCAGATCTATACCAGAAAAAAACCTTTTCCAAAAATTTTGTTCTAGAAGTCTATTCTTCGAAATTGGTTATAAAAATTTCTGTCAGCAGGAGATTCAGGGGAGTGCCAACCACTAGACCATATTTTTGTTTATATCTTCTAATTCGGTTTCATTACCTATAAAACAAGCAAGGATATCGTCAACAGATCTATACCAAGAAAACATGTTTTCCAAATAGTTTGTTCTAGAAAATTTTTCTTCGAAATTGGTCATAAAAATTTCTGCCAGCAGGAGATTCAGGGGAGAGCCAATCGCTAGATCAACTTTTTGTTTACATCTTCTAATTCGGTTTCATTACCCGTAAAACGAGCAAGGATATCGTCAACAGATCTTTACCAGAAAAAAACGTTTTCCAAAAAGTTTGTTTTAGAAAAGTTTTCTTCGAAATTAGTCATAAAAATTTCTGTCAGCAGGAGATTCAGGGGAGAGCCAATCGCTAGACCATCTTTTTGTTTATATCTTCTAATTCGGTTTCATTACCTGTAAAATAAGCAAGGATATCGTCACCAGATCTATACCAGGTAAAAACTTTTACCATAAAGTTTGTTCTAGAAAAGTTTTCTTCGAATTTTTTTCATAAAAGTTTCTGCCAGCAGGAGATTCAGGGGAGAGCCAATCACTAGACCATCTTTTTGCTTATATCTTCTAATTAGGTTTCATTACCTGTAAAACAAGCAAGGATATCGCCGACAGATCTATACCAGAAGAAAACCTTTTCCAAAAAGTTTGTTTTAGAAAAGTTTTCTTCGAAATTGGTCATAAAAATTTCTGTCGGCAGGAGATTCAGGGGAGAGCCAATCGCTAAACCTTCTTTTTATTTATATCTTCTAATTCGGTTTCATTACCCGTAAAACGAGCAAGGATATCGTCAACAGATCTTTACCAGAAAAAAACGTTTTCCAAAAAGTTTGTTCTAGAAAAGTTTTCTTCGAAATTAGTCATAAAAATTTCTGTCGGCAGAAGATTCAGGGGAGAGCCAATCACTAGACCATCTTTTTGTTTATATCTTTTAATTCGGTTTCATTACCTGTAAAACAAGCAAGGATATCGTCAACAGATCTATACCAGAAAAAAACCTTTTCCAAAAATTTTGTTCTAGAAGTCTATTCTTCGAAATTGGTTATAAAAATTTCTGTCAGCAGGAGATTCAGGGGAGTGCCAACCACTAGACCATATTTTTGTTTATATCTTCTAATTCGGTTTCATTACCTATAAAACAAGCAAGGATATCGTCAACAGATCTATACCAAGAAAACATGTTTTCCAAATAGTTTGTTCTAGAAAATTTTTCTTCGAAATTGGTCATAAAAATTTCTGCCAGCAGGAGATTCAGGGGAGAGCCAATCGCTAGACCAACTTTTTGTTTACATCTTCTAATTCGGTTTCATTACCTGTAAAACAAGCAAGGATATCGTCAACAGATCTATACCAAGAAAACATGTTTTCCAAATAGTTTGTTCTAGAAAATTTTTCTTCGAAATTGGTCATAAAAATTTCTGTCAGCAGGAGATTCAGGGGAGAGCCAATCGCTAGACCATCTTTTAGTTTATATTTTCTAATTCGATTTCATTACCTGTAAAATAAGCAAGGATATCGTCAACAGATCTATATCAGGTAAAAACGTTTTCCATAAAGTTTGTTCTAGAAAACTTTTCTACGAGATCTGTCATAAAAATTTCTGTCAGCAAGAGATTCAGAGGAGAGCCAATCACTAGGCCATCTTTTTGTTTATATCTTCTAATTCGATTTCAATACCTGTAAAACAAGCAAGGATATCGTCAACAGATCTATAACAGAAAAAAACGTTTTCTAAAAAGTTTGTTCTACAAAAATATTCTTAGAAATTGGTCATAAAAATTTCTGTCAGCAGGAGATTCAGGGGAGAGCCAATCGCTAGACCATCTCTTTGTTTATATCTTCTAATTCGGTAACATTGCCTGTGAAACAAGGAAGGATATCGTCAACAGGTCTATAGCAGAAAAAACGTTTTCCATAAAGTGTGTTCTAGAAAAGTTTTCTTCGAAATTGTTCATAAAAATTTCTGTCAGCAGGAGATTCAGGGGAGAGCCAATCGCTAGAACATCTTTTTGTTTATATCTTTTAATTCGGTTTCGTTACCTGTAAAACAAGCAAGGATATCGTCAACAGATCTATACCAGGTAAAAACGTTTTCCATAAAGTTTTTTCTCTAAAAGTTTTCTTCGAATATGGTCATAAAAATTTCTGTCAGCAGGAGATTCAGGGGAGAGCCAACCACTAGACCATCTTTTGGTTTATATCCTCTAATTCGGTTTCATTACCTATAAAACAAGCAAGGATATCGTCAACAGATCTATACCAGAAAAAAACCTTTTCCAAAAAGTTTGTTCTAGAAAACTATTCTTCAAAATTGGTCATAAAAATTTCTGTCAGCATGAGATTCAGGGGAGAGCCAATCGCTAGAACATCTTTTTGTTTATATCTTCTAATTCGGTTTCATTACCTGTAAAACAAGCAAGGATATCGTCAACAGATCTATACCAGGTAAAAACGTTTTCCATAAAGTTTGTTCTAGAAAAGTTTTCTTCGAAATTGGTCATAAAAATTTCTGTAAGCAGGAGATTCAGGGGAGAGCCAATCACTAGGCCATCTGTTTGTTTATATCTTCTAATTCGGTTTCATTACCTATAAAACAAGCAAGGATATCGTCAACAGATCTATACCAGAATAAAACCTTTTCCAAAAAGTTTGTTCTAGAAAACTATTCTTCGAAATTGGTCATAAAAATTTCTGTCAGCAGGAGATTCAGGGGAGAGCCAATCACTAGACCATCTTTTTGTTCATATCTTCTAATTCGGTTTGATTACATATAAAACAAGCAAGGATATCGTCAACAGATCTATACCAGAAAAAAACCTTTTCCAAAAAGTATGATCTAGAAAACTATTCTTCGAAATTGGTCATAAAAATTTCTGTCAGCAGGAGATTCAGGGGAGAGCCAATCGCTAGACCATCTTTTTGTTTATATCTTCTAATTCGGTTTCATTACCTGTAAAATAAGCAAGGATATCGTCAACAGATCTATACCAGGTAAAAACGTTTTCCATAAAGTTTGTTCTAGAAAAGTTTTCTTCGAAATTGGTCATAAAAATTCCTGTCAGCAGGAGATTCAGGGGAGAGCCAATCGCTAGACCATCTTTTTGTTTATATCTTCAAATTCGGTAACATTGCCTGTAAAACAAGGAAGGATATCGTCAACAGATCTATAACAGAAAAAAACGTTTTTCATAAAGTTTGTTCTAGAAAAGTTTTCTTCGAAATTGGTCATAAAAATTTCTGTCGGCAGGAGATTCAGGAGAGAGCCAATCGCTAGACCATCTTTTTGTTTATATCTTCTAATTCGGTTTCATTACCTGTAAAACAAGCAAGGATATCGTCAACAGATCTATACCAGGTAAAAACGTTTTCCATAAAGTTTGTTCTAGAAAAGTTTTCTTCGAATTTGGTCATAAAAATTTCTGTCGGCAGGAGATTCATGGGAGAGCCAATCGCTAGACCATCTTTTTGTTTATGTCTTCTAATTCGGTTTCATTACCTATAAAACAAGCAAGGATATCGTCAACAGATCTATACCAGAATAAAACGTTTTCCAAAAATTTGTTCTAGAAATGTTTTCTACGAAATCGGTCATAAAAATTTCTGTCAGCAGGAGGTTCAGGGGAGAACCAACCACTAGACCATCTTTTTGTTTATATCTTCTAATTCGGTTTCATTACCTATAAAACAAGCAAGGATATTGTCAACAGATCTATACCAGAAAAAAAAAATTTCCAAAAAGTTTTTTCTAGAAAACTTTTCTTAGAAATTGGTCATAAAAATTTCTGTCAGCAGGAGGTTCAGGGGAGAGCCAACCACTAGATCATCTTTTTGTTTATATCTTCTAATTCGGTTTCATTACCTATAAAACAAGCAAGGATATCGGCAACAGATCTATACCAGAATAAAACGTTTTCCAAAAAGTTTGTTCTAGAAAAGTTTTCTACGAAATCGGTCATAAAAATTTCTGTCTGCAAGAGATTCAGGGGAGAGCCAATCACTAGGCCATCTTTTTGTTTATATTTTCTAATTCGGTTTCATTACCTGTAAAACAAGCAAAGATATCTTCAACAGATCTATACCAGAAAAAAACGTTTTCTAAAAAGTTTTTTCTACAAAAGTTTTCTTCGAAATTGGTCATAAAAATTACTGCCAGCAGGAGATTCAGGGGAGAGCCAATCACTAGACCATCTTTTTGTTTATATCTTCTAATTCGGTTTCATTACCTGTAAAACAAGTAAGGATATCTTCAACAGATCTATATCAGAAGAAAACCTTTTCCAAAAAGTTTGTTTTAGAAAAGTTTTCTTCGAAATTGATCATAAAAATTTCTGTCGGCAGGAGATTCAGGGGAGAGCAAATCACTAGACCATCTTTTTGTTCATATCTTCTAATTCGGCTTCATTACCTGTAAAACAAGCAAGGATATCGTCAACAGATCTATACCAGAAAAAAACCTTTGCCAAAAAGTTTTTTCTAGAAAACTATTCTTCGAAATTGGTCATAAAAATTTCTGTCAGCAGGAGATTCAGGGGAGAGCCAATCACTAGACCATCTTTTTGTTTGTATCTTCTAATTCGGTTTCATTACCTGTAAAACAAGCAAGGATATCGTCAACAGATCTATACCAGAAAAAAACCTTTTCCAAAAAGTTTGTTCTAGAAAACTATTCTTCGAAATTGGTCATAAAAATTTCTGTCAGCAGGAGATTCAGGGGAGAGCCAATCACTAGACCATCTTTTTGTTCATATCTTCTAATTCGGTTTGATTACATATAAAACAAGCAAGGATATTGTCAACAGATCTATACCAGAAAAAAACCTTTTCCAAAAAGTTTGTTCTAGAAAACTATTCTTCGAAATTGGTCATAAAAATTTCTGTTAGCAGGAGATTCAGGGGAGAGCCAATCGCAAGACCATCTTTTTGTTTATATCTTCTAATTCGGTTTCTTTACCTGTAAAACGAGCAAGGATATCGTCAACAGATCTTTACCAGAAAAAAACGTTTTCCAAAAAGTTTGTTCTAGAAAAGTTTTCTTCGAAATTGGTCATAAAAATTTCTGTCAGCAGGAGATTCAGGGGAGAGCCAATCACTAGACCAACTTTTTGTTTACATCTTCTAATTCGGTTTCATTACCTGTAAAACAAGCAAGGATATCGTCAACAGATTTATACCAGAATAAAACGTTTTCCAAAAAGTTTCTTCTAGAAAAGATTTCTACGAGATCGGTCATAAAAATTTCTGTCAGCAGGAGATTCAGGGGAGAGCCAATCACTAGGCCATCTTTTTGTTTATATCTTCTAATTCGGTTTCAATACCTGTAAAAAAAGCAAGGATATCGTCAACAGATCTATAACAGAAAAAAACTTTTTCCAAAAAGTTTGTTCTAGAAAGTTTTCTTCGAAATTGGTCATAAAAATTTCTGTCAGCAGGAGATTCAGGGGAGAGCCAATCACCAGAACATATTTTTGTTTATATCTTCTAATTCGGTTTCTTTACCTGTAAAACAAGCAAGGATATCGTCAACAGATCTATAACAGAAAAAAAAGTTTTCCGAAAAGTTTTTTCTAGAAAAGTTTTCTTCGAAATTGGTCATAAAAATTTCTATCAGCAGGAGATTCAGGGGGAGCCAATCACAAGACCAACTTTTTGTTTACATCTTCTAATTCGGTTTCATTACCTGTAAAACAAGCAAGCATATCGTCAACAGATCAATACCAAGAAAACATGTTTTCCAAATAGTTTGTTCTAGAAAAGTTTTCTTCGAAATTGGTCATAAAAATTTCTGTCAGCAGGAGATTCAGGGGAGGGCCAATCGCTAGACCATCTTTTAGTTTATATTTTCTAATTCGATTTCATTACCTGTAAAATAAGCAAGGATATCGTCAACAGATCTATACCAGGTAAAAACGTTTTCCATAAAGTTTGTTCTAGAAAAGTTTTCTTCGAATTTGGTCATAAAAATTTCTGTAGGCAGGAGATTCAGGGGAGAGCCAATCGCTAGACCATCTTTTTGTTTATATCTTCTAATTCGGATTCATTACCTATAAAACAAGCAAGGATATCGTCAACAGATCTATACCAGAATAAAACGTTTTTAAAAAGTTTGTTCTAGAAAAGTTTTCTACGAAATCGGTCATAAAAATTTCTGTCAGCAGGAGATTCAGGGGAGAGCCAATCACTAGGCCATCTTTTTGTTTATATCTTCTAATTCGGTTTCAATACCTGTAAAACAAGCAAGGATATCGTCAACAGATCTATAACAGATAAAAACGTTTTCTAAAAAGTTTGTTCTACAAAAGTATTCTTAGAAATTGGTCATAAAAATTTCTGTCAGCAGGAGATTCAGGGGAGAGCCAATCACTAGGCCATCTTTTTGTTTATATCTTCTAATTCGGTTTCAATACCTGTAAAACAAGCAAGGATATCGTCAACAGATCTATACCAGAAAAAAACGTTTTTCAAAAAGTTTGTTCTAGAAATTTTTCTTCGAAATTGGTCATAAAAATTTCTGTCAGCAGGAGATTCAGGGGAGAGCCAATCACTAGACAAACTTTTTGTTTATATCTTCTAATTCGGTTTCAATACCTGTAAAACAAGCAAGGATATCGCCAACAGATCTATACCAGAAAAAAACATTTTCCAAAAAGTTTGTTCTAGAAATTTTTCTTCGAAATTGGTCATAAAAATTTCTGTCAGCAGGAGATTCAGGGGAGAGCCAATCACCAGACCATCTTTTTGGCTATATCTTCTAATTCGGTTTCATTAACTGTAAAACAAGCAAGGATATCGTCAACAGACCTATAACAGAAAAAAACGTTTTCCGAAATGTTTTTTCTAGAAAAGTTTTCTTCGAAATTGGTCATGAAAATTTCTGTCAGCAGGAGATTCAGGGGAGAGCCAATCACTAGACAAACTTTTTGTTTATATCTTCTAATTCGGTTTCAATACCTGTAAAACAAGCAAGGATATCGCCAACAGATCTATACCAGAAAAAAACGTTTTCCAAAAAGTTTGTTCTAGAAATTTTTCTTCGAAATTGGTCATAAAAATTTCTGTCGGCAGGAGATTCAGGGGAGAGCCAATCACCAGACCATCTTTTTGGCTATATCTTCTAATTCGGTTTCATTAACTGTAAAACAAGCAAGGATATCGTCAACAGATCTATACCAGAAAAAAACGTTTTCTAAAAAGTTTGTTCTACAAAAGTTTTTTTCGAAATTGGTCATAAAAATTTCTACCAGCAGGAGATTCAGGGGAGAGCCAATCACTAGGCCATCTTTTTGTTTATATTTTCTAATTCGGTTTCATTACCTGTAAAACAAGCAATGATATCGTCAACAGATCTATACCAAAAAAAAAACGTTTTCTAAAAAGTTAGTTCTACAAAAGATTTCTTCGAAATTGATCATAAAAATTTCTGCCAGCAGGAGATTCAGGAGAGAGCCAATCACTAGACCATCTTTTTGTTTATATCTTCTAATTCGGTTTCATTACCTGTAAAACAAGCAAGGATATCGTCAACAGATCTATACCAGAAGAAAACCTTTTCCAAAAAGTTTGCTTTAGAAAATTTTTCTTCTAAATTGGTCATAAAAATTTCTGTCGGCAGGAGATTCAGGGGAGAGCCAATCGCTAAACCATCTTTTTCTTTATATCTTCTAATTCGGTTTCATGATCTGTAAAACGAGCAAGGATTTCGTCAACAGATCTTTACCGGAAAAAAACGTTTTCCAAAAAGTTTGTTCCAGAAAAGTTTTCTTCGAAATTGGTCATAATAATTTCTGTCAGCAGGAGATTCAGGGGAGAGCCAATCGCTAGACCATCTTTTTGTTTATATCTTCTAATTCGGTTTCATTACCTGTAAAATAAGCAATGATATCGTCAACAGATCTATACCAGGTAAAAACGTTTTCCATAAAGTTTGTTCTAGAAAAGTTTTCTTCGAATTTGGTCATAAAAATTTCGGTCGGCAGGAGATACAGGGAGAGCCAATCGCTAGACCATCTTTTTGTTTATATCTTCTAATTCGGTTTCATTACCTGTAAAATAAGCAAGGATATCGTCAACAGATCTATACCAGGTAAAAACTTTTTCCATTCAGTTTGTTCTAGAAAAGTTTTCTTCGAATTTTTTTCATAAATTTCTGCCAGCAGGAGATTCAAAGGAGAGCCAATCACTAGACCATCTTTTTGTTTATATCTTCTAAATCGGTTTCATTACCCGTAAAACGAGCAAGGATATCGTCAACAGATCTTTACCAGAAAAAAACCTTTTCCAAAAAGTTTGTTCTAGAAAACTATTCTTCGAAATTGGTCATAAAAATTTCTGTCAGCAGGAGATTCAGGGGAGAGCCAATCGCAAGAACATCTTTTTGTTTATATCTTCTAATTCGGTTTCATTACCTTTAAAACAAGCAAGGATATCGTCAACAGATCTATACCAGAATAAAACTTTTTCCAAAAAGTTTGTTCTAGAAAAGTTTTCCACGAAATCGGTCATAAAAATTTCTGTCAGCAGGAGATTCAGGGGAGAGCCAATCACTAGGCCATCTTTTTGTTTATATCTTCTAATTCGGTTTCATTACCTGTAAAACCTGCAAGGATATCGCCAACAGATCTATACCAGAAAAAAACGTTTTCTAAAAAGTTTGTTCTAGAAACTTTTCTTCGAAATTGGTCATAAAAATTTCTGTCGGCAGGAAATTCAGGGGAGAGCCAATCACCAGACCATCTTTTTGTTTATATCTTCTAATTCGGTTTTATTACCTGTAAAACAAGCAAGGATATCGTCTACAGATCTATAACAGAAAAAAACGTTTTCCGAAAAGTTTTTTTTGAAAAGTTTTCTTCGAAATTGGTCATAAAAATTTCTGTCAGCAGGAGATTCAGGGGAGAGCCAATCATTAGACCAACTTTTTGTTTACATCTTCTAATTCGGTTTCATTACCTGTAAAACAAGCAAGGATATCGTCAACAGATCTATACCAGAAAAAAACGTTTTCCAAAAAGTTTTTTCTAGAAAAGTTTTCTTAGAAATTGGTCATAAACATTTCTGTCAGCAGGAGGTTCAAGGGAGAGCCAACCACTAGACCATCTTTTTGTTTATATCTTCTAATTCGGTTTCATTACCTGTAAAACAAGCAAGGATATCGCCAACAGATCTATACCAGAATAAAACGTTTTCCAAAAAGTTTGTTCTAGAAAAGTTTTCTACGAAATCGGTCATAAAAATTTCTGTCAGCAGGAGATTCAGGGGAGAGCCAATCACTAAGCCATCTTTTTGTTTATATTTTCTAATTCGGTTTCATTACCTGTAAAACAAGCAAGGATATCGTCAACAGACCTATAACAGAAAAAAACGTTTTCTAAAAAGTTTGTTCTACAAAAATATTCTTAGAAATTGGTCATAAAAATTTCTGTCAGCAGGAGATTCAGGGGAGAGCCAATCGCTAGACCATCTTTTTGTTTATATCTTCTTATTCGGTAACATTGCCTGTAAAACAAGGGAGGATATCTACAACAGATCTATACCAGAAAAAACGTTTTCCATAAAGTTTGTTCTAGAAAAGTTTTCTTCGAAATTGTTCATAAAAATTTCTGTCGGCAGGAGATTCAGGGGAGAGCCAATCACTAGACCATCTTTTTGTTTATATCTTCTATTTCGGTTTCATTACCTGTAAAACAAGCAAGGATATCGTCAACAGATCTATACCAGAATAAAACTTTTTCCAAAAATTTTGTTCTAGAAAACTTTTCTACGAAATCGGTCATAAAAATTTCTGTCAGCAGGAGATTCAGGGGAGAGCCAATCACTAAGCCATCTTTTTGTTTATATTTTCTAATTCGGTTTCATTACCTGTAAAACAAGCAAGAAAATCGTCAACAGATCTATACCAGGTAAAAACGTTTTCCATAAAGTTTGTTCTAGAAATGTTTTCTTCGAATTTGGTCATAAAAATTTCTGCCAGCAGGAGATTCAGGGGAGAGCCAATCACTAGACCATCTTTTTGTTTATATCTTCTAATTCGTTTTCATTACTTGTAAAACAAGCAAGGATATCGTCAACAGATCTATACCAGAAGAAAACCTTTTCCAAAAAGTTTGTTTTAGAAAAGTTTTCTTCGAAATTGGTCATAAAAATTTCTATCAGCAGGAGATTCAGGGGAGAGCCAATCACTAGACCAACTTTTTGTTTACATCTTCTAATTCGGTTTCATTACCTGTAAAACAAGCAAGGATATCGTCAACAGATCTATAACAGAAAAAAACTTTTTCTAAAAAGTTTGTTCAACAAAAATTTTCTTAGAAATTGGTCATAAAAATTTCTGTCAGCAGGAGATTCAGGGGAGAGCCAATCGCTAGACCATCTGTTTGTTTATATCTTCTAATTCGGTAACATTGCCTGTAAAACAAGGAAGGATATCGTCAACAGATCTATACCAGAAAAAACGTTTTCCATAAAGTTTGTTCTAGAAAAGTTTTCTTCGAAATTGTTCATAAAAATTTATGTCGGCAGGAGATTCAGGGGAAAGCCAATCACTAGACCATCTTTTTGTTTATATCTTCTAATTCGGTTTCATTACCTGTAAAACCAGCAAGGATATCGTCAACAGACCTATACCAGAAAAAAACTTTTTCCAAAAAGTTTGTTCTAGAAAACTATTCTTCGAAATTGGTCATAAAAATTTCTGTCAGCAGGAGATTCAGGGGAGAGCCAACCACTAGACCATCTTTTTGTTTATATCCTATAATTCGGTTTCATTACCTATAAAACAAGCAAGGATATTTTCAACAGATCTATACCAGAAAAAAACCTTTTCCAAAAAGTTTGTTCTAGAAAACTATTCTTCGAAATTGGTCATAAAAATTTCTGTCAGCAGGAGATTCAGGGGAGAGCCAATCACTAGGCCATCTTTTAGTTTATATCTTCTAATTCGGTTTCAATACCTGTAAAACAAGCAAGGATATCGTCAACAGATCTATAACAGAAAAAAAATTTTTCTAAAAAGTTTGTTCTACAAAAATATTCTTAGAAATTGGTCATAAAAATTTCTGTCAGCAGGAGATTCAGGGGAGAGCCAATCGCTAGACCATCTTTTTGTTTATATCTTCTAATTCGGTAACATTGCCTGTAAAACAAGGAAGGATATCTTCAACAGATCTATACCAGAAAAAACGTTTTCCATAAAGTTTGTTCTAGAAAAGTTTTCTTCGAAATTGTTCATAAAAATTTCTGTCGGCAGGAGATTCAGGGGAGAGCCAATCACTAGACCATCTTTTTGTTTATATCTTCTAATTCGGTTTCATTACCTGTAAAATAAGCAAGGATATCGTCAACAGATCTATACCAGAATAAAACTTTTTCCAAAAAGTTTGTTCTAGAAAAGTTTTCTACGAAATCGGTCATAAAAATTTCTGTCAGCAGGAGATTCAGGGGAGAGCCAATGACTAGGCCATCTTTTTGTTTATATCTTCTAATTCGGTTTCAATACCTGTAAAACATGCAAGGATATCGTCAACAGATCTATAACAGAAAAAAAACGTTTTCTAAAAAGTTTGTTCTACAAAAATATTCTTAGAAATTGGTCATAAAAATTTCTCTCAGCAGGAGATTCAGGGGAGAGCCAATCGCCAGACCATCTCTTTGTTTATATCTTCTAATTCGGTAACATTGCCTGTAAAACAAGGAAGGATATCGTCAACAGATCTATACCAGAAAAAACGTTTTCCATAAAGTTTGTTCTAGAAAAGTTTTCTTCGAAATTGTTCATAAAAATTTCTGTCGGCAGGAGATTCAGGGGAGAGTCAATCCCTAGACCATCTTTTTGTTTATATCTTCTAATTCGGTTTCAATACCTGTAAAACAAGCAAGGATATCGTCAACAGATCTATAACAGAAAAAAAATTTTTCTAAAAAGTTTGTTCTACAAAAATATTCTAAGAAATTGGTCATAAAAATTTCTGTCAGCAGGAGATTCAGGGGAGAGCCAATCGCTAGACCATCTGTTTGTTTATATCTTCTAATTCGGTAACATTGCCTGTAAAACAAGGAAGGATATCGTCAACAGATCTATACCAGAAAAAACGTTTTCCATAAAGTTTGTTCTAGAAAAGTTTTCTTCGAAATGGTTCATAAAAATTTCTGTCGGCAGGAGATTCAGGGGAGAGTCAATCACTAGACCATCTTTTTGTTTATATCTTCTAATTCGGTTTCATTACCTGTAAAACCAGCAAGGATATCGTCAACAGATCTATACCAGAATAAAACGTTTTCCAAAAAGTTTTTTCTAGAAAAGTTTTCTTCGAAATTGTTCATAAAAATTTATGTCGGCAAGAGATTCAGGGGAGAGCCAATCGCTAGACCATCTGTTTGTTTATATCTTCTAATTCGGTAACATTGCCTGTAAAACAAGGAAGGATATCGTCAACAGATCTATACCAGAAAAAACGTTTTCCATAAAGTTTGTTCTAGAAAAGTTTTCTTCGAAATTGTTCATAAAAATTTATGTCGGCAAGAGATTCAGGGGAGAGCCAATCACTAGACCATCTTTTTGTTTATATCTTCTAATTCGGTTTCATTACCTGTAAAACAAGCAAGAAAATCGTCAACAGATCCATACCAGGTAAAAACATTTTCCATAAAGTTTGTTCTAGAAAAGTTTTCTTCGAATTTGGTCATAAAAATTTCTGCCAGCAGGAGATTCAGTGGAGAGCCAATCACTAGACCAGCTTTTTGTTTATATCTTCTAATTCATTTTCATTACTTGTAAAACAAACAAGGATATCGTCAACAGATCTATACCAGAAGAAAACCTTTTCCAAAAAGTTTGTTTTAGAAAAGTTTTCTTCGAAATTGGTCATAAAAATTTCTGTCAGCAGGAGATTCAGGGGAGAGCCAATCACTAGACCAACTTTTTGTTTACATCTTCTAATTCGGTTTCATTACCTGTAAAACAAGCAATGATATCGTCAACAGATCTATACCAAGAAAACATATTTTCCAAATAGTTTGTTCTAGAAAAGTTTTCTACGAAATCGGTCATAAAAATTTCTGTCAGCAGGAGATTCAGGGGAGAGCCAATCATTAGGCCATCTTTTTGTTTATATCTTCTAATTCGGTTTCAATACCTGTAAAACAAGCAAGGATATCGTCAACAGATCTATAACAGAAAAAAACGTTTTCTAAAAAGTTTGTTCTACAAAAATATTCTTAGAAATTGGTCATAAAAATTTCTGTCAGCAGGAGATTCAGGGGAGAGCCAATCGCTAGACCATCTCTTTGTTTATATCTTCTAATTCGGTAACATTGCCTGTAAAACAAGCAAGAAAATCGTCAACAGATCCATACCAGGTAAAAACATTTTCCATAAAGTTTGTTCTAGAAAAGTTTTCTTCGAAATTGTTCATAAAAATTTCTGTCGGCAGGAGATTCAGGGGAGGGCCAATCACTAGACCATCTTTTTGTTTATATCTTCTAATTCGGTTTCATTACCTGTAAAACAAGCAAGGATATCGTCAACAGATCTATACCAGAAAAAAACCTTTTCCAAAAAGTGTGTTCTAGAAAACTATTCTTCGAAATTGGTCATAAAAATTTCTGTCAGCAGGAGATTCTTGGGAGAGTCAACCACTAGACCATCTTTCTGTTTATATCATCTAATTCGGTTTCATTACCTATAAAAAAAGCAAGGATATCGTCAACAGATCTATACCAGAATACAACGTTTTCTACAAAGTTTGTTCTAGAAAAGTTTTCTTCGAATTTGGTCATAAAAATTTCTATCGGCAGGAGATTCAGGGGAGAGCCAATCGCTATACCATCTTTTTGTTTATATCTTCTAATTCGGTTTCATTACCTATAAAACAAGCAAGGATATCATCAACAGATCTATAACAGGAAAAAACCTTTTCCAAAAAGTTTGTTCTAGAAAAATATTCTTCGAAATTGGTCATAAAAATTTCTGTCAGCAGGAGATTCAGGGGAGAGCCAATCACTAGGCCATCTTTTTGTTTATATTTTCTAATTCGGTTTCATTACCTGTAAAACAAGCAAGGATATCGTCAACAGATCTATACCAGGTAAAAACGTTTTCCATAAAGTTTGTTTTAGAAAAGTTTTCTTCGAATTTAGTCATAAAAATTTCTGTCGGCAGGAGATTCAGCGGAGAGCCAATCGCTATACCATCTTTTTGTTTATATCTTCTAATTCGGTTTCATTACCTATAAAACAAGCAAGGATATCGTCAACAGATCTATAACAGGAAAAAACCTTTTCCAAAAAGTTTGTTCTAGAAAACTATTCTTCGAAATTGGTCATAAAAATTTCTGTCAGCAGGAGATTCAGGGGAGAGCCAACCACTAGACCATCTTTTTGTTTATATCCTCTAATTCGGTTTCACTACCTATAAAACAAGCAAGGATATTGTCAACAGATCTATACCAGAAAAAACCTTTTCCAAAAAGTTTGTTCTAGAAAACTATTCTTCGAAATTGGTCATAAAAAATTCTGTCAGCAGGAGATACAGGGGAGAGCCAACCACTAGACCATCTTTTTGTTTATATCCTTTAATTCGGTTTCATTACCTATAAAACAAGCAAGGATATTGTCAACAGATCTATACCAGAAAAAAACCTTTTCCAAAAAGTTTGTTCTAGAAAAGTTTTCTACGAAATCGGTCATAAAAATTTCTGTCAGCAGGAGATTCAGGGGAGAGCCAATCACTAGGCCATCTTTTTGTTTATATCTTCTAATTCGGTTTCAATACCTGTAAAACAAACAAGGATATCATCAACAGATCTATAACAGAAAAAAACGTTTTCTAAAAAGTTTGTTCTACCAAAATATTCTTAGAAATTGGTCATAAAAATTTCTGTCAGCAGGAGATTCAAGGGAGAGCCAATCGCTAGACCATCTCTTTGTTTATATCTCCTAATTCGGTATCATTGCCTGTAAAACAAGGAAGGATATCGTCAACAGATCTATATCAGAAAAAACGTTTTCCATAAAGTTTGTTCTAGAAAAGTTTTCTTCGAAATTGTTCATAAAAATTTCTGTCGGCAGGAGATTCAGGGGAGAGCCAATCACAAGACCATCTTTTTGTTTATATCTTCTAATTCGGTTTCATTACCTGTAAAACAAGCAAGGATATCGTCAACAGATCTATACCAGAAAAAAAGCGTTTTCTAAAAAGTTTGTTCTACAAAAGTTTTCTTCGAAATTGGTCACAAAAATTTCTGCCAGCAGGAGATTCAGGGGAGAGCCAATCACAAGACCATCTTTTTGTTTATATCTTCTAATTCGGTTTCATTACCTGTAAAACAAGCAAGAATATCGTCAACAGATCTATACCAGAAAAAAATGTTTTCTAAAAAGTTTGTTCTACAAAAGTTTTCTTCGAAATTGGTCATAAAAATTTCTGCCAGCAGGAGATTCAGGGGAAAGCCAATCACTAGACCAACTTTTTGTTTATATCTTCTAATTCGTTTTCATTACTTGTAAAACAAGCAAGGATATCGTCAACAGATCTATACCAGAAGAAAACCTTTTCCAAAAAGTTTGTTTTAGAATTTTTCTTCGAAATTGGTCATAAAAATTCCTGTCGGCAGGAGATTTAGGGGAGAGCCAATCGCTAAACCATCTTCTTGTTTATATCTTCTAATTCGGTTTCATTACCTGTAAAATGAGCAAGGATATCGTCAACAGATTTTTACCAGAAAAAAACGTTTTCCAAAAAGTTTGTTCTAGAAGAGTTTTCTTCGAATTTGTTCATAAAAATTTCTGCCAGCAGGAGATTCAGGGGAGAGCCAATCACTAGACCAACTTTTTGTTTATATCTTCTAATTCGTTTTCATTACTTGTAAAACAAGCAAGGATATCGTCAACAGATCTATACCAGAAGGAAACCTTTTCCAAAAAGTTTGTTTTAGAATTTTTCTTCGAAATTGGTCATAAAAATTCCTGTCGGCAGGAGATTTAGGGGAGAGCCAATCGCTAAACCATCTTCTTGTTTATATCTTCTAATTCGGTTTCATTACCTGTAAAATGAGCAAGGATATCGTCAACAGATTTTTACCAGAAAAAAACGTTTTCCAAAAAGTTTGTTCTAGAAGAGTTTTCTTCGAATTTGTTCATAAAAATTTCTGCCAGCAGGAGATTCAGGGGAGAGCCAATCACTAGACCAACTTTTTGTTTACATCTTCTAATTCGGTTTCATGACCTGTAAAACAAGCAAGGATATCGTCAACAGATCTATACCAAGAAAACAAGTTTTCCAAATAGTTTGTTCTAGAAAAGTTTTCTTCGAAATTGGTCATAAAAATTTCTGCCAGCAGGAGATTCAGTGGAGAGCCAATCATTAGACCATCCTTTTGTTTATATCTTCTAATTCGGTTTCATTACCTGTAAAACGAGCAAGGATATCGTCAACAGATCTTTACCAGGAAAAAACGTTTTTCAAAAAGTTTGTTCTAGAAAAGTTTTCTTCGAAATTGGTCATAAAAATTTCGGTCAGCAGGAGATTCAGGGGAGAGCCAATCACTAGACCAACTTTTTGTTTACATCTTCTAATTCGGTTTCATTACCTGTAAAACAAGCAAGGATATCGTCAACAGATCTATACCAAGAAAACATGTTTTCCAAATAGTTTGTTCTAGAAAAGTTTTCTTCGAAATCGGTCATAAAAATTTCTGTCAGCAGGAGATTCAGGGGAGAGCAAATCACTAGGCCATCTTTTTGTTTATATCTTCTAATTCGGTTTCATTACCTGTAAAACCAGCAAGGATATCGCCAACATATCTATACCAGAAAAAAACGTTTTCCAAAAAGTTTGTTCTAGAAAGTTTTCTTCGAAATCGGTCATAAAAATTTCTGTCAGCAGGAGATTCAGGGGAGAGCCAATCACTAGGCCATCTTTTTGTTTATATTTTCTAATTCGGTTTCATTACCTGTAAAACAAGCAAGGAAATGGTCAACAGATCTATACCATGTAAAAACCTTTTCCATAAAGTTTGTTCTAGAAAAGTTGTCTTCGAATTTGGTCATAAAAATTTCTGTCAGCAGGAGATTCAGGGGAGAGCCAATCACCAGACCATCTTTTTGTTTATATCTTCTAATTCGGTTTCATTACCTGTAAAACAAGCAAGGATATCGTCAACAGATCTATACCAGAAGAAAACCTTTTCCAAAAAGTTTGCTTTAGAAAAGTTTTCTTCGAAAGTGGTCATAAAAATTTCTGTCGGCAGGAGATTCAGGGGAGAGCCAATAGCTAGACCATCTTTTTGTTTACATCTTCTAATTCGGTTTCATTACCTATAAAATAAGCAAGGATATCGTCAACAGATCTATCCCAGGTAAAAACGTTTTCCATAAAGTTTGTTCTAGAAAAGTTTTCTTCGAATTTGGTCATAAAAATTTCTGTCGGCAGGAGATTTAGGGGAGAGCCAATCGCTAAACCATCTTCTTGTTTATATCTTCTAATTCGGTTTCATTACCTGTAAAACAAGCAAGGATATCGTCAACAGATCTATACCAGAAAAAAACGTTTTCTAAAAAGTTTGTTCTACAAAAGTTTTCTTCGAAATTGGTCATAAAAATTTCTGCCAGCAGGAGATTCAGGGGAGAGCCAATCACCAGACCATCTTTTTGTTTATATCTTCTAATTCGGTTTCATTACCTGTAAAACAAGCAAGGATATCGTCAACAGATCTATACCAGAAGAAAACCTTTTCCAAAAAGTTTGTTTTAGAATTTTTCTTCGAAATTGGTCATAAAAATTCCTGTCGGCAGGAGATTTAGGGGAGAGCCAATCGCTAAACCATCTTCTTGTTTATATCTTCTAATTCGGTTTCATTACCTGTAAAATGAGCAAGGATTTCGTCAACAGATTTTTACCAGAAAAAAACGTTTTCAAAAAGTTTGTTCTAGAAGAGTTTTCTTCGAATTTGTTCATAAAAATTTCTGCCAGCAGGAGATTCAGGGGAGAGCCAATCACTAGACCAACTTTTTGTTTACATCTTCTAATTCGGTTTCATGACCTGTAAAACAAGCAAGGATATCGTCAACAGATCTATACCAAGAAAACAAGTTTTCCAAATAGTTTGTTCTAGAAAAGTTTTCTTCGAAATTGGTCATAAAAATTTCTGCCAGCAGGAGATTCAGTGGAGAGCCAATCATTAGACCATCCTTTTGTTTATATCTTCTAATTCGGTTTCATTACCTGTAAAACGAGCAAGGATATCGTCAACAGATCTTTACCAGAAAAAAACGTTTTCCAAAAAGTTTGTTCTAGAAAAGTTTTCTTCGAAATTGGTCATAAAAATTTCGGTCAGCAGGAGATTCAGGGGAGAGCCAATCACTAGACCAACTTTTTGTTTACATCTTCTAATTCGGTTTCATTACCTGTAAAACAAGCAAGGATATCGTCAACAGATCTATACCAAGAAAACATGTTTTCCAAATAGTTTGTTCTAGAAAAGTTTTCTTCGAAATCGGTCATAAAAATTTCTGTCAGCAGGAGATTCAGGGGAGAGCAAATCACTAGGCCATCTTTTTGTTTATATCTTCTAATTCGGTTTCATTACCTGTAAAACCAGCAAGGATATCGCCAACATATCTATACCAGAAAAAAACGTTTTCCAAAAAGTTTGTTCTAGAAAGTTTTCTTCGAAATCGGTCATAAAAATTTCTGTCAGCAGGAGATTCAGGGGAGAGCCAATCACTAGGCCATCTTTTTGTTTATATTTTCTAATTCGGTTTCATTACCTGTAAAACAAGCAAGGAAATGGTCAACAGATCTATACCATGTAAAAACCTTTTCCATAAAGTTTGTTCTAGAAAAGTTGTCTTCGAATTTGGTCATAAAAATTTCTGTCAGCAGGAGATTCAGGGGAGAGCCAATCACCAGACCATCTTTTTGTTTATATCTTCTAATTCGGTTTCATTACCTGTAAAACAAGCAAGGATATCGTCAACAGATCTATACCAGAAGAAAACCTTTTCCAAAAAGTTTGCTTTAGAAAAGTTTTCTTCGAAATTGGTCATAAAAATTTCTGTCGGCAGGAGATTCAGGGGAGAGCCAATCACCAGACCATCTTTTTGTTTATATCTTCTAATTCGGTTTCATTACCTGTAAAACAAGCAAGGATATCATCAACAGATCTATACCAGAAGAAAACCTTTTCCAAAAAGTTTGCTTTAGAAAAGTTTTCTTCGAAATTGGTCATAAAAATTTTTGTCGGCAGGAGATTTAGGGGAGAGCCAATCGCTAAACCATCTTTTTGTTTATATCTTCTAATTCGGTTTCATGACCTGTAAAACGAGCAAGGATATCGTCAACAGATCTTTACCAGAAAAAAACGTTTTCCAAAAAGTTTGTTCTAGAAGAGTTTTCTTCGAAATTGGTCATAAAAATTTCTGTCAGCAGGAGATTTAGGGGAGAGCCAATCACTAGACCAACTTTTTGTTTACATCTTCTAATTCGGTTTCATTACCTGTAAAACAAGCAAGGATATCGTCAACAGATCTATATCAAGAAAACATGTTTTCCAAATAGTTTGTTCTAGAAAAGTTTTCTTCGAAATTGTTCATAAAAATTTCTGTCAGCAGGAGATTCAGGGGAGAGCCAATAGCTAGACCATCTTTTTGTTTACATCTTCTAATTCGGTTTCATTACCTATAAAATAAGCAAGGATATCGTCAACAGATCTATACCAGGTAAAAACGTTTTCCATAAAGTTTGTTCTAGAAAAGTTTTCTTCGAATTTGGTCATAAAAATTTCTGTCGGCAGGAGATTTAGGGGAGAGCCAATCGCTAAACCATCTTCTTGTTTATATCTTCTAATTCGGTTTCATTACCTGTAAAACAAGCAAGGATATCGTCAACAGATCTATACCAGAAAAAAACGTTTTCTAAAAAGTTTGTTCTACAAAAGTTTTCTTCGAAATTGGTCATAAAAATTTCTGCCAGCAGGAGATTCAGGGGAGAGCCAATCACCAGACCATCTTTTTGTTTATATCTTCTAATTCGGTTTCATTACCTGTAAAACAAGCAAGGATATCGTCAACAGATCTATACCAGAAAAAAACGTTTTCTAAAAAGTTTGTTCTACAAAAGTTTTTTCGAAATTGGTCATAAAAATTTCTGCCAGCAGGAGATTCAGGGGAGAGCCAATCACTAGGCCATCTTTTTGTTTATATTTTCTAATTCGGTTTCATTACCTGTAAAACAAGCAAGGATATCGTCAACAGATCTATACCAGAAAAAAACGTTTTCTAAAAAGTTTGTTCTACAAAAGTTTTCTTCGAAATTGGTCATAAAAATTTCTGCCAGCAGGAGATTCAGAGGAGAGCCAATCACTAGACCATCTTTTTGTTTGTATCTTCTAATTTGGTTTCATACCCTGTAAAACAAGCAAGGATATCGTCAACAGATCTATACCAGAAAAAAACGTTTTCTAAAAAGTTAGTTCTTCAAAAGATTTCTTCGAAATTGGTCATAAAAATTTCTGCCAGCAGGAGATTCAGGGGAGAGCCAATCACTAGGCCATCTTTTTGTTTATATTTTCTAATTCGGTTTCATTACCTATAAAACAAGCAAGGATATCGTCAACAGATCTATACCAGGTAAAAACGTTTTCCATAAAGTTTGTTCTAGAAAAGTTTTCTTCGAATTTGGTCATAAAAATTTCTGTCGGCAGGAGATTCAGTGGAGAGCCAATCGCTATACCATCTTTTTGTTTATATCTTCTAATTCGGTTTCATTACCTATAAAACAAGCAAGGATATCGTCAACAGATCTATAACAGGAAAAAACCTTTTCCAAAAAGTTTGTTCTAGAAAACTATTCTTCGAAATTGGTCATAAAAATTTCTGTCAGCAGGAGTTTCAGGGGAGAGCCAACCACTAGACCATCTTTATGTTTATGTCTTCTAATTCGGTTTCATTACCTGTAAAACAAGCAAGGGTATCGTCAACGGATCTATACCAGAAGAAAACGTTTTCCAAAAAGTGTGTTCTGGAAATGTTGTCTTCGAAATTGGTCATAAAAATTTCTGTCAGCAGGAGATTCAGGGGAGAGCTAATCGCTAGACCATCTTTTTGTTAATATCTTCTAATTCGGTTTCATTACCTGTAAAACAAGCAAGGATATCGTCAACAGATCCATACCAGAAAAAACTTTTTCCAAAAAGTTTGTTCTAGAAAAGTTCTCTTCGAAATTGCTCATAGAAATTTCTGTCAGCAGGAGATTCAGTTGAGAGCCAATCGCTAGACCATCTTTTTGTTTATATCTCCTAATTCGTTTTCATTTCCTGTAAAACAAGCAAGGATATCGTCAACAGATCTATACCAGAAAAAACGTTTTCCATAAAGTTTGTTCTAGAAAACTTTTCTTCGAAATTGTTCATAAAAATTTATGTCGGCAGGAGATTCATGGGAAAGCCAATCACTAGACCATATTTTTGTTTATATCTTCTAATTCGGTTTCATTACCTGTAAAACAAGCAAGGAAATCGTCGACAGATCTATACCAGAACAAACCTTTTCCAAAAATTTTGTTCTGGAAAAATTTTCTTCAAAACTGGTCATAAAAATTTCTGTCAGCAGGAGATTCTGGGGGAGCCAATCACTAGCCCATCTTTTTGTTTATACCTTCTAATTCGGTTTCATTAACTGTAAAACAAGCAAGGATATCGTCAACAGATCTATACCAGAAAAAACCGTTTTACAAAAGTTTGTTTTAAAGAAGTTTTCTTCGAAATTTTTCATAAAAATTTCTGTCATCAGGAGATTCAGGGGAGAGCCAATCACTAGATCATCTTTTTGTTTATATCTTCTAATTCGGTTTCATTAACTGTAAAACAAGCAAGGATATCGTCAACAGAACTATACCAGAAAAAACCGTTTTACAAAAGTTTGTTTTAAAGAAGTTTTCTTCGAAATTTTTCATAAAAATTTCTGTCATCAGGAGATTCAGGGGAGAGCCAATCACTAGATCATCTTTTTGTTTATATCTTCTAATTCGGTTTCATTACGTGTAAAACAAGTAAGGATATCGTCAACAGATCTATACCAGAAAAAAACCTTTTCCGTAAATTTTGTTCTAGAAAAAATTTCTTCGGAATTGGTCTTAAAAATTTCTGTCAGCAGGAGATTCAGGGGAGAGCCAATCACTAGACCATCTTTTTGGTTATATCTTTTAATTCGGTTTCATTACCTGTAAAACAAGCAAGGATATCGTTAACAGATCTATACCAGAAAAAAGCTTTTTCCCAAAAGTTTGTTTTAGAAAAGTTCTCTTCGAAATTGGTCATAAAAATTTCTGTCAGCAGGAGATTCAGGGGAGAGCCAATCACTAAGCCATCTTTTTGTTTACAACTTCTAATTAGGTTTCATTACCTGTAAAACAAGCAAGGATATCGTCAACAGAACTATACCAGAAATAAACTTTTTACAAAAGTTTGTTTTAGAGAAGTTTTGTTCGAAATTTTTCATGAAAATTTCTGTCATCAGGAGATTCAGGGGAGAGCCAATCACTAGATCATCTTTTTGTTTATATCTTCTAATTCAGTTTCATAACCTGTAAAACCAGTAAGGATATATTCAACAAATCTATACCAAAAAAAAACTTTTTCCGTAAAGTTTATTCTAGAAAAGTTTTCTTCGAAATTGGTCATAAAAATTTCTGTCAGCAGGATATTCATTGGAGAGCCAATCACTAGACCATCTTTTTGGTTATATCTTCTAATTCGGTTTCATTACCTGTAAAACAAGCAAGGATATCGTTAACAGATCTATACCAGAAAAAAGCTTTTTCCCAAAAGTTTGTTTTAGAAAAGTTCTCTTCGAAATTGGTCATAAAAATTTCTGTCAGCAGGAGATTCAGGGGAGAGCCAATCACTAAGCCATCTTTGTTTATATCTTCTAATTCGGTTTCATTACCTGTAAAACAAGCAAGGATATCGTCAACAGATCTATACCAGAAAAAAACCTTTTCGAAAAAGTTTGTTCTAGAAAAGTTTTCTTCGAAATTGGTCATAAAAATTTCTGTCAGCAGGAGATTCAGGGGAGAGCCAATCACTAGACCATCTTTTTGTTTATATCTTCTAATTCGGTTTCATTACCTGTAATACAAGCAAGGATATCGTCAACAAATCTATACCAGAAAAAAACGTTTTCCAAAAAGTTTGTTCTAGAAAAGTTTTCTTCGAAATTGGTCTTAAAAATTTCTGTCAGCAGGAGATTCAGGGGAGAGCCAATCACTAGTCCATATTTTTGTTTATATCTTCTAATTCGGTTTCATTACCTGTAATACAAGCAAGGATATCGTCAACAAATCTATACCAGAAAAAAACGTTTTCCAAAAAGTTTGTTCTAGAAAAGTTTTCTTCGAAATTGGTCATAAAAATTTCTGTCGGCAGGAGATTCAGGGGAGAGCCAATCACTAGACCATCTTTTTGTTTATATCTTCTAATTCAGTTTCATTACCTGTAAAACAAGTAAGGATATCGTCAACAAATCTATACCAGAAAAAAACATTTTCCGTAAAGTTTGTTCTAGAAAAGTTTTCTTTGAAATTGGTCATAAAAATTTCTGTCAGGGGACAGCCAATCACTAGACCATCTTTTTGTTTATATCTTCTAATTCGGTTTCATTACCTGTAAAACAAGCAAGGATGTCGTCAACAGATCTATACCAGAAAAAAGCTTTTTCCAAAAAGTTTGTTCTAGAAAAGTTTTCTTCGAAATTGTTCTTAAAAATTTCTGTCAGCAGGAGATTCAGGGGAGAGCCGATCACTAGATCACATTTTTGTTTATTTCTTCTAATTCGGTTTCATTACCTGTAAAACAAGCAAGGATATCTTCAACAGATCTATATCAGAAAGAACTTTTTCCAAATTATTTGTTCTAGAAAAGTTTTCTTCGAAACTGGTCATAAAAATTTCTGTCGGCAGGAGATTCAGGGGAGAGCCAATCACTAGACCATCTTTTTGTTTATATCTTCTAATTCGGTTTCATTACCTGTAAAACAAGCAAGGATTTCGTCAACAGATCTATACCAGAAGAAAACCTTTTCCAAAAAATTTGCTTTAGAAAATTTTTCTTCGAAATTGGTCATAAAAATTTCTGTCGGCAGGAGATTCAGGGGAGAGCCAATCGCTAAACATTCTTTTTGTTTATATCTTCTAATTCGGTTTCATTACCTGTAAAACAAGCAAGAATATCGTCAACAGATCTATACCAGAAATAAACGTTTTCCAAAAAGTTTGTTCTGGAAAAGTTTTCTTCGAAATAGGTCATAAAAATTTCTGTCAGCAGGAGATTCAGGGGAGAGCCAATCACTAGACCATCTTTTTGTTTACATCTTCTAATTCGGTTTCATTACCTGTAAAACAAGCAAGGATATCGTCAACGGATCTATACCAGAAGAAAACGTTTTCCAAAAAGTGTGTTCTGGAAATGTTGTCTTCGAAATTAGTCATAAAAATTTCTGTCAGCAGGAGATTCAGGGAAGAGCCAATCGCTAGACCATCTTTTTGTTTATATCTCCTAATTCGTTTTCATTTCCTGTAAAGCAAGCAAGGATATCGTCAACAGATCTATACCAGAAAAAAGCGTTTTCCAAAAAGTTTGTTTTAGAAAAGTTTTCTTCGAAATTGGTCATAAAAATTTCTGTCAGCAGGAGATTCATGGAAGAGCCAATCACTAGACCATATTTTTGTTTATATCTTCTAATTCGGTTTCATTACCTGTAAAACAAGCAAGGAAATCGTCGACAGATCTATACCAGAAAAAACCTTTTCCAAAAATTTTGTTCTGGAAAAATTTTCTTCAAAACTGGTCATAAAAATTTCTGTCAGCAGGAGATTCTGGGGGAGCCAATCACTAGGCCATCTTTTTGTTTATACCTTCTAATTCGGTTTCATTAACTGTAAAACAAGCAAGGATATCGTCAACAGAACTATACCAGAAAAAAACGTTTTACAAAAGTTTGTTTTAGAGAAGTTTTCTTCGAAATTTTTCATAAAAATTTCTGTCATCAGGAGATTCAGGGGAGAGCCAATCACTAGATCATCTTTTTGTTTATATCTTCTAATTCGGTTTCATTACGTGTAAAACAAGTAAGGATATCGTCAACAGATCTATACCAGAAAAAAACCTTTTCCGTAAATTTTGTTCTAGAAAAAATTTCTTCGGAATTGGTCTTAAAAATTTCTGTCAGCAGGAGATTCAGGGGAGAGCCAATCACTAGGCCATATTTTTTTTTACAACTTCTAATTAGGTTTCATTACCTGTAAAACAAGCAAGGATATCGTCAACAGAACTATACCAGAAATAAACTTTTTACAAAAGTTTGTTTTAGAGAGGTTTTGTTCGAAATTTTTCATGAAAATTTCTGTCAGTAGGAGATTCAGGGGAGAGCCAATCACTAGACCATCTTTTTGTTTATATCTTCTAATTCAGTTTCATTACCTGTAAAACAAGTAAGGATATCGTCAACAAATCTATACCAGAAAAAAACATTTTCCGTAAAGTTTGTTCTAGAAAAGTTTTCTTTGAAATTGGTCATAAAAATTTCTGTCAGCAGGAGATTCAGGGGACAGCCAATCACTAGACCATCTTTTTGTTTATATCTTCTAATTCGGTTTCATTACCTGTAAAACAAGCAAGGATGTCGTCAACAGATCTATACCAGAAAAAAGCTTTTTCCAAAAAGTTTGTTCTAGAAAAGTTTTCTTCGAAATTGTTCTTAAAAATTTCTGTCAGCAGGAGATTCAGGGGAGAGCCGATCACTAGATCACATTTTTGTTTATTTCTTCTAATTCGGTTTCATTACCTGTAAAACAAGCAAGGATATCTTCAACAGATCTATATCAGAAAGAACTTTTTCCAAATTATTTGTTCTAGAAAAGTTTTCTTCGAAACTGGTCATAAAAATTTCTGTCGGCAGGAGATTCAGGGGAGAGCCAATCACTAGACCATCTTTTTGTTTATATCTTCTAATTCGGTTTCATTACCTGTAAAACAAGCAAGGATTTCGTCAACAGATCTATACCAGAAGAAAACCTTTTCCAAAAAGTTTGCTTTAGAAAACTTTTCTTCGAAATTGGTCATAAAAATTTCTGTCGGCAGGAGATTCAGGGGAGAGCCAATCGCTAAACAATCTTTTTGTTTATATCTTCTAATTCGGTTTCATGACCTGTAAAACGAGCAAGGATATCGTCAACAGATTTTTACCAGAAAAAAACGTTTTCCAAAAAGTTTGTTCTAGAAGAGTTTTCTTCGAATTTGTTCATAAAAATTTCTGCCAGCAGGAGATTCAGGGGAGAGCCAATCACTAGACCAACTTTTTGTTTATATCTTCTAATTCGTTTTCATTACTTGTAAAACAAGCAAGGATATCGTCAACAGATCTATACCAGAAGAAAACCTTTTCCAAAAAGTTTGTTTTAGAATTTTTCTTCGAAATTGGTCATAAAAATTTCTGTCGGCAGGAGATTTAGGGGAGAGCCAATCGCTAAACCATCTTCTTGTTTATATCTTCTAATTCGGTTTCATTACCTGTAAAATGAGCAAGGATATCGTCAACAGATCTTTACCAGAAAAAAACTTTTTCCAAAAAGTTTGTTCTAGAAGAGTTTTCTTCGAAATTGGTCATAAAAATTTCTGTCAGCAGGAGATTTAGGGGAGAGCCAATCACTAGACCAACTTTTTGTTTACATCTTCTAATTCGGTTTCATTACCTGTAAAACAAGAAAGGATATCGTCAACAGATCTATATCAAGAAAACATGTTTTCCAAATAGTTTGTTCTAGAAAAGTTTTCTTCGAAATTGTTCATAAAAATTTCTGTCAGCAGGAGATTCAGGGGAGAGCCAATAGCTAGACCATCTTTTTGTTTACATCTTCTAATTCGGTTTCATTACCTATAAAATAAGCAAGGATATCGTCAACAGATCTATACCAGGTAAAAACGTTTTCCATAAAGTTTGTTCTAGAAAACTTTTCTTCGAATTTGGTCATAAAAATTTCTGTCGGCAGGAGATTTAGGGGAGAGCCAATCGCTAAACCATCTTCTTGTTTATATCTTCTAATTCGGTTTCATTACCTGTAAAACAAGCAAGGATATCGTCAACAGATCTATACCAGAAGAAAACCTTCTCCAAAAAGTTTGCTTTAGAAAAGTTTTCTTCGAAATTGGTCATAAAAATTTCTGTCGGCAGGAGATTAAGAGGAGAGCCAATCGCTAAACCATCTTTTTTTTTATATCTTCTAATTCGGTTTCATGACCTGTAAAACAAGCAAGGATATCGTCAACAGATCCTTACCAGAAAAAAACGTTTTCCAAAAAGTTTGTTCTAGAAGAGTTTTCTTCGAAATTGGTCATAAAAATTTCTGTCAGCAGGAGATTGAGGGGAGAGCCAATCACTAGACCAACATTTTGTTTATATCTTCTAATTCGTTTTCATTACTTGTAAAACAAGCAAGGATATCGTCAACAGATCTATACCAGAAGAAAACCTTCTCCAAAAAGTTTGTTCTAGAAAACTTTTCTTCGAATTTGGTCATAAAAATTCCTGTCGGCAGGAGATTTAGGGGAGAGCCAATCGCTATACCATCTTCTTGTTTATATCTTCTAATTCGGTTTCATTACCTGTAAAATGAGCAAGGATATCGTCAACAGATCCTTATCAGAAAAAAACGTTTTCCAAAAAGTTTGTTCTAGAAGAGTTTTCTTCGAAATTGGTCATAAAAATTTCTGTCAGCAGGAGATTGAGGGGAGAGCCAATCACTAGACCAACATTTTGTTTACATCTTCTAATTCGGTTTCATTACCTGTAAAACAAGCAAGGATATCGTCAACAGATCTATATCAAGAAAACATGTTTTCCAAATAGTTTGTTCTAGAAAAGTTTTCTTCGAAATTGTTCATAAAAATTTCTGTCAGCAGGAGATTCAGGGGAGAGCCAATAGCTAGACCATCTTTTTGTTTACATCTTCTAATTCGGTTTCATTACCTATAAAATAAGCAAGGATATCGTCAACAGATCTATACCAGGTAAAAACGTTTTCCATAAAGTTTGTTCTAGAAAAGTTTTCTTCGAATTTGGTCATAAAAATTTCTGTCAGCAGGAGATTCAGGGGAGAGCCAACCACTAGACCATCTTTTTGTTTATATCTTCTAATTCGGTTTCATTACCTATAAAACAAGCAAGGATATCGTCAACAGATCTATACCAGAATACAACGTTTTCCATGAAGTTTGTTCTAGAAAAGTTTTCTTCGAATTTGGTCATAAAAATTTCTGCCAGCAGGAGATTCAGGGTAGAGCCAATCACTAGGCCATCTTTTTGTTTATATCTTCTAATTCGGTTTCAATACCTGTAAAACAAGCAAGGATATCGTCAACAGATCTATAACAGAAAAAAACGTTTTCTAAAAAGTTTGTTCTACAAAAATATTCTTAGAAATTGGTCATAAAAATTTCTGTCAGCAGGAGATTCTGGGGAGAGTCAATCACTAGACCATCTTTTTGTTTATATCTTCTAATTCGGTAACATTGCCTGTAAAACAAGAAAGGATATCGTCAACAAATCTATACCAGAAAAAACGTTTTCCATAAAGTTTGTTCTAGAAAAGTTTTCTTCGAAATTGGTCATAAAAATTTCTGTCGGCAGGATATTCAGGGTAGAGTCAATCACTAGACCATCTTTTTGTTTATATCTTCTAATTCGGTTTCATTACCTATAAAATAAGCAAGGATATCGTCAACAGATCTATACCAGGTAAAAACGTTTTCCATAAAGTTTGTTCTAGAAAAGTTTTCTTCGAATTTGGTCATAAAAATTTCTGTCAGCAGGAGATTCAGGGGAGAGCCAACCACTAGCACATCTTTTTGTTTATATCTTCTAATTCGGTTTCATTACCTATAAAACAAGCAAGGATATCGTCAACAGATCTATACCAGAAAAAAATGTTTTCTAAAAAGTTTGTTCTACAAAAGTTTTCTTCGAAATTGGTCATAAAAATTTCTGTCAGCAGGAGATTCAGGGGAGAACCAATCACTAGGCCATCTTTTTGTTTATATCTTCTAATTCGGTTTCAATACCTGTAAAACAAGCAAGGATATCGTCGACAGATCTATAACAGAAAAAAACGTTTTCTAAAAAGTTTGTTCTACAAAAATATTCTTAGAAATTGGTCATAAAAATTTCTGTCAGCAGGAGATTCTGGGGAGAGCCAATCACTAGACCAACTTTTTGTTTATATCTTCTAATTCGGTAACATTGCCTGTAAAACAAGAAAGGATATCGTCAACAAATCTATACCAGAAAAAACGTTTTCCATAAAGTTTGTTCTAGAAAAGTTTTCTTCGAAATTGGTCATAAAAATTTCTGTCGGCAGGATATTCAGGGTAGAGCCAATCACTAGACCATCTTTTTGTTTATATCTTCTAATTCGGTTTCATTACCTGTAAAACAAGCAAGGATATCATCAACAGATCTATACCAGAAGAAAACCTTTTCTAAAAAGTTTGTTTTAGAAAAGTTTTCTTCGAAATTGGTCATAAAAATTTCTGTCGGCAGGAGATTCAGGGGAGAGCCAATCGCTAAACCATCTTTTTGTTTATACCTTCTAATTCGGTTTCATTACCTGTAAAACCAGCAAAGATATTGCCAACAGTTCTATACCAGAAAAAAACGTTTTCCAAAAAGTTTGTTCTAGAAATTTTTCTTCGAAATTGATCATAAAAATTTCTGTCGGCAGGAGATTCAGGTGAGAGCCAATCACCAGACCATCTTTTTGGCTATATCTTCTAATTCGGTTTCATTACCTGTAAAACAAGCAAGGATATCGTCAACAGACCTATAACAGAAAAAAACGTTTTCCGAAAAGTTTTTTCTAGAAAAGTTTTCTTCGAAATTGGTCATAAAAATTTCTGTCAGCAGGAGATTCAGGGGAGAGCCAATCACTAGACCAACTTTTTGTTTACATCTTCTAATTCGGTTTCATTACCTGTAAAACAAGCAAGGATATCGTCAACAGATCTATACCAGAAAAAAGCGTTTTCCAAAAAGTTTGTTTTAGAAAAGTTTTCTTCGAAATTGGTCATAAAAATTTCTGTCAGCAGGAGATTCATGGAAGAGCCAATCACTAGACCATATTTTTGTTTATATCTTCTAATTCGGTTTCATTACCTGTAAAACAAGCAAGGAAATCGTCGACAGATCTATACCAGAAAAAACCTTTTCCAAAAATTTTGTTCTGGAAAAATTTTCTTCAAAACTGGTCATAAAAATTTCTGTCAGCAGGAGATTCTGGGGGAGCCAATCACTAGGCCATCTTTTTGTTTATACCTTCTAATTCGGTTTCATTAACTGTAAAACAAGCAAGGATATCGTCAACAGAACTATACCAGAAAAAAACGTTTTACAAAAGTTTGTTTTAGAGAAGTTTTCTTCGAAATTTTTCATAAAAATTTCTGTCATCAGGAGATTCAGGGGAGAGCCAATCACTAGATCATCTTTTTGTTTATATCTTCTAATTCGGTTTCATTACGTGTAAAACAAGTAAGGATATCGTCAACAGATCTATACCAGAAAAAAACCTTTTCCGTAAATTTTGTTCTAGAAAAAATTTCTTCGGAATTGGTCTTAAAAATTTCTGTCAGCAGGAGATTCAGGGGAGAGCCAATCACTAGGCCATATTTTTTTTTACAACTTCTAATTAGGTTTCATTACCTGTAAAACAAGCAAGGATATCGTCAACAGAACTATACCAGAAATAAACTTTTTACAAAAGTTTGTTTTAGAGAGGTTTTGTTCGAAATTTTTCATGAAAATTTCTGTCAGTAGGAGATTCAGGGGAGAGCCAATCACTAGATCATCTTTTTGTTTATATCTTCTAATTCAGTTTCATAACCTGTAAAACCAGTAAGGATATATTCAACAAATCTATACCAAAAAAAAACTTTTTCCGTAAAGTTTATTCTAGAAAAGTTTTCTTCGAAATTGGTCATAAAAATTTCTGTCAGCAGGATATTCATTGGAGAGCCAATCACTAGACCATCTTTTTGTTTATATCTTCTAATTCGGTTTCATTACCTTTAAAACAAGCAAGGATATCGTTAACAGATCTATACCAGAAAAAAGCTTTTTCCCAAAAGTTTGTTTTAGAAAAGTTCTCTTCGAAATTGGTCATAAAAATTTCTGTCAGCAGGAGATTCAGGGGAGAGCCAATCACTAAGCCATCTTTGTTTATATCTTCTAATTCGGTTTCATTACCTGTAAAACAAGCAAGAATATCGTCAACAGATCTATACCAGAAAAAAACCTTTTCGAAAAAGTTTGTTCTAGAAAAGTTTTCTTCGAAATTGGTCATCAAAATTTCTGTCAGCAGGAGATTCAGGGGAGAGCCAATCACTAGACCATCTTTTTGTTTATATCTTCTAATTCGGTTTCATTACCTGTAATACAAGCAAGGATATCGTCAACAAATCTATACCAGAAAAAAACGTTTTCCAAAAAGTTTGTTCTAGAAAAGTTTTCTTCGAAATTGGTCTTAAAAATTTCTGTCAGCAGGAGATTCAGGGGAGAGCCAATCACTAGTCCATATTTTTGTTTATATCTTCTAATTCGGTTTCATTACCTGTAATACAAGCAAGGATATCGTCAACAAATCTATACCAGAAAAAAACCTTTTCCAAAAAGTTTGTTCTAGAAAATTTTCTTCGAAATTGGTCATAAAAATTTCTGTCGGCAGGAGATTCAGGGGAGAGCCAATCACTAGACCATCTTTTTGTTTATATCTTCTAATTCAGTTTCATTACCTGTAAAACAAGTAAGGATATCGTCAACAAATCTATACCAGAAAAAAACATTTTCCGTAAAGTTTGTTCTAGAAAAGTTTTCTTTGAAATTGGTCATAAAAATTTCTGTCAGCAGGAGATTCAGGGGACAGCCAATCACTAGACCATCTTTTTGTTTATATCTTCTAATTCGGTTTCATTACCTGTAAAACAAGCAAGGATGTCGTCAACAGATCTATACCAGAAAAAAGCTTTTTCCAAAAAGTTTGTTCTAGAAAAGTTTTCTTCGAAATTGTTCTTAAAAATTTCTGTCAGCAGGAGATTCAGGGGAGAGCCGATCACTAGATCACATTTTTGTTTATTTCTTCTAATTCGGTTTCATTACCTGTAAAACAAGCAAGGATATCTTCAACAGATCTATATCAGAAAGAACTTTTTCCAAATTATTTGTTCTAGAAAAGTTTTCTTCGAAACTGGTCATAAAAATTTCTGTCGGCAGGAGATTCAGGGGAGAGCCAATCACTAGACCATCTTTTTGTTTATATCTTCTAATTCGGTTTCATTACCTGTAAAACAAGCAAGGATTTCGTCAACAGATCTATACCAGAAGAAAACCTTTTCCAAAAAGTTTGCTTTAGAAAACTTTTCTTCGAAATTGGTCATAAAAATTTCTGTCGGCAGGAGATTCAGGGGAGAGCCAATCGCTAAACAATCTTTTTGTTTATATCTTCTAATTCGGTTTCATGACCTGTAAAACGAGCAAGGATATCGTCAACAGATTTTTACCAGAAAAAAACGTTTTCCAAAAAGTTTGTTCTAGAAGAGTTTTCTTCGAATTTGTTCATAAAAATTTCTGCCAGCAGGAGATTCAGGGGAGAGCCAATCACTAGACCAACTTTTTGTTTATATCTTCTAATTCGTTTTCATTACTTGTAAAACAAGCAAGGATATCGTCAACAGATCTATACCAGAAGAAAACCTTTTCCAAAAAGTTTGTTTTAGAATTTTTCTTCGAAATTGGTCATAAAAATTTCTGTCGGCAGGAGATTTAGGGGAGAGCCAATCGCTAAACCATCTTCTTGTTTATATCTTCTAATTCGGTTTCATTACCTGTAAAATGAGCAAGGATATCGTCAACAGATCTTTACCAGAAAAAAACTTTTTCCAAAAAGTTTGTTCTAGAAGAGTTTTCTTCGAAATTGGTCATAAAAATTTCTGTCAGCAGGAGATTTAGGGGAGAGCCAATCACTAGACCAACTTTTTGTTTACATCTTCTAATTCGGTTTCATTACCTGTAAAACAAGAAAGGATATCGTCAACAGATCTATATCAAGAAAACATGTTTTCCAAATAGTTTGTTCTAGAAAAGTTTTCTTCGAAATTGTTCATAAAAATTTCTGTCAGCAGGAGATTCAGGGGAGAGCCAATAGCTAGACCATCTTTTTGTTTACATCTTCTAATTCGGTTTCATTACCTATAAAATAAGCAAGGATATCGTCAACAGATCTATACCAGGTAAAAACGTTTTCCATAAAGTTTGTTCTAGAAAACTTTTCTTCGAATTTGGTCATAAAAATTTCTGTCGGCAGGAGATTTAGGGGAGAGCCAATCGCTAAACCATCTTCTTGTTTATATCTTCTAATTCGGTTTCATTACCTGTAAAACAAGCAAGGATATCGTCAACAGATCTATACCAGAAGAAAACCTTCTCCAAAAAGTTTGCTTTAGAAAAGTTTTCTTCGAAATTGGTCATAAAAATTTCTGTCGGCAGGAGATTAAGAGGAGAGCCAATCGCTAAACCATCTTTTTTTTTATATCTTCTAATTCGGTTTCATGACCTGTAAAACAAGCAAGGATATCGTCAACAGATCCTTACCAGAAAAAAACGTTTTCCAAAAAGTTTGTTCTAGAAGAGTTTTCTTCGAAATTGGTCATAAAAATTTCTGTCAGCAGGAGATTGAGGGGAGAGCCAATCACTAGACCAACATTTTGTTTATATCTTCTAATTCGTTTTCATTACTTGTAAAACAAGCAAGGATATCGTCAACAGATCTATACCAGAAGAAAACCTTCTCCAAAAAGTTTGTTCTAGAAAACTTTTCTTCGAATTTGGTCATAAAAATTCCTGTCGGCAGGAGATTTAGGGGAGAGCCAATCGCTATACCATCTTCTTGTTTATATCTTCTAATTCGGTTTCATTACCTGTAAAATGAGCAAGGATATCGTCAACAGATCCTTATCAGAAAAAAACGTTTTCCAAAAAGTTTGTTCTAGAAGAGTTTTCTTCGAAATTGGTCATAAAAATTTCTGTCAGCAGGAGATTGAGGGGAGAGCCAATCACTAGACCAACATTTTGTTTACATCTTCTAATTCGGTTTCATTACCTGTAAAACAAGCAAGGATATCGTCAACAGATCTATATCAAGAAAACATGTTTTCCAAATAGTTTGTTCTAGAAAAGTTTTCTTCGAAATTGTTCATAAAAATTTCTGTCAGCAGGAGATTCAGGGGAGAGCCAATAGCTAGACCATCTTTTTGTTTACATCTTCTAATTCGGTTTCATTACCTATAAAATAAGCAAGGATATCGTCAACAGATCTATACCAGGTAAAAACGTTTTCCATAAAGTTTGTTCTAGAAAAGTTTTCTTCGAATTTGGTCATAAAAATTTCTGTCAGCAGGAGATTCAGGGGAGAGCCAACCACTAGACCATCTTTTTGTTTATATCTTCTAATTCGGTTTCATTACCTATAAAACAAGCAAGGATATCGTCAACAGATCTATACCAGAATACAACGTTTTCCATGAAGTTTGTTCTAGAAAAGTTTTCTTCGAATTTGGTCATAAAAATTTCTGCCAGCAGGAGATTCAGGGTAGAGCCAATCACTAGGCCATCTTTTTGTTTATATCTTCTAATTCGGTTTCAATACCTGTAAAACAAGCAAGGATATCGTCAACAGATCTATAACAGAAAAAAACGTTTTCTAAAAAGTTTGTTCTACAAAAATATTCTTAGAAATTGGTCATAAAAATTTCTGTCAGCAGGAGATTCTGGGGAGAGTCAATCACTAGACCATCTTTTTGTTTATATCTTCTAATTCGGTAACATTGCCTGTAAAACAAGAAAGGATATCGTCAACAAATCTATACCAGAAAAAACGTTTTCCATAAAGTTTGTTCTAGAAAAGTTTTCTTCGAAATTGGTCATAAAAATTTCTGTCGGCAGGATATTCAGGGTAGAGTCAATCACTAGACCATCTTTTTGTTTATATCTTCTAATTCGGTTTCATTACCTATAAAATAAGCAAGGATATCGTCAACAGATCTATACCAGGTAAAAACGTTTTCCATAAAGTTTGTTCTAGAAAAGTTTTCTTCGAATTTGGTCATAAAAATTTCTGTCAGCAGGAGATTCAGGGGAGAGCCAACCACTAGCACATCTTTTTGTTTATATCTTCTAATTCGGTTTCATTACCTATAAAACAAGCAAGGATATCGTCAACAGATCTATACCAGAAAAAAATGTTTTCTAAAAAGTTTGTTCTACAAAAGTTTTCTTCGAAATTGGTCATAAAAATTTCTGTCAGCAGGAGATTCAGGGGAGAACCAATCACTAGGCCATCTTTTTGTTTATATCTTCTAATTCGGTTTCAATACCTGTAAAACAAGCAAGGATATCGTCGACAGATCTATAACAGAAAAAAACGTTTTCTAAAAAGTTTGTTCTACAAAAATATTCTTAGAAATTGGTCATAAAAATTTCTGTCAGCAGGAGATTCTGGGGAGAGCCAATCACTAGACCAACTTTTTGTTTATATCTTCTAATTCGGTAACATTGCCTGTAAAACAAGAAAGGATATCGTCAACAAATCTATACCAGAAAAAACGTTTTCCATAAAGTTTGTTCTAGAAAAGTTTTCTTCGAAATTGGTCATAAAAATTTCTGTCGGCAGGATATTCAGGGTAGAGCCAATCACTAGACCATCTTTTTGTTTATATCTTCTAATTCGGTTTCATTACCTGTAAAACAAGCAAGGATATCATCAACAGATCTATACCAGAAGAAAACCTTTTCTAAAAAGTTTGTTTTAGAAAAGTTTTCTTCGAAATTGGTCATAAAAATTTCTGTCGGCAGGAGATTCAGGGGAGAGCCAATCGCTAAACCATCTTTTTGTTTATACCTTCTAATTCGGTTTCATTACCTGTAAAACCAGCAAAGATATTGCCAACAGTTCTATACCAGAAAAAAACGTTTTCCAAAAAGTTTGTTCTAGAAATTTTTCTTCGAAATTGATCATAAAAATTTCTGTCGGCAGGAGATTCAGGGGAGAGCCAATCACCAGACCATCTTTTTGGCTATATCTTCTAATTCGGTTTCATTACCTGTAAAACAAGCAAGGATATCGTCAACAGACCTATAACAGAAAAAAACGTTTTCCGAAAAGTTTTTTCTAGAAAAGTTTTCTTCGAAATTGGTCATAAAAATTTCTGTCAGCAGGAGATTCAGGGGAGAGCCAATCACTAGACCAACTTTTTGTTTACATCTTCTAATTCGGTTTCATTACCTGTAAAACAAGCAAGGATATCGTCAACAGATCTATACCAGAAAAAAACGTTTTCTAAAAAGTTTGTTCTACAAAAGTTTTTTTCGAAATTGGTCATAAAAATTTCTGTCAGCAGGAGATTCAGGGGAGAGCCAATCGCTAGACCAACTTTTTGTTTATATCTTCTAATTCGGTTTCATTACCTGTAAAACAAGCAAGGATATCGTCAACAGATCTATACAAGAAAAAAACGTTTTCTAAAAAGTTTGTTCTACAAAAGTTTTCTTCGAAATTGGTCATAAAAATTTCTGCCAGCAGCAGATTCAGGGGAGAGCCAATCACTAGACCATCTTTTTGTTTATATCTTCTAATTCGGTTTCATTACCTGTAAAACAAGCAAGGATATCGTCAACAGATCTATACCAGAAAAAAACATTTTCTAAAAAGTTAGTTCTACAAAAGATTTCTTCGAAATTGGTCATAAAAATTTCTGCCAGCAGGAGATTCACGGGAGAGCCAATCACTAGACCATCTTTTTGTTTATATCTTCTAATTCGGTTTCATTACCTGTAAAATAAGCAAGGATATCGTCAACAGATCTATACCAGAAGAAAACCTTTTCCAAAAAGTTTGCTTTAGAAAATTTTTTTTCGAAATTGGTCATAAAAATTTCTGTCAGCAGGAGATTCAGGGGAGAGCCAATCGCTAGACCAACTTTTTGTTTATATCTTCTAATTCGGTTTCATTACCTGTAAAACAAGCAAGGATATCGTCAACAGATCTATACAAGAAAAAAACGTTTTCTAAAAAGTTTGTTCTACAAAAGTTTTCTTCGAAATTGGTCATAAAAATTTCTGCCAGCAGGAGATTCAGGGGAGAGCCAATCACTAGACCATCTTTTTGTTTATATCTTCTAATTCGGTTTCATTACCTGTAAAACAAGCAAGGATATCGTCAACAGATCTATACCAGAAAAAAACTTTTTCTAAAAAGTTAGTTCTACAAAAGATTTCTTCGAAATTGGTCATAAAGATTTCTGTCGGCAGGAGATTCAGGGGAGAGCCAATCGCTAAACCATCTTTTTGTTTATATCTTCTAATTTGGTTTCATGATCTGTAAAACGAGCAAGGATTTCGTCAACAGATCTTTACCGGAAAAAAACGTTTTCCAAAAAGTTTGTTCTAGAAAAGTTTTCTTCGAAATTGGTCATAAAAATTTCTGTCAGCAGGAGATTCAGGGGAGAGCCAATCGCAAGACCATCTTTTTGTTTATATCTTCTAATTCGGTTTCATTACCTGTAAAATAAGCAAGGATATCGTCAACAGATCTATACCAGGTAAAAACTTTTTCCATAAAGTTTGTTCTAGAAAAGTTTTCTTCGAATTTTTTTCATAAAAGTTTCTGCCAGCAGGAGATTCAAGAGAGAGCCAATCACTAGACCATCTTTTTGTTTATATCTTCTAATTCGGTTTTATTACCTGTAAAACAAGCAAGGATATCGCCAACAGATCAATACCAGAAGAAAACCTTTTCCAAAAAGTTTGTTTTAGAAAAGTTTTCTTCGAAATTGGTCATAAAAATTTCTGTCAGCAGGAGATTCTGGGGAGAGTCAATCACTAGACCATCTTTTTGTTTATATCTTCTAATTCGGTAACATTGCCTGTAAAACAAGAAAGGATATCGTCAACAAATCTATACCAGAAAAAACGTTTTCCATAAAGTTTGTTCTAGAAAAGTTTTCTTCGAAATTGGTCATAAAAATTTCTGTCGGCAGGATATTCAGGGTAGAGTCAATCACTAGACCATCTTTTTGTTTATATCTTCTAATTCGGTTTCATTACCTATAAAATAAGCAAGGATATCGTCAACAGATCTATACCAGGTAAAAACGTTTTCCATAAAGTTTGTTCTAGAAAAGTTTTCTTCGAATTTGGTCATAAAAATTTCTGTCAGCAGGAGATTCAGGGGAGAGCCAACCACTAGCACATCTTTTTGTTTATATCTTCTAATTCGGTTTCATTACCTATAAAACAAGCAAGGATATCGTCAACAGATCTATACCAGAAAAAAATGTTTTCTAAAAAGTTTGTTCTACAAAAGTTTTCTTCGAAATTGGTCATAAAAATTTCTGTCAGCAGGAGATTCAGGGGAGAACCAATCACTAGGCCATCTTTTTGTTTATATCTTCTAATTCGGTTTCAATACCTGTAAAACAAGCAAGGATATCGTCGACAGATCTATAACAGAAAAAAACGTTTTCTAAAAAGTTTGTTCTACAAAAATATTCTTAGAAATTGGTCATAAAAATTTCTGTCAGCAGGAGATTCTGGGGAGAGCCAATCACTAGACCAACTTTTTGTTTATATCTTCTAATTCGGTAACATTGCCTGTAAAACAAGAAAGGATATCGTCAACAAATCTATACCAGAAAAAACGTTTTCCATAAAGTTTGTTCTAGAAAAGTTTTCTTCGAAATTGGTCATAAAAATTTCTGTCGGCAGGATATTCAGGGTAGAGCCAATCACTAGACCATCTTTTTGTTTATATCTTCTAATTCGGTTTCATTACCTGTAAAACAAGCAAGGATATCATCAACAGATCTATACCAGAAGAAAACCTTTTCTAAAAAGTTTGTTTTAGAAAAGTTTTCTTCGAAATTGGTCATAAAAATTTCTGTCGGCAGGAGATTCAGGGGAGAGCCAATCGCTAAACCATCTTTTTGTTTATACCTTCTAATTCGGTTTCATTACCTGTAAAACCAGCAAAGATATTGCCAACAGTTCTATACCAGAAAAAAACGTTTTCCAAAAAGTTTGTTCTAGAAATTTTTCTTCGAAATTGATCATAAAAATTTCTGTCGGCAGGAGATTCAGGGGAGAGCCAATCACCAGACCATCTTTTTGGCTATATCTTCTAATTCGGTTTCATTACCTGTAAAACAAGCAAGGATATCGTCAACAGACCTATAACAGAAAAAAACGTTTTCCGAAAAGTTTTTTCTAGAAAAGTTTTCTTCGAAATTGGTCATAAAAATTTCTGTCAGCAGGAGATTCAGGGGAGAGCCAATCACTAGACCAACTTTTTGTTTACATCTTCTAATTCGGTTTCATTACCTGTAAAACAAGCAAGGATATCGTCAACAGATCTATACCAGAAAAAAACGTTTTCTAAAAAGTTTGTTCTACAAAAGTTTTTTTCGAAATTGGTCATAAAAATTTCTGTCAGCAGGAGATTCAGGGGAGAGCCAATCGCTAGACCAACTTTTTGTTTATATCTTCTAATTCGGTTTCATTACCTGTAAAACAAGCAAGGATATCGTCAACAGATCTATACAAGAAAAAAACGTTTTCTAAAAAGTTTGTTCTACAAAAGTTTTCTTCGAAATTGGTCATAAAAATTTCTGCCAGCAGCAGATTCAGGGGAGAGCCAATCACTAGACCATCTTTTTGTTTATATCTTCTAATTCGGTTTCATTACCTGTAAAACAAGCAAGGATATCGTCAACAGATCTATACCAGAAAAAAACATTTTCTAAAAAGTTAGTTCTACAAAAGATTTCTTCGAAATTGGTCATAAAAATTTCTGCCAGCAGGAGATTCACGGGAGAGCCAATCACTAGACCATCTTTTTGTTTATATCTTCTAATTCGGTTTCAATACCTGTAAAACAAGCAAGGATATCGTCAACAGATCTATACCAGAAAAAAACTTTTTCTAAAAAGTTAGTTCTACAAAAGATTTCTTCGAAATTGGTCATAAAGATTTCTGTCGGCAGGAGATTCAGGGGAGAGCCAATCGCTAAACCATCTTTTTGTTTATATCTTCTAATTTGGTTTCATGATCTGTAAAACGAGCAAGGATTTCGTCAACAGATCTTTACCGGAAAAAAACGTTTTCCAAAAAGTTTGTTCTAGAAAAGTTTTCTTCGAAATTGGTCATAAAAATTTCTGTCAGCAGGAGATTCAGGGGAGAGCCAATCGCAAGACCATCTTTTTGTTTATATCTTCTAATTCGGTTTCATTACCTGTAAAATAAGCAAGGATATCGTCAACAGATCTATACCAGGTAAAAACTTTTTCCATAAAGTTTGTTCTAGAAAAGTTTTCTTCGAATTTTTTTCATAAAAGTTTCTGCCAGCAGGAGATTCAAGAGAGAGCCAATCACTAGACCATCTTTTTGTTTATATCTTCTAATTCGGTTTTATTACCTGTAAAACAAGCAAGGATATCGCCAACAGATCAATACCAGAAGAAAACCTTTTCCAAAAAGTTTGTTTTAGAAAAGTTTTCTTCGAAATTGGTCATAAAAATTTCTGTCAGCAGGAGATTCAGGGGAGAGCCAATCACTAGACCAACTTTTTGTTTACATCTTCTAATTCGGTTTCATTACCTGTAAAACAAGCAATGATATCGTCAACAGATCTATACCAAGAAAACATGTTTTCCAAATAGTTTGTTCTAGAAAAGTTTTCTACGAAATCGGTCATAAAAATTTCTGTCAGCAGGAGATTCAGGGGAGAGCCAATCACTAGGCCATCTTTTTGTTTATATCTTCTAATTCGGTTTCAATACCTGTAAAACAAGCAAGGATATCATCAACAGATCAATAACAGAAAAAAACGTTTTCTAAAAAGTTTGTTGTACAAAAATATTCTTAGAAATTGGTCATAAAAATTTCTGTCAGCAGCAGATTCAGGGGAGAGCCAATCGCTAGACCATCTCTTTGTTTATATCTTCTAATTCGGTAACATTGCCTGTAAAACAAGGAAGGATATCGTCAACAGATCTATACCAGAAAAAACTTTTTCCATAAAGTTTGTTCTAGAAAAGTTTTCTTCGAAATTGTTCATAAAAATTTCTGTCGGCAGGAGATTCAGGGGAGGGCCAATCACTAGACCATCTTTTTGTTTATATCTTCTAATTCGGTTTCATTACCTGTAAAACAAGCAAGGATATCGTCAACAGATCTATACCAGAAAAAAACCTTTTCCAAAAAGTGTGTTCTAGAAAAGTATTCGTCGAAATTGGTCATAAAAATTTCTGTCAGCAGGAGATTCAGGGGAGAGCCAACCACTAGACCATCTTTTTGTTTATATCTTCTAATTCGGTTTCATTACCTATAAAACAAGCAAGGATATCGTCAACAGATCTATACCAGAATACAACGTTTTCCATGAAGTTTGTTCTAGAAAAGTTTTCTTCGAATTTGGTCATAAAAATTTCTATCGGCAGGAGATTCAGGGGAGAGCCAATCGCTATACCATCTTTTTGTTTATATCTTCTAATTCGGTTTCATTACCTATAAAACAAGCAAGGATATCGTCAACAGATCTATAACAGGAAAAAACCTTTTCCAAAAAGTTTGTTCTAGAAAAATATTCTTCGAAATTGGTCATAAAAATTTCTGTCAGCAGGAGATTCAGGGGAGAGCCAATCACTAGGCCATCTTTTTGTTTATATTTTCTAATTCGGTTTCATTACCTGTAAAACAAGCAAGGATATCGTCAACAGATCTATACCAGGTAAAAACGTTTTCCATAAAGTTTGTTCTAGAAAAGTTTTCTTCGAATTGGGTCATAAAAATTTCTGTCGGCAGGAGATTCAGCGGAGAGCCAATCGCTATACCATCTTTTTGTTTATATCTTCTAATTCGGTTTCATTACCTATAAAACAAGCAAGGATATTGTCAACAGATCTATACCAGAAAAAAACCTTTTCCAAAAAGTTTGTTCTAGAAAACTATTCTTCGAAATTGGTCATAAAAATTTCTGTCAGCAGGAGATACAGGGGAGAGCCAGCCACTAGACCATCTTTTTGTTTATATCCTTTAATTCGGTTTCATTACCTATAAAACAAGCAAGGATATTGTCAACAGATCTATACCAGAAAACAACCTTTTCCAAAAAGTTTGTTCTAGAAAAGTTTTCTACGAAATCGGTCATAAAAATTTCTGTCAGCAGGAGATTCAGGGGAGAGCCAATCACTAGGCCATCTTTTTGTTTATATCGTCTAATTCGGTTTCATTACCTGTAAAACAAGCAAGGATATCATCAAGAGATCTCAAAGTTTTTCGCAACTTTATTTGCTTGTTGAGGACCGAGTTTTGGAGCTTTCTGACTGGTTGAGAATCAGAAAGAGCGTCTTCAAAGGACGCGTAATTCCTTTTTTAAACATCCAAAAATCTCCAATCTCGCAGTTCTACAACAATTGTGAGTAATCGCTTTTATTTCATTTACAATGTTTTATAAATGGAAAAAATTTTATCCCTCTTTTTAAATGAAGAAAACTTCAAAAATACGAGGATTTTTCCCTATGTTCTCGGCTTGATAAAGAAAACAAAAGGTTTTTGAAAATGTTTCTATTTATTTTTCAACATTGTCCATTTGTACTTCAATATATTTAGACCAACAATGTTCTAACATTTTAATACCCATAAGATAATGTAATTTGTCCAACTCTGCAAAATTAGCGGTTATCTCTGTTCTGACCTGGTTATTTGAAGTTAATTTTCGTCCAGCGAGCCATTTTTTCAAGTTTTGGAAGAGAAAATATTCGCTGGGAGTGAGATCCGGTGAATATGGCGCATGTGGAAGCACTTTGAAACGTAGGTCATGGAGTTTTGCAGCAACAAGCATAGATTTGTCTGCAGGCGCGTTATCCAGATGAAAGAGCACTTTTTTTGACAAGTTGTGGACGTTTATCTTTAATCACATGCTGCAAACGGTCCATTAGTGAAGCGTAATAATCCCGGGTGATGGTCTTGCCTTGTTCTAAATAGTCTATAAGCACCACGCCAGCCTGCAGACGGAACCAATTTTGCTTTTTTGGCGCACTTTCACCTGCCCCCACCCAGTGTTTAGACTGCTGCTTTGTGTTTAGCATGTAATGGTGAATCCATGTTTCATCTACAGTTATAAACGTCTGAACACTCTTGCGCAGTGTTCATTCGAAGGCGTTTTTGGTCGACTGTTAACAAATGCGGCACCCATCGCGCAGAATGCATTTTCATGCCAAGAACATCCTGTAAAATGTAGTGGGCACGATCTATCGAGATGTTTGTTATACCAGCAAGCTCTCGTACTTTCAGTCGGCGGTCATGAAGTATGACATTGTGAATTTTTGTGACAATTTCGCCAGTTGTAACGGTTTTTGAGCATCCCGAGCGCTCGTCATCTTGAATTGATGTACGACCACGATTAAATTCAGCAGCGCATTTTTTTACTGTTGAAAACGATGAAGAAGAATCCTTTAAAGTAAAATCTAATTCATTTTAATGTCCGTACGAGTTAAGCCCTTTAAAACAAAGCACTTTATAACCTCTCGAACTTCAATTTTATTTATCTTTCACAAAATATCGAACCTTATGTGTTCACTCGATCGCCACAAACAAGCAACTAAACGCAAACATCTGAAACTTTGCACGGCGTCATCTCAAGATTAATGCTTACAAAATATTATAGATATTTGATCCTACTAGCGCTCTCTCTGTTTCAGGCCGAGAACTTATCGAACCACCCTATTATATATATATATATATATATATATATATATATATATATATATATATATATATATATATATATATATATATATATATATATATATATAACCAACATCTCAGCTGGCATTTTCAAGTGATGTTTCTAAGTCGAGCAGCAGTCGAGGAAGCATCACTTGAAAATGCCAGCTGAGATGTTGGCGAGACGTCGTGAAGATATTTCTATTAACGAACAGATTAACAACCGGAAAAACATCAGTACATATATATACAGTGCCTTCATTTCAAAACGAACCATCCTTAATAACTTTCTTAAATAGAAAAATTTTAAAAAAAGAAAAAACACGTCAATTTAGATATACAGGGGGAAGTTTAATTTTGCATTTGTTAAAAGTCTGTCAATCACCTCCTCAACTCCAGCTAACCTCACTTTGATATGTCAAATGGGAACCCCCACCTTGTGACACATCATTGTAAGCAGCATAAAATTGTCTTTCCAACCGTATAAAAAAAATTAAATCGGTTGACGTATAAGCGAATAGTGTGCAAAAATGTCTTGTAATAATGCATAATATATCGGCCTCGAACTTTGGTATGTCAAATGATTACCCTATAGTGTGATACATCATTTTAAAGGACGTACGATCTGCTATCCAACGATGTCAAAAAAAATTAAGTTAATAGACGTTATAGGCAATTAGGATGCAAAAATGTGTGTTAAATATAAGCAGTTTATTCAGTTTTATTCAGTTGAAGAAAATTATTTTATTAAATGTTCAAAATGTGCGCCGTTATTAGCGAGACAATAAAAAAGCCTATTTTGAAATTCCCCACGAACATTGGCAAGGGTTTCTCTGCTAATTCCTCTACATTTCCGAACAATTCGATCTTTTAAATCGTCAATATTTTCAGGTGGGGTTTTATAAACCTTGCTTTTTAAATACCCCCAAAGAAAAAAGTCTAGAGGGGTTAGGTCTGGAGACCGTGCTGGCCATTCAATTGCACCACGTCTGCCAATCCACGTCCCTGGAAAATGTTCATCAAGCCACTCTCGAATTGCCAAAGCGTAGTGCGAGGGAGCTCCATCTTGCTGGAAATGCAAATTATTTTCATTTAATACCATAACAGCATTTTCATCCACTTGATTTTCTAAAGATTGCACAATGGCAGGGTATATTGTGTTTTCTAAAAGGTTTAAATAAATTTGCCCAGTTAAATTATCTTCCAAAAAAAATGGCCCGATGATTTCATTGCCATAAATTCCTGCCCACACGTTAATTTTTTCGGGATATTGAGTATGCCCTTCTCGGAAAAGGTGCGGATTTTCATTATCCCAGTATCTGCAATTATGTCTGTTAACCAGTCCATTTAGAAAAAAAGTTGATTCATCACTAAAGCAGATATTCTTAGGTAAATGGGGGTCCTCGTCAATTCGTTGGCACATTAATTCGCAAAATTGAATTCTCCTATCAAAATCGTCTTCTCCGAGTTCTTGAAGAATTTGAATTTTGTAGGGAAAAAACTTATTTTGTTTTAAAACTTTATGCACAGAGCCAGCAGAAATGTTGGTTAAATCTGCGACCTTTGAGATGGATAAAGTTGGATCTATTGCAAACTGTCCTAGTACCTCGATTTGGCATGCTTCATCTACAACCCTTTTCTCAATATATTTTTTATTACAAACGGATCCCGTTTCTTCAAACTTTCGTACCAATTCGAGTACATATTTATGGCCCACGTTTTTGTCTTGATGCCTCTCGTTAAATGCTCTGGCGGTTCTACGAGCGCACCGATCTTCAGCTCCATAGAGAAAAATTATTTCTATTCTTTCGGCTAGCGTATACACCATTTATATTCACGTTTTAACTAGGCGTCACAATGACAATTTTAACAATAATAAACAACTGGTGTTTAAAGATCTTAAAAATTTTATTTATTGCAGTGATTTTTTGTACCTATCAGGTACCGCAAAAAATATCATTGAAATAAATACACTAGATTGATTAGACTGCAATGAATTTTGCGATGAATTTTAAAACAGGCTTAGTTTTTTTCTCGCAAATATTTTAACTGTTTATTATTTTAAAAAAATATTTATTTTAAATTTAAAATAATATTTTACTCTATGAAGTAGCCATTTGACATAATAAAGTTTAATGTGATAAGGTGTCTATTATTACCACACATCTTTTCTTACTATTCGCTTGTACATCAACAGATTTTGTTTTTTTTTTATTGGCTAAATAGGAGATAGTATGCCCTTTAAAATGATGTATCACACTATAGGGTAATCATTTGACATACTAAAGTTCGAGGCCGATATATTATGCATTATTACAAGACATTTTTGCACACTATTCGCTTGTACGTCAACCGATTTAATTTTTTTTATACGGTTGGATAGACAATTTTATGCTGCTTACAATGATGTGTCACAAGGTGGGGGTTCCCATTTGACATATCAAAGTGAGGTTAGCTGGAGGTGAGGAGGTGATTGACAGACTTTTAACAAATGCAAAATTAAACTTCCCCCTGTATATCTAAATTGACGTGTTTTTTCTTTTTTTTAAATTTTTCTATTTAACAAAGTTATTAAGGATGGTTCGTTTTGAAATGAAGGCACTGTATATATATATATATATATATATATATATATATATATTATATATATATATATATATATATATATATATCGGATAAACGATCAGCTACAATTTCAAACAATAAAATTTTGAGCACCATTATTACCCAAGTTTCTGTTGAGGCTGATTTTGTCTACATTTGACTTTGACTTAAAGTTGCTTTCTGCATGCCGTGAGTATAGATACTAATTCAAACTGTCACAGAGGCCTTGCGTTCAATGGGTTTAATTAGTGAACCTTAAAGTGATTTTTTAATATATGTACATATAATATAAATCTAAACGCCCTGCGTTGCATACTTTTCTATTTATAATAAATAATTGTAAATTAGCAAGTTTATTAGAGATTGATTAAATTTAATCCTAAAGATTTTTTGGGTGAGTTGGGACCACTAACCCGGAGCCCCACGGTGCCGCGGACCCTGCGAAGCCTTCGCTACGTCACTGAATGGCATGCATTCTTGGAGCATTATTAGATGTTTCGTACTACGCACTCCAGAACTGATAGAATTGAACGTCTTTGTTGAGAAAGCTACTGGAGAATGTATCCTAAATGGAAGGATTCATATATGCCATTTGATGAGTGAATGTGTTTAATGAATATATAACAAATATTTATTAACCCTATTTCCTGATTTCTAGACCTGAGGATGTTTCAAATACGGCTTAAGGGTATCTAAAATATACACAGATGTATGCATATGTTATAGTCAAAGATCGAAACACCGGCGCTCCTAGGTTTGGCTAGTCAAACCTCAGATCTGGCAAGAAGTCTTAGTCAAAATCCAAACCAATAGTGTGTTTCGACTTTTGACTAGCGAATTTATGTCTAGTCCTAGGTGAGACCAATTTGGAGAGTCAAACGTCGAAACTCAATTTGATGAAATCCGGGTTTGACCAGTCAGACCTACACAGTAAAAAATTTTTATGTAAAATTACCATAACTTTCATTGGTAATATATTGCCTTGTGTATCTAGGTAAAAAGTTACTTGCATTTCAATGTAAAAAATATTCATGAATTACTAAGTAATTTTCGTATTTATATCATGTAATTTTTGTTGTTTTTCCGTGTTGATTTATTTCTTGTTAGATGCAGTGTAACTAACACATCATGTAAAAATAGGTATTCCACCATGTGAGATTACGTAAAAATACATTATAATATATGTTACAAAATTTAAGTCATCAAGTAAAAAGGGCCCCCACACTCTTCTTATGAAAAAGTGACCCTGATTAAACAAATTTAATTTTTAATATGATGCAATTTATGTCATCCTGACTAAAAATTATCCTTGTCACAACTCGATAATTTTGATAACTCCAATAACCTTTAGACGACCTATATTAAAAAATACATATTTCACAAAAAATAGATCACGGAAAAATTTAGCCTGCGTCCGTACTAATTATATAAGAAAATTCAATTTTATTTCTGGTAAGCGAGAACATGAGAACTACACAGCATATTAAATTTTAACAGAAGTAACTGAAAATAAGATATAAATTACATCATATTAAGAATTGAATACGTTTGACCAGGAATACTTAACCATAAAAAAAAATGTACAGGGCTCCTTACCTATTTGTTGTTAAAAGAATTCGTGAATTAGACATATGGATACGTCAGTAAGTAGGGATTTTTATTCGTCTTCTGAATAAAACAACGAACAGTTGCTGTTAACGAAGTTTTTATTATTGTAATGATCTGTATATGAATAAAGAAATAAAAGCTGACATATTAACGATTTATTTATATTGAAACAACTAACCAATATTTCGAAAAACAAATAGGTACATATTGTAGTTATTTTACAAGTACCAAACAAGACTGAGGCAGAACAAAAGTTAAACTTATACAGAAGGAGTCATGCTATAATGAGATTATTTAAAATAAAGTTTTTTCTTTAAATTTACATATTTATTGTACATTATATATAAGAAAGTGGCTCACAAAAACATATAACTAAAAATTTATTTATAACAAAAAAAACTTAGCAGCTGAGATTAATAATAACAGATACATTTAGACATAATTTTGTACGCATAGAGTGGGGATAAATTCAATGGATAATCAGAGAAACCCAATAGTCTTCTTATCTGTTTTATTTGTGACGCATGTACTTAGCAGGTTTTGTGTAGATTTTTACTAGCTTTTAAAATGTATTAAAGATTAAAGCTTTGTTAACTAAGCACTTCGTGTAACACTGCTTATTATTTACTTTTAGGAATCGAGTACTTAGTCAAAAGGTTTATTTACTTCCCCCATGGCTACAACATTTTTTTGACATTTTAGAAGTAACATTATAGTAAAAGTAAAGTACTACAAAGCATCCCCACTTATATATCTATTTTTCCGTATTACTATTTCAAACTTAAAAGATCTTGGCGCATAACGATACAAAATTTTTGAATGAGATGCTTTATCTGCGTTGTTTTTTATTCTGAGCTTTGTAGTCAGTTATACATTTCTTGTAATTATACAATATATATATATATATATATATATATATATATATATATATATATATATATATATATAAACTTATATTTACAAAAAAATATTTCAGCTTATAATAACAAAAAAATGTAAAAATCTTGGCGCATACCGATACAAAATTTTTGAATGAGATGCTTTATCTGCTTTGTTTTTTTAATCTGAGCTTTGTAGTCAGTTATACATTTCTTGTAATTATACAATATATAATATATATATATATATATATATATATATATATATATATATATATATATATATATATATATATATATATATATATATATATATATATATATATATATATATATATATATATAGATAAACTTATATTTACAAAAAAAATATTTCAGCTTATAATAACAAAAATTATACAATATATCAATATATATATATATATATATATATATATATATATATATATATATATATATATATATATAGATAAACTTATATTTACAAAAAAAATATTTCAGCTTATAATAACAAAAATCTTTCTTTAAAGTAAAGCCTTCAAAAATAAATGGCGCCAATTAATTTTTTAACTTTATTTTACATACAAAAAAATCTATGTATCTTCCTAGTTACGTATTTTGTACTTTATTTTTCGTTTTTTAGATCTTGTTCCATTTTCAGGATGAATATCAAAAAAGTACCTTTGAGTAAATTCTAATATAGAACTTACTTCGTTTGGGTATTGTAAATTAAATACACAGTAAAAACAAAAAGTGGTTACAAAAGCATCAGTAAATATTAAATATTCCTCTATCTCCTTTTCCATGCAAATCTTAAAGAATAAATTTTCTTCAACATCTAAAAATTGAAAATTGTTGTACAAAATTTGTAGATACAGCATCAATCTGTAATTTTACAGAATTTTTGCTATAAAAATAATTTTAAATATTTTCATTTTAAATATGGCAATTTTAACTTCATGACTTTTTAAAGAAAAAAAGATAGGGTAAATAATATTTTGGTCTTTAGTATACCAATTTAAAGAAAATATATGTTAAAAAAAATTGTCTCTGGTCATATTTTTGTTGTCTTAATTGTTTCGACAACGCCAGTATTGCTCTTGGAAATAAATGTTTAAATTTGTGTGGTACGTTTTTCTTTGTAACTTAAAAAACTGCAAATTCTTCTATTCACTGACTTTGTTTCCAGTGCAACGTACCGATAGGATGAAATTTTCCCGATGAAAATTGTTTAAAGTCAAATGCTTTTACTTAAAACAGTCCTACCCAATTCATTATTACCTATTTCAATTGATTACAATTAAATAAAGAAAGGAAATCAAAGCAAAATACAAATTGTTTTTTTTCTATTCAAGACTTGATGTCTTCATTTTGAAGCACTACTTTAAGAGGGAGTACAAAATTTACGTTGTTTGTGTGATAGTCCTCTCATAAAAACGTAGTTCTTAAAATTCCACTATTTAGATTATGTAGTAGAAAAAATAAATCTTTTTCAATTATTTCGGGAGCTACATTTATACCTTGTATTGTATTGAAGATTTACTTAATAAGTACTTAGTTTCTAATGTTAAATAAAGATTAGTAAACAAATTTAATGCCAGTGATAGGCCTCATTTGACGGTATTTTATTGCCGTTATTTAAATATGGAATACTTTTTTCTATAGATTCAACATTTTCTCTATTAATGTTACTATCAGCAGAATTTTTGCAGTTTTCTAAATGCTCTCTGCAAAAATGAACCCTTAATGTGTTTTTATTACTAAAAATCGTTTCAGATATACACCTAAATTGACACTGAAATGTTTTTTCTCTACTTACCTGCCAATATCCACTTGTAACTAAGACACAATATCACTACATAGTATAAAACAAAGTCGCTTTCTCTGTCCCTATGTCCCTTTGTATGCTTAAATCTTTAAAACTACGCACCGGATTTTGATGCGGTTTTTTTTCAATAGATAGAGTGATTCAAGAGGAAGGTTTATATGTATAATAACATCCATTAAATAGTGGAGAAATACTGTTATTTTTGAGGTTTCTAATGTGATGTCGTTAATTATCATATTTTTTTCCGCTTACATTGCAAACGCAGGCTGAACCCTACGAGATTTATCAAAATAATGTACTAATTATTTGTACACATTGAAAAGGTCTACAGAAAACTCCGCGATGGTATATGTCTATCTCTCATGGATATCCCACAATAACATTTTTTTGTCATTTACTTTTTACGACAAATAATGGCAAATTTTGAAGCGATTTTAACCAATACAGCATTAATCCTTATCCAATTAAATAGCTTAAATACATTGTTGATTTAATATAGATCTATATGGTCCTTTACAGCACAAGATTTAAATGAATATTTTCGAAGATATTACAGATTTAAAATTGCGGGAAGTAGCGCTTGCGGCGGTACTGGCCGACCGGGGCGGCGGCAGCGTGCCTATAAATAGCGCGTCGGAGGCCGATGTAATAATTGTTGTAAAAATAAAATAAATAGTCACAGTTTTTCTGTAGAGTATTTAGTATCAGCATTGCACCCGTGCGAAGCCGGGGCGGGTCGCTAGTACTTTATAAAAAGAAACTATTGCACCAAACGTGTTACCTATGCAGTTAGTATAAAAATAATGGCCGACTGCCACGTCTCGCTGCTGCTCTTGGGAGATGAGTGGGGGAAGTGTCATTATTTTACATTATTGTATATTATTTTACATTATCTTACATTATTTTACATTAATTTACACTATTTTACATTGTTTTACATTATTTTACATTCTTTTACATTCTTTTACATTATTTTACATTATTTTATATTATTTACACTATTGCACATTAAATTACTGTTTTTATGTAATCATACTTGAAAGCATATGTAATGGGAAAAAAAACATTGTACACTTAGTAAAATTTCAATAGCAGTAAAAGTATTTAGATGTAGATTTACAGGCGTTTTTTACTGTGTATATTAGATATTAAATTAGATGTATTAGTTTGTTAGACTTAATAAAACCATATTTTTAATTTTAGTGTTTATTGTTTAATATTATAAGAATGGATTAATAGATAAATAAACAGAATAATTAAATTTGTTTATTATTATTCGGTATTATGACAATAATTAACAAAAAAAATACTCGTTATTTTAACAAGGTGATGCTTTATGGCATTTTGAGTAGCACAATATGTTTGATCTTTTATATTTACACAATTTTGAAGACTACTTTTTATTAGAATGGAACTTTGACCCCCAAACTCTGAATGTTTTGTACTGATCTCCCTGAAAGACAGCTAGACATCGAGCACATTTTTGAAATGAACCCAAAGAACATTTGGTGTTAATCATACAAATATGTGTTTATATAAACAGCGCAAGTAGATGTATTTACCGAGGTTTACACGTGTCTCTATTGTCCTACAAAATAATTACTAAATGCGGTTTGCATGATATAGTAATAGTACCACATAAAGGAAAACAAGAAACAAGTTCTTAACATATGAGTCCACTTGTCTAACCTTTGCTGTAACAACCAGAAACTATTAGCGTAAAGCTTGCATTTTTGATACTTCTTTATAAGTTCTCTTGGAAAACAAGGAAATTACAACACTAAATAAGAAATAATCATTGAAATTAGACTTTTCTTATTTCGACTAAATTAGATCGCATTTCTTTGTTTTTATATTTGAAATCCAAGTGTCTGAATCTAGATTAGAAACTGAATGTCAAAAATGGGCCGTTTGTATTAATTAACTTTCCAAAACCTATTTTTGAGGCGAATACGAGAAGATCTCTAAGATTATTGGTTTTATTTTGTATAATATTTAAAAATTCTTCATTTTCAATACTTCTATAATAACTCTAGGAAAACAAGAGAATTACAATACAAAATACGCAATAATCACTAAATTTAAAAAAAATAATTCTGGCACAGTGCAGTAACTCATATATACGCAATATATGAGTAATTCCTGCTAATTTTTAAAATTTTAGCTTCGAAAAAATGAAAAAAAAAAAGATACACTGTCAAAAGTGAGTTTTTCTTTAAGTAAATACATATTTTTGCTGGAAAAAATTGCCATTTTTTGCTAGTATAGGCAAATGAATTATTCCTCGTTATACAGGGTGATTCAAAAATCGATCACGAAACTTAAGAGGGTGATTCTACTTGACAAAATAAGGGCAGAGCTTCATATAATTTTTTTTCAAAATGTCATTCGTTTTCGAGTTACAAGCCGTCCAAGTTCAAGTTTTTATTTTTTGTTTTTTGAATTACTCGCTTACAGGAAAACCGATTTGACTAATATTTAAAAGATAGGCTAAGTCTTCTGCGCTTCATCATTTTAGTAACAATTCACATTGATTGTTTGCCGCTAGAGGGCACTTTACCTACATTGAAAATTGTTTTTTTGTCATAATTTTTTAGTGTTGACAGCTACAGTAGTTTTTGGCATAATTTCTGAAAGACTGATGCCAGGCCTTTAAAAAAGGTGCTCTTTATTTACATCGCTAAACCCAACGGTTTAGACGTAAATCACCCTTAAAAATTAAGTGGTAAATTTACTTTTCTCATTTCATTACCACCAGCTACCAGGTAAATAGCTATCAAAGTATACTAGAGCTGTCAGTTTAACATCAAATAAATTCGCTTTTTAAACTATTTAATTTATAATCTTAAAATAACTAATAATGGCTAATCAGTAAATATTCATATTATGGATTATTGCGATATACATTTAATTGATAAAAATTAATGAAACAGTACTAAACAAACTAAAAAAGATTCTCAAAATGTCCCTCATTTTCTTCCATACATTTCCTAACACTCTTCAAAAAATGTCGCCTAACTCGATGAAAAATTCCTGGTGTTTCTTTAATAATTTGGCACTTTTCGATTATCCTGAAGCGAAGATCCTCGACGTTGATTACTGGAATATCGTACACCAATTGTTTCAAATGACCCCAAAAGAAAAAATCCATAGGATTAAGGTCTGGTGACCTCGCTGCCCATGCCAATGGTCCACTTCGTCCTATCCATCGCTCAGGATACGTTGCATTCAAATACTGTCGGACACGTATACTAAAGTGGAGCGGAGCTCCGTCTTGGAGGATCCACATGTTGGCCCTTACTTCCAATGGCACATCTTCCAGATACAATGGGAGACGATTTTAGATAAAATCTAAGTATACGTCACCAGTTAATGGGCCATCAAAGAAATGAGGACCAATAAGGTAATCTCCTATTATCCCTGCCCACACATTTAGTGAAAATCTACGCTGATGTTTCGTTTCTACCACATTGTTTGGGTTCTTGTAAGCATATGTGTGGATGTTGTGTAGATTTGTTATGCCATCACGAGTGAAACCAGCTTCGTCAGTGAATAATATGACGCCAATTAATCGATTATCGTGTTCATACTTAGCTAGGATCTGATTGCACATTTCCAACCGTCTCGGCCGATCATCGTCATAAAGAGCCTGCACCTTTTTTGAATGAAACGGGTAGAGTTGTTCTTCTCTTAGTATCCTCCATGAACTAGCCTGACAGAGCCGCACTTCATTCCCAATTTTTCTAGTACTAATACCTGGATTATCTTCAATAATTTCAAGCACTCTTTCTTCTTGTTGCACGTTTCTAGCAGTTCTAGGTCTTCCCCTATTTCCATTATAACTTTTAAAGGAACCACATTCCGCAAGCCTCCTGTGCACACTGGAAAATGTTTGAGCATGAGGGATATTTCTTTCCGGATAACTCTCCATATAATATCTTCTTGCCAACTCTGCATTACCATTTGCTTTTCCATAACAAAAATGGATATCACAATATTCGATATTTGAATATTGGTGATTAGCCATTATTAGTTATTTTAAGATTATAAATTAAATAGTTTAAAAAGCGAATTTATTTGATGTTAAACTGACAGCTCTAGTATACTTTGATAGCTATTTACCTGGTAGCTGGTGGTAATGAAATGAGAAAAGTAAATTTACCACTTAATTTTTAAGGGTGATTTACGTCTAAACCGTTGGGTTTAGCGATGTAAATAAAGAGCACCTTTTTTAAAGGCCTGGCATCAGTCTTTCAGAAATTATGCCAAAAACTACTGTAGCTTCAACACTAAAAAATTATGACAAAAAAAACAATTTTCAATGTAGGTAAAGTGCCCTCTAGCGGCAAACAATCAATGTGAATTGTTACTAAAATGATGAAGCGCAGAAGACTTAGCCTATCTTTCAAATATTAGTCAAATCGGTTTTCCTGTAAGCGAGTAATTCAAAAAACAAAAAATAAAAACTTGAACTTGGACGGCTTGTAACTCGAAAACGAATGACATTTTGAAAAAAAATTATATGAAGCTCTACCCTTATTTTGTCAAGTAGAATAACCCCCTTAAGTTTCGTGATCGATTTTTGAATCACCCTGTATAATAGAGGTTTGTAAAAAAAAAGAGTTTATACCAACGAAAGGGTCCAATGTAATCCAAGTATTTTTTCAGACTGAAAGCAAGTGTGCGATTCAAATTACAAGCACCTCCCCAAAATCATCCCCTACAGTCGAAAAAACCTCAAAAGTCTGAAAATAAGATTGAGCTTTTAGAATTTGTGTTCCATCTCAGAGTTGAATTGATTCTAAATTTGAAGACATGTGTGAAATAATTAAATACAAACGTACATACAACAAATTTATAACAAACCATCAAAATAGGGTGAAAAGTAGCCTCAATCACCAAAAAGCTTACCTAACTACTGAAAAAGCTCGGAATACAATTCTTTTTAGGAATCTACAAGGAACTACATTTCTGATGAATAAGTAGTAAAAAAACTGCCTCAAAAAAACTTAGAATCCGAACAAAAAAAAACACTTTTTAAACTATATTTTAACAGTATAAGATCCATCAGCATCTAGAAATTTTAATTGTTGTTGAACATTATCCAATAGATCCTTTAAACAGGTGAAAATGATCTTGATAAGAAAGTAAAAAACCACCCCTTCCCTAAACACATAATAATGTTTGAAAAAAAGTCCTTTAATACTTGCTATTTTATTCAGTCTTTTTTGACAAGCGATTTTTTTTTTAATACAGAACGATCATAATTAAAAAGAAAGTATTTGGATATCGTTACTTTATATAGTTATTGGGTAAATCATATGCAGTTTCTAGAATTAAGGATTGAAGAAAAAATATAGTTACATACAATAATATAAAACTTGTTTAAAAAAATTATTTAATAAAGAAAAGAACACAACAAAAACTTTTACAACAAATATAACAATTTAAAAAAAAAATAATACTAATACAAATTTAAGCTTAATTTGATCTCTTAATGACAAGCAAACTCCAACCTTCAAATAAGGAAAAATGCTTACAGGGTAGTTTACCGAAACAAAATGTGCAAGTAAACGGGTTAAGGTACAATGTTGACGAATTTTTAACCGACTTCTAAAAGGAGGTTCTCAAATCATCGACTATGTATTTTTTTTATGTATGTACACCGATTACTCCGGAACGGCGGCACCGATTTGAATGAAATTTTTTACGTTGTGTTCAGGAAGTTGCTGCGGTAGTCCCATATTTTTTTGGATAAAATTGGTGCAGTAAAATCCAAAATGGCGCTGATAATATGGCGGCGAAAAAAATTAATTTTGTCAGATTTTCTCCAAAACTGGTATGGGGAAATATTCGGGATCATACACAACGAATTTGAAATTATTTTTAAAAAAATCAATATGGCGGATCCAATATGGCGGCCAAAAAAATTTAATTTTGTTCGATTTTCTCGAAAATTGGTGTTAGGGAGTTTTCCCGGTCGCACATAAGGAATCCAAAATATTTTTTAAAAATTCAATATGGCGGATCCAATATGGCGGACAAAAATATCAATTTTGTCCAATTTTCTCCAAAATTGGTCCGGGAGAGCTTTCGGGGTCGCATATAACGAATCAAAAATAATTTTTAAAAAATTCAATATGGCTGACGAAAACATCAATGGCATATTCAATATGACGGATAAAAAATTAATTCGTCCGATATTTTTCAAAATGAATATGGGGGAGTTTTTAGGATCGCACATTATGAATCTGAAATTATTTTTAAACAATTAAATATTGAGGATCTAAGATGGCCGAAAAATTCTACATCTCTCCATTTTGTCTAAAATTATTTTTTAAAAATTCAATATGGTAAATCCAATATGGCGGACGAAAAAATTAATTTTGTCCGATTTTTTCAAAATTGATATGGGGAAGTTTTTGAGATCGCACATTACGAATCTGAAATTATTTAAAAAAAAATTAAATATGGCGGATCTAAAATGGCGGATTACAGATTCTACATCTCTCGATTTTGTCTAAAATCAATATTGGGGGATTTTTGTTAGTGTTAATTACGCATTTAAAATATTTTTTGAAAAACTCAATCTGGCGGATTCAATATGGCGTCCTAAAAATTTTACATTTTTCGATTTTGTTCAAAGATAGGACTGAATCGTTTTTGAGGATACAAATAACGAGTATAAAATTATTTTAAGATAATTTCATATGTCAGATTCAATATGACGGTCTAGAAATTTTAAATTTCAGGATCTCATCTAAAATTGTTTCTAGGAGGCTTTGAAGGGTTTAGATTTAGATTAAGGCGTTAAAATTATTTTTTTGAAATTCAATATGGCAGATCTAATATGGTGAGTTAAAAATTTTGCCTTATTCGCATTTTTTCAAATTTGGTATTAGGGGGTTTCCGGGGTCGTGTATTACAAAATTGAATTTAATTTTTTACAACTATTAGGTTGATATGAGGGACTGAAAAGATAGCATTTTCCGATTTTGTCTAAAATTGATATTGCAGTGTTATTGGGACGTATACAAATTCAATATGCAGTATAAAATATATCGGGCTAAGAAATCTACGTCTCAAGTTCTTTAAATATCGATATTGGAAAGTTTTGGGGCCTATATTACTAATCTACAAATAATTTGAAATTTTAGATAGTGGATTTATTATAACAGACTAAATATTTGTTTGACACAACTTCACTAGTATTTGGAGAACTTTAAGAATCAAAGAATTTTTAGTGGTTCATTTTAGGGTGATTTATAACATTTGGATAAAATGTGTACTTTTTTGCCACCTTGGGTCATTGCGAGGTACACTAATCTCGATTAGTTCTTAGTTCAAATAATTTATGGATATTATAATAAATTCAAAACTAAAGACCGAAAAACAAAATTTGACTTCAAAAATTTCAATTTCATATAAAAATTTCTAGTTATTTTTCACTTTATAGAGCACTTTTAGAAGTCGGTTTAATATTTTTTATAAAAATTTTATATTTTTACATGTATTTTTAACATATTTAATATGCGTCTATTTTTTATTTTGTTGTTTCTACATTTTCTAATGCACATGGGATTATTATTTCGGGATAAGGCAAAATTAATAAAGCCTAACCCACGTTCAGCGCAATTTTCAGTAGAAATTCATTATTTATTTGTCATTTTTATAACCAGTTTTAAAAAACTATATTTGTATTCAGATAAATAAATAAGTTTGGAATTTTGCATTCAGGACGAAATTGGCTTTGTGGTATCGACCGGTAATGCGATTATCTATATATATTTTAAGAGAAAAGCAAGGAAGTTGGAAGGGGTAAAAGGAAGGAGAATACCCTAAACTAAATTTGGTTCTGCATGTAACTCTGTACTCCCCTCAATGTGGCTATCCTGCACTTGCGCAGTAGGTCAAGGGACAGGACTGGATTTGAGAAACCTCTTATTTATGTTGTTATATTGAAAAATTACAATTTAAAGTTCAGGTTATAAAACGACTAATGAAATCAACACAGCTTTAAAAAAAATTTAAACATAATTCGAAATAAAATCTTATCTACAATGTTAAAAAGTATCTGGCCATAGGGATTAACTATATGTTACTCTTCCTTTATGTTATTGTTAAGTAAAGTGTTTTCCATGTACATTCTAAACTTTAAAATAATTAATATCTGATAAAAAAAAATGAAATGAAAAAATGATAAAAACTTCACACTAGCGCAAACAAAACTTTAAAATCGTCGATCTATTAAAAGATCTTCAGTATAATCTTACATATTGATATAAGACAAAAAACGTAGGTATTTACCGAAAATAATGAATACACTGTACACTGTTATAAATTACAGTCTATACAAATGTCTTGACAACATACACAAATATAAATTCCGAAATTTAACTAATGATACTGCACCGCACCATAAAGAAAACAAGCGTCGAGAACGATGGCAAACAATCGCATTAAACATAAAGAATACGCCGAGACGCCGCCGATCGTGTCGCAAACCCTGCTCTGGTTTCCAGTTCTCACATTGCTAACTTCATGCAACAAATTTATTACGATATTTCTTTTTGCGCTTGCTCCACATAGCCAGTCGATGTCAATTTATGATATTTATTTTCTGCATGGTAGAACACTTTTTTAGGCATTTAGCCTATTTTTGGAGTTTTCCTTATCCCTTCCAATTTCTTTGGAGGAAACCCATTCAGATACAACAAAAATTATTGTGTTATGGTATGGTTTCAAAAATTTCACCAATTGTTAGTTGTAAAGAAATGTTTATATTGAAGACTGATGACTTTAAATATTTCAACGAAAATTGACAGGATTAAGTCAATTTCAATAATTTATGACATACAAAAAAATATCCAAAATTTGCTTTTTAATTTAAAAAAAATAATAATAAAAAAATTGTAGATAAATTAGTAGTTTGGATATAACGATAAGATAATATCGAAAAAAGAAAAGTGTCACGAAAACATATTGTAATGCGGATGGCTCAGTTTTGTAATAATTTTAAGTATGACAATATTTCTTACATGGTAATTATTTGTATATTAAACCACATTTTGATAAATGAAGAATAATACTTCAAATATATAATACTGAAGCAATTTATTATCAATCAGAATCGCATTTAAATAATTTTGTGCAGTGAAAATTACACTTTAATCTTAAGAAAATAGTTTTAACTTATAGTTAAGTTATTTTATACATGACATGATATATTTGGTACAAGTTCTATCAAATTAAATTAAAGTCTCCCAAATTCTAACAGTACCTGTGTATTTTGATTGAAGTGATATTCCTAACAATGTCTATAAAACTTTTTGTTATAGGTATTTTCTTTCTTCCGGAAAATGTATTAATGTCGCTGTTTATAACACAAGATCAATCGCATAATTACAATGATTCGTGTTTTGTTTCTTTGATGGAAATGTTTTTTAATATAGAACGATCCATAATTACCCTTGATTTTATGGAAAAAAATTTTTATAATAAAGTTCCGAAAAAACATGCCACAGAAATTTACACAAAAGAATGTATCCAATTAAAGTCTAATATGTTAGACAGGCGACAAATTGTTGTCTTCTTGGCAAATATAAACTTTAAAACCATGGATGAATTAAGTACAATACTTAAAGACACTAAAGATGCAAAAATATTGATTTTTAGTCTTGATCAGCAAAATGCGATCATTTACAGTGAAATACAAAAGTATTTTTTGAATTTTTGGCTTGCAGGAAGAAACTTTTTGACTCTTGCTGTTGTAAATAGTCTCTCAAATGTAACGGCAATTACAAATTTTCATTTTCTGGAAAAGGAGCTTTGTTTCCGCAAGACTTTTTTTAAAATATATAATAACTTTTGTGCAAACACTTTGAAATTTGAACAGAAAATTCTATTTTCCAAAAATGATATTAGGAGTTTTTGCCAGCTACAAACTATTTGGATTCAAGCTGAAACATTTGCTATTCACAAAAATGGAGATTATAGTACTGGACTTGTATACACGCTAGTTAAATTTTATTCGGAGCTAAGAAACGTAAAATTGTTATTAGGTTAGTATCAAATTAATTCTAGCTTGAAATTCAAAAATAATAATTTTGTTTTTTTTTAATACTAAGGGAACAGTAAAGTCATCTCCCAACAATCATGCACAGCATTTTTTTAAATAATTCAATTTTTCAACATAATCTATCTTAACTTCTGCAACTCCACATCAGAAAACAGCGATTTCGCTATCAAAATGAGCATTAACATTTTCTTTCAACTAATTATTGTCTACAAAAATCACTTGTGTTTTTAATTTTTGAAAAAAAAAGGAAACTGATGCTGTATTGAGGATGCCAGTTCCGCATGTTGCTTACGCAGGTGATTAAGCTGCCCATAGTATGGAAACTCAGTGGGTTTTCGTAGCCGAGTGTATATATATATATATATATATATATATATATATATATATATATATATATATATGTTTTTTCTTATTTTTTTTCTTGGATTTTTCTATTTGTATATTTTTAAAAGTTTTTGATTTTCTTGGGTGTAAAATCCGTTTTATTAATAAAACTGCATATGTTTTATTTGTTATGCATATCTATTGACGTTTCGGTCACACTTGACCTTCTTCAGAATGATTTTTTATAACTATAACAGAAAAAATTTTTTTGCTATATTATAACATAAAATTAATAAGTTAAATTTAAAATATACCTTATATAAGTTTTTACCGAGCAACACAACATAGACTACATATTGTTAACACATGGTTCACTTTTTGACCAGATACTACAAAAACCTTGCTTTTTGTGTCGCATCTTTATTTAAACTGAATTTTATTTTATGGGTTCCGGTGGTCAAGGGTTTGGATTTTTTTCGCCTTAAGGGTGGATTTTTTTCGCCTTAAAGGTCCAATAACGAACTCATCACACGTTGGGAAAATAAAATGTTTATCTCTTCAAATACTGCCAAACAATTAAAAATTCAAAACGCACAACCACCAAGAATTTATGGACTACCAAAATTACATAAACAAAATATTCCTCTCAGACCTATAGTTTCATGTATACAATCACCTTACGAAAAATTGTCAAAGTTCCTAAAAGCCATACTGCAAAATGTGGTCAACAAAAATCAATACTACATAAAAGATTCCACGGATTTTAAAAATAAAATTTAAAACACAGCCTTACCCGAAAACTACATACTGATATCTTTAGACGTAATTTCCTTATACACCAATATTCCAATATGCCTAGCAAAAAAAATAATAACAAAACAATGGGAGGAAATAAAACAATTTACAGACATACCGCTCAATGAATTTCAAAACGCAGTAGAACAAACGCTTACATCAACATACTTTCTCTACAATGATAAATTTTATAAACAAACAGAGGGATGCGCCATGAGTGCCTCAATATCTAGTGTTATAGCCCAGCTAGTGTTGGAGGCCCTCGAAGAAACGGTTATATCCAATTTAGACATCAATATACCATTTTTTTATAGATATGTAGACGATTGCATAACAGCAATTCCAAAAAATCGTAGTGAAGATATTCTCAATAAATTTAATGCCTACCACCAAAAATTACAATTTATCATAGAAAATACGTCATTAAAACTCAGTGGTATACAAAAGCAACATGGTCTTCTAGATATTTGCATTATAATTCTCAACATCCTCTATCCCAAAAAAAATCTGCAGTAATAGGAATTGCAGACCGAGCCATAAAATTATCCGATCCAGAATACCGAAATGAAGCAATTCAAAAAGCAAAGGAAGCCTTAGTACTACACAGTTATCCCACTAAAATTATAAACAATACCTTCAAAAAAAGAATATACAAATTTTACAATAACAACAACCAAAACCCTCAACACCAAAAAACAAAACAACAAAACCAATATGTTTCCATACCATATATACCACAACTCTCAGAAAAACTTCAAAATGTCCTCAAAAATCATAATATTATTGCTAGTCACAAAGGACACAATCTATTAAAAAAAAACTTTAGTAACTTAAAATGCAAAATACCTAAAGACAAAAAAACACACGTAGTATATGAGATCCCATGTAAAAATTGTGACGGAGTTTACATCGGCCAAACCAGTCAACATCTTAAAAACAGGATTAATGGACACAAATACGACAAACATAATAAGACCGCATTGACAAACCACATTACAGAAAAACAACACACTTTTGATTTTGAAAATATAAAAATTCTCAAAACAGAAAACAATAAAAAAAAAACGTGAATTTTATGAAATGATCGCAATTCAAAAAAATAATAAATCTATAAATACAAAAGCTGATACAAAACACCTAAGTAAAATATATTACAACATCCAAAAAGAACCCCCCAAACAAATTAAATATACACAAAATGATTTCAAAAATAAATCACTCCAAAAATAAGAAAAAGAAATAACAGTCAGGCACGGACCCTTAAGGCGAAAAAAATCCAAACCCTTGACCACCGGAACCCATAAAATAAAATTCGGTTTGAATAAAGATGAGACACAAAAAGCAAGGTTTTTGTAGTATCTGGTCAAAAAGTGAACCATGTGTTAACAATATGTAGTCTATGTTGTGTTGCTCGGTAAAAACTTATATAAGGTATGTTTTAAATTTAACTTATTAATTTTATGTTATAATATAGCAAAAAAATTTGTTCTGTTATAGTTATAAAAAATCATTCTGAAGAAGGTCAAGTGTGACCGAAACGTCAATAGATATGCATAACAAATAAAACATATGCAGTTTTATTAATAAAACGGATTTTACACCCAAGAAAATCAAAAACTTTAAATATATATATACGACATAACATATATATATATATATATATATATATATATATATATATATATATATATATATATATATATATATATATATTATATTTTCCAGATTCTTGAACCATAGGTTATATCATGTTCTTTTTATTTTATCTTTTCGTGGGTTTAGGTTCTTTATTTAACAAAAAATTCAAAACAATTTGACGGTTCGCCCTTTATTTAAGGCATCTTCAAAAATTTTTTGTTTTTTTTTTTTTATTTATTGATCTTCCTTGACATTCTGCTAATTTATTAATAATGAAATGAAATTTTTACATTGTTTATTTAGGTACTTAGAATACATGGAATGCGAGTGTGTTTTCTTGCTGGTAGACGCCTTACAGTGAGCTTTGAAAATGGTGAATGAGGTTTCACCGAAACGTCAGCTGCCTTACAGTCCTGAGAGGGACTCAGCATATAGACGGGATGCCCGAAAACCTTCGATTACATATATATATATATATATATATATATATATATATATATATATATATATATATATATATATATATATATATATATATTATATTTTCCAGATTCTTGAACCATAGGTTATATCATGTTCTTTTTATTTTATCTTTTCTTGGGTTTAGGTTCTTTATTTAAAAAAAAATCAAAACAATTTGACGTTTCGCCCTTTATTTAAGGCATCTTCAAAAAAATTTTTTTTTATTTATTGATCTTCCTTGACATTCTATTTATTTATTAATAATGAAATGAAATTTTTACATTGTTTATTTAGGTCCTTAGGATACATGGAATGCGAGTGTATTTTCTCGCTCGTAGACGCCATACAGTGAGCTTTGAAAATGGTGAATGAGGTTTCATCGAAACGTCAGCTGCCTTACAGTCCTGAGAGGGACTCAGCATATAGACGGGATGCCCGAAAACCTTCGATTACATATATATATATATATATATATATATATATATATATATATATATATATATATATATATATATATATATAAAGTAGTCATACTTATTATATATTTTTTATTACTTCAGAATGTTTCTATTCCTTCGAATCTTTTTCAACTAAATGTACCAGTTATAAAAACGCACTTTATTATATTTAAATATTAATTTATAAACAGTATTTTAAAAAATACAATTGGGAGAGTGGACACACTACACTTTTAACTCTATAACTGCATGGACTTGACTGAGATGTGGAAACCAGATGGCGTATGTTTTAGGTGACTTAAGTAACATAAAAGGTTCGGGTCTTTCTGAAAAAAATATCGTGATCCAATTTAGAAGAGTGGAAAGCGGAGAATTATTCTTATTTAATGTTTTATATATTTTAGAATTTCTATTATACTGATTTATTTTAATATGTTGAAGTAGATTTGTTTTAGATTATTAATGTTTATTTTATCGTTTACGGCATTCGGATTTTTTTTATTGCGATTATTTCGTAAAATTTTCGTTTTCCTTTGTGGGTTTCAGTTTTTAAGATTTTCGTGTTTTCATAATCAAAGGTGTGCTTATGTTTCATTTCATGTTTTTTTTTAGGGCTGTAATATGTTTTTTGTCATACCTAAGTTCATTTAGATTTTGCAGATACTGACTAGTTTGGCCGATATAATTCGATGGACAATCTTTGCGGGGTATTTGGTAGACAATATTTGATTTTGTGTTTTTTGGGATCTCACTTTTTAGTTCGCTGAAATTGCTTTTAAGTAAATTATGACCCTTATGACTAGTGGTTTTATTATGTTTCTTGAAAAAAGTTTGAAAGATTTCGGAAAGATTTGGTATGTATTGCAAGGAGAGATATGGTTTTTTGATTTTATTATCTTTTAAATTTTCTGTTTTAGTATTTCCCTTGACATATATATATATATATATATATATATATATATATATATATATATATATATATATATATATATATATATATATATGTTTATGAGGCTTTCACGGATTCCTCCGTGTGAGATGCAATAGCAGTGGATATATCCACATTATGCCGTTGTAGTGCTGAAATCACATTCAGCAAACGTACAACTATATTCAACTCCGTGAATAGATGAAGTAAAATATGAACAGTAATTGCAAACTTCGTTCCATCATATCTTTTCCCTGTTAGAGGTTACACAATTTGAATGAATTGCTACAGAACACAATTCATCCCATGACACCACCATCGAGATGATGGCCTACCTGTACCACCATACCGAGAAGAAATATAGTTGTACGTTTGCTGAATGTGATTTCAGAACTACAACGGCATAATGTGGATATATCCACTGCTATTGCATCTCACACGGAGGAATCCGTGAAAGCCTCATAAACAAATATACGCCATCCGGCGGGAGGTCGGCGAAGCCGCGTTCAGTGTTGCATACTTCCTTCCGACTTGTCCTTTGCACAAACAGGTGCATGTCGGTACCCTGATGAGTCTAGTAGAGACGAAACATGTACCTCTGCCGTATTACTATGGCAGGGAGGGTAAGTTTATACTTTCTTCTCGGTATGGTGGTACAGGTAGGCCATCATCTCGATGGTGGTGTCATGGGATGAATTGTGTTCTGTAGCAATTCATTCAAATTGTGCAACCTCTAACACGGAAAGGATATGATGGATCGAAGTTTGCAATCACTGTTCGTATTTTACTTCATATATATATATATATATATATATATATATATATATATATATATATATATATATATACCTACAGTAAATGATGTAACATTCATAATCTTCGTTTCAGAAACTAATAACAGTATTTTCTTGGAAGAGTATTTTATTCACGGCAGCATTGCCGCCATAAGTGAAAGTATAAGAAATGGTAGTCGAGATGTCGCTGTAGGCTCATTATACGTCAATGCAACATTAGATATTGAATACGGTCCTGTGCTATTCAAAGAATGGGTAGTCTGTATTTTTAAAAAACAGAAGGTTATAATCACTGCTAAATTGCTGCATGTTTTTAAAAAAGAACTTTGGCTGTATTGGTTTATTACATTTGGATGTACAAGTTTAATATATTATATCTTATATGTTATATTGGAAAATGATAGAATTAAAACAATGGAAAATTCTTTTATGGATTTGTTCCGCTGGGCCATTGGAATTGGAATAGGTGTTTTACCGAAATCCTCCACTTTAAGAGTCGTAATTCTATTCTATATATTTTTTAATGTTATAATGGATACGACATACCTTGGAAAACTTAGTAGTATTTTGACAGTTGAGCCGTTTGCAACACTAAATGTACCTCGGTTGTATGAACAAGTAACACATAAGTTCAATATATATTCAGCTTATGTAGGTCATAAAATTAGAATGAAGCAGATTATGGCATCGAGATTCGGTGAAGAACATTATAACAAATTTTTTATTAAAACGAATCTGTCAGATTGGGAAAATCTAAAAATTGTAAGCAATAATAAAATTTTTCATTAATAAATAATTCATGGTTGTATTTCGATTCCGTCGGAAATTTACATTGTTATAATTATAATTTTGATGGAACACCATATTGTTGAATTTTTAATATATTCAACAAATTATATATATATATATATATATATATATATATATATATATATATATATATATATTCCAAACTAGGTTTATTGGGTATGTAGTCTTTTTTAAATTTGTAGGCCTTGGTAAGGAGAAAAACCCTTTTTTTGATTCTGTCGAGCTTTCGAGAATTTATTTATCCTTCTTCATGATATCTCTATAATTATTAATTAAATAGTTAGAGTATTAACCTAACTTATAGTTATTAAGTAACTTATCAATGTGGTTTGAATATATATTTAATATTATAAAGAAATTTTTTAATAATGTTTTCAGGGTAACAATTCTCCAATAGTACATCGTTAAGTTGGCGCAATGCCTCTGCTCTAAAATTCGGGTATGTCAGTTTGACAGCTCTATTTTTCATGCCTAAGATGAGATTGATTTTCGATCTCATAGTATGGTACGAATGGTAACTGATGAATCTATTAGAACAGTATAGTTTTTAGAGTTTTTTCACTCGAACTTATAACTAACATATCCAAAAATGTGATAATCTTGTTAGTTTCTTCCTCAAGTGTGAATTGAATATGAGGATTAAAGGAGTTAAAGAGTTCAAGACCTATCTCAGTTTTACGCGCAGGTACAGCAAGCAATAAGTCATCTACATATCGCTTGACCCTTCCTGAAAACATCTTTGAAATATCTTCTCAACCGTCTCTGTTACATACTCAGTCTTTAAGCCCAGTTAACACTCTTTCATATATAACATTACAAATTCAGTTTTTTCACGTATTGCCGCATATAGAAAATCTTACTGACAAATTGATGAATATTTTTAGAAATACAGCTATTAAAATAGCTAGAAAACAATTACTTACTTTCTCTAAAATTTATTCTAATACCAAAACGCCATTACAGCTCAATGAGAAGTCCTGCATAGTTTATAAGGTTCCCTGTTCCAACTGTCAATTAGTTTATATAGGCCAGCCTTCCAGAAGCCTCAAAGTCAGACTCACTTCCCATCGCAGTGATATTAACAGAGGTTTGTCCTCTTGTGTTCTGCCTGAACATGTTTTTAATCAAGATTACAATATGAATTGGGATGGCACATAAAAAAAGTGACATCGAGGGTCTGAGTGCCATTTACAGTTATAGTTTAAAGTTGGAAAAAGAAAAGTATTTGAGCTTCTTAGACAGTCCATCTCCAGATGAATAGTTTTCTCCATTAAATTCTCTTATATTATGTAAAAAATATCAAACAAGTAATTTCTCAACTTTATATTCTGTTTCTGCTAAATCTCGTACTTGAATACGCCACTGTTTACGGATCCGTAGTTTACCTTACTGCTTACATCACCCCCCACGATACTTCCCGGTTGACACATGATAGGTGTCACTATAAAATGGTGGAATAGTCAAGTAGGATGTTTAGCTGTTTTCAAATTTTATAGAATTTCAACGAATTTTACCAATTCTATCAATAATGCCTCTAAATATAGTTAAAAAGTGCTAATGTTGGTTTTCCCCCTGTTTTTCAAACGTGTATTTGTTTCGTATTCAAACCACACAAACTGTTTAATTAATAATTGTCGAGATGTCCTGAAAAAGAGAAAAATAAATTCTCGAGTGATTGACAGCAACCCTAGTTTGGTACATATATATATATATATATATATATATATATATATATATATATATATATATATATATATATACAGGCGCGGATCAAAGGGGGGGGGGGGGCGGTGGGGACGATCGCGCTCCCAAAATCTTTGAGTTCAAGAAAATAGACCCGATTTTGCCTATTATATTATAGTTCATTCAAGAACTAGAGAGAGTAATAAATCATTTTTTTCTTCGCAAACTACCGATGTTCTTTAGTCCGGTGTCTTTGGCAAAATCTGTTAGACATATATATTTTTCATGGGAATGGGTTAGAATATTATTTCGGTAATAAACTTAAAATAAAAAATTTTTTTATAATATTATGATTTCTTAATAATTCACATACGTTACAAAATGTAGATAATTTTGACAAATTTAACACCAATCACAACTGTATTTTTATAATTTATAATTTTGTCATATAAACCGTTTTAGGCACAATCAGACTAAAACGTAGCCTTATTCTCTCAAAAAATTCTAACTTATTATTTAAATACTTACAAAATACCCATTCTCAAAAATACAAAAAGTTAAACATATATAAAAAAATAAAATATTTTTGGGGCTATCGGTCATTTTATTATTAATTAAAAACATTTTTAGGACATTTGACGTTTCAGTATATTTATTTCATAAACCATCTGAAGAATTACAATTAAACACTAAAAAGGGATTTAAAAGTAATTAGTTTTTTGATGTTGCTGTTAAAATTAGACCTACTTATTTTTATTTCTATTATACTGATATCTTAATTTACTTTACTTTATTATATGGAAATCCGATAGCCCCGAAAAAATAAAATAAACATGTTAATTCTACACGCTTAAGAAAAAGACACAAATAAAATAATAAAATAATAAGGAACTTACGGCTAATTGGAATTAAATATATATAAAATTAAAGAGTGGGGCACAATAAAAATATATAAAAAAATAAATAAACAACATTAAACAATAAAATACAACAAAAAACAAAAATTTAAATTATAGGTTGTATTTACACTGGTAACTCTACCTTTTACTTGAGAGAGATATTTCCTTCTCCAACGGACAGTTTCCGGACGATCTATAAGAACAGATTTTCTATCTGGTTTTTCCCAGCAAAAATTAAGTGCTCTGAGCAATTTACAGAGTTCAGTTCTTTTAATTTTAGGTAAATCGCGATCTACATTGATTTTAGTTAGAATTTTGTCGACGGTTGATATCTGCTTCTCATAATAAAATGTATATACAATTCCTTTTATTGCAGTTTTCATCTCTTCTTCCAACGAAGTTTTTCGTCTGCCTGTGATCGAATGTGGCTTGGGCGTACTAACAATTGCAGTCGTTTTGTTCTCCTTCAGTATTCGGTACATAGTAGATTTTCCAACTCCTGTCATGTGGGAGCACATCTCAACAGAGCTTTTAACATTATTATCTAGATATTGATATCTTAAGGCATCATAAACATTCATCTTAATAAGTTTTTCAATGAAGAAAAAATGCCCTGGTTTAACGATTTTGGAATAAATATAGAGGTGGAAGGTATATCTTTTGGGTATCTCACTAATGTCAAATAATATATAAAAACAAGCGCAAACAAGATAAATCACTAAGGACACACTGTAAGGTGTACTTTGCTCACTGACAGAAATTAAATTATTCGAAATTTTATTGTTGCAATTTTATAAAAGCTTATAATATTTAAATATAATTAAATATAATTAAATATAATTACATAGATTTACGGCAGTCCTAAGTTATCTGCTGTACTAGAGCAAGTACGTTGGAGGTTTCGGTAACAGTTTTATTACTCTCTCTAGTTCTTGAATAGAGTATAGCGCCCCCCCCCCCCCCAAGAGCTTTGAGTTCAGGAAAATAGACCCGATTTTGCCTTTTATAGTAGTAATGTGTCCCCCTGTCGGCAACTTGTTTTTCTTGTTATCGCACCCCCCCCCCCTCTCCAAGAGCTTCAAATTCAGAAAAATAGACCCGACCCTGCTTTTTACACTAAAAATGGGAATGTTGCTGGTGTCTCTCCCCCCTCTCTCTCCTCTCACCCATCGATAATTTGTTTTCGCTTGCTATGCTGTAGTTTTGTGATATCACCGCCCCTCCCCCCAAAAAAAAAAAAAAAGAGAAAAGCTGGATTCGCCCCTGTATATATATATATATATATATATATATATATATATATATATATATATATATATATATATAAATATATATATATATATATAAATATATATATATATATATATATATATATATATATATATATATATATATATAAATATATATATATATATATATATATATATATATATATATATATATATATATATATATAAATATATATATATATATATATATATATATATATATATATATATATATATATATGAATGGTTTGGTTATTCTGAGAACAGTTCTCAGCCAGTAACGAGACGAACCGCACTTAAAAATGCCAAATGAGATTTTGGCGAAACGTCGTGAAATCGAACGGAATGAAACCCGGAATAACCAAACCATTCATTCTACCATCCCTAAAAACCCACCCGTATAACATATATATATATATATATATATATATATATATATATATATATATATATATATTAAACTGTAATCAAACTTTTCATTACCAAACCAAATTAATTTATTTAAAAAACTATTTTTGCCTAATGTGTCATGGTTTTAGGCTCTCTATTCTGAAAACGGTACCTGGTTTTTTGGATCTTTGAAAATAGCTCATCCAAGTGAAATGGAAGTTTTTGATGCATTTGAACCGTTCATGAGTGCGACGTGGTTCATGACATTTTTTCTAAGTAAACATTGTCCGCTCAAAAATTCAATTCAGTACTGGACCAATGAAATTGTCGAGAAAGGATTTACTACAAAGTGGTTGAAAAACATCATAAATGAAAATAGAAATGAATCCCTCGTTCCTGTAGAAAGTTCTGAACATAAGCCTCTTACACTGAATAACTTTAAAGAATGTTTCCTTGTCCTGGGTTGTGGATATCTGATAGGCCTAGTGATATTGATGTTGGAATATGGATATCATTGGTTAGACAGAAGATATTATGTTACAAACCGTTTGTTGGCTTTAATTTTTTTACTTAAACCACCAGAAAACATGTATGAGTAGAAATAACTTTTAAAAAGTTAACCTTATACGTGATTCTTAATACCAATGATTAATGAAATCGTTGATTTATTTTTTATTATCTTAATCTTTTTCTCTCAAGAGATGCATTATATTTAGGGCTTCAAACAATGACAAAATAAATTTGCTATTATCTTTATTGTCACTTAGCACGTACTCCAATTTTTTCACAAAGCTTTTTCAAGTGTTTCAAGATATTTAGAATTTACACGCCCATAGACAGTGGGGTAAAAATAGAGCTCCAATTATAGATGTAGCCAAAATTTCTTGTTGGGAAAGTAGAGCCTCAAATCCCAGATGTTTACTTATTTTTAAGCGAGATGTGGATCAAGATATTAACCTATATGTAATTTAAAAACAATAAAACTTTATAAAATTTAAATTGAGTTTCTATTTTCTGTTTCTATTAACAAATTTCTCCAATAGTTTTTCCATGGTTAAGCGCCAATTTCGTTCCCAATCGGATTTATTTTAATTTATAATCAGGGAACCCAGTGGGTTCTCGTAGTCAATGAAGAGCTATGATTTCACCAAAGTTTCTTACATATATTTTGATCTCCTAATTACAAATATCGAGGGTTGATCTCCGAAAAATAGTCAGGTAATTTGTTTTAAACAAAAAATATTTTTGCGTTCCTCTGCCTATCCTAAGCAAAATATTTTCGAATTCTACGCCCTGCAATTGATAGTTTAAATCAAGAAAATGTAATGTTTTTATTGCATTTTAACGCTATAATAAAATTGCGTTTCATCGACTATATTGTATGAAGGGAAGTGGAAGTCTACTTACAAGCACTCACCTAGTGCACATAATCCATTATCTAGCTATCTATCTATCTATATATATATATATATATATATATATATATATATATATATATATATATATATATATATATATATATAATTTTTTCTTTACTTCGTCTTTTCTTGGGTTTAGGTTCTTTATTTAACAAAAAAAAAAGCAAATAATTGACGTTTCACCCTTTATTTACGGCATTTTCAAAATTTTTCATTTTTTTCATTTTCATATAATTAAAACATTCATACAAAATCATATTAGTAGTGGATATATGAGAGAAGGAAAGAGGAGGAGGAGGAGTAAGAGTAAATCATCAACACTTTTCATCCTCCTCCTCTTTTCTTCTCTCATTATACTTTTCAAATCTCTCATTATACTTATTAAAAAACCTCGTATCATCAACGCTTTTCATCCTCCTCCTCTTTTGTTTTCTCATTTGAATTATCTCGTATACATTCGAGTTACTTCGTATACATTCGAGTTACTTCGTATACATGTTAACATGACCTTGTATCCCTTCTTTAAATTTTGATTATAAAAGCAACACTTTACCAGCTTAAAACATACTAAAATGAAATATGTCTTCTGCTTCTAACGAAAGTGAATTAAATTTATTAATTCAAAAATTTTATAAAAAATGTAAAAGTTCTGCTTTTGAGTTCGAACATTATGCAGTTGATAGTGGTCCATCTTGGTTTCAATATTATTTGGATATATCTAAAAACCATACAGAGGCTGTGAAATTGTGCGAACGTTATTTTCAAAAGAAAGATATTGTACAGTTTATACGTGAATTAGTGAAGTTAAGTTGGTTTCATCATGAAGTTCGTCATTTAAACCAATATATTAGAGATCCTGTTGTATTACAAGAACTAATCAAATTGCGTGGTGAAGATGATGCCTAAAATTGAAAATTTTGTGAGGGACCTTTATGAAGGGTTCATTATGAACGAAGCATGTTCCAGATATTTATCTTGTTTAGTTGAAGAAGAAAGTGAGGGTCAAGATTTATTGTTATATATAAAATATGTTGATCATGCAAATTTTTGTAAAAAAGCAGCAGAATTGTGTAGTGAATTTTTGAAGACTAAAAATGTGTTAAAATTCTTTGATGAACTTAAAAAAATTGGACTCAATAAAGAAATAAATTTATGTATTGATTTATTGGTTAATTAAAGTTAGTGTGAAATAAAATATTTAAATTTTTATAGTTGTTTTATTATTGTGTAACGGCTGTTATGTTTAAATATTTGATTATGTAAAGATAGGAAAATATAATTTTCTGTTAGTAATGTGGGGATGTGGATAAATAAAAAAAATATTATTACATTCATTGTTAATTTATTCATTCATAAAAAAATTTTTATACATAAAGAATACATTAGAAAGGGCACACATTGAAGGTGATTGAGAATGATAAAAACATTTAGGAGATGATTTAATTAAAACAGGTTGTTCGTCCAATTCAATTATTGGCTTAGTACAATATTTTCTAATAAAATTAGCTTTCTCTTCTCCTTTAATATAAATGAATTCTCCTTTTTCTGTTAAGTTTTTTACTATAGATGAAAAATTATGAAGAGGAATATATCCTGTATTCCAATTGATGCAGTGATGAAATTTCATTAACCATTCTGCTTGCTTGTATGTTTCTGGTGGAAGCATTTGTAGTGGATACGGTGGTTTAAAAATATAATGACTCATTTTATGTCCATCAAACATTGCAAGTTCTTTAGGAATAAACTTGTTGTGTTCATCCTTAAATCCTTGAACATCCATAACTATTCTCATTTTTATTTAGCAAATTTTTAAAGTACTAAATTTTTTTATTACAAATTGTTTTTTCGAATAGTCTTCAATAAGATTTTTTAGATGTTTAATTTTTTTTAAAAATAGTTCTATTTTTTCTTTTTGTATTTTGTACATTCCATTTGATGTGCAACAAACTATGGTATAGAAACAACTGATCTTATTCGATATATTTTCATTTTAATAATGATATTTGATGTGGTGGGAGAAGTTAAAGTTGTTTAACAATTTTTGTTAATGGATTATAGCTAAATACTTTATCATGTATTATAACACAATACGCAGCTGTTTTTCCCGATATTTTTTCTTTTGTCTCAAATTCAATTCTCATGGTTACTGGGCCGGATTGTAATAAATCTCTCTGATGAGAGCAATTAATGTAAGCAATAGGTGCATTATCTTTAAATTCTTTGGGATTAAATATTGGTTCTATTGGAAAGTTATAATATACTTGACGAAATTCAGAAAACATTTCATACAGGGTAGCAAACTTATTATTTTTAAAATCAAGCTGAAGATCCTGGTAAGGATATCTTTCTGAATTTAAAAACACATTTATATTCCTTAGGTCACAATGATCAAATTTACTCATATCTGATTTTAAATTACCACGTCTATCCTTTTGAAAAGCAATTAGTACATGTCTTGGTGTTTCAATTTTTGTGGAGGTTTTGACAGGCCAATTATGTCTTGTATTTTCTAATAACTCTGGATATTCAATTAATTCCCAACTTCGGAAAGTAAGAAGAATATCATTGTTTTTATCAATAATTTTCGTTAGTGCCAATTCTTGGGGAATGGCCACAGTAAGATGTGGAACTCGCCAACAAAGTTTGGTTATTTTAATTTTCGGTTTTTCATCATCACTTGTGGTTACTAAAGCATTAGTGTCATCATTGCTTCTTATTAGTATTAGTTCTTGTTGTGAATTTAAAATTATTTTGTTATAATCTTCAAAAAATCCCGAGTACATTTTTAATGGGACGCATAGGGAAACGTTTCCTTTTTCATCAGTCATAATTTTTTCTTTAGGTTTCGTTTTTGGATACCATCCAGCATTTTCCAATTTTGCACTTTCGTTTTGATTAAATGATATGTATCCTTTAAGAGTTGAAGTAATTCCTACATCTCGAACTGAATCAATTGTAACACCATTTAAAATATAACGTAATTCTTTAAACAAGAATGCTGGAGCATTGTTGATTAATACCGTATTAGCCAATGGAGTATCATCTTCTTTGGTAACTTGAAATTCTAAATATAATTCACTTTTGCAAGGTAAAGGATATTTTCCTGTTTGTTGTAGAGCAATTCTAATTTCATCATTTAATCCAAGTTTTGTAGGATTGAAAGGTTCAAATGATAGTATTTCCCAGCTTAATATTGATTCATCTACAAGAATATTTTCTTTTACATTTAAATATTCCATTTTATTTTAGTTTGAAACCTAAACTTATCAGAAATTTTTTATTAGAAGGTGTTAACCTTTGAGAGTTTAATTTATTACTAGTTAAATGTCGTTTAGTATCTTTCTTATTAATGTTTTTAGAGTAAAATTTTTTTGAAAAATTATAATTTGAGACTTTTTTATTATATAAAATAACCATTATTCATCTATTTTTTTAAGATGTAGTCTTACTGTTACCGTTTCTCCTCTGAAATTGATGAGATCACCATCTTGATCTACTATTTTAATGTTTATATTGTCTATTACCTTTACAGTAACAGGAAAGTAAAGGACATTTTGTGGTGATTCTATTATTTTAAAACCAGGAGCTACACTAGGAAAAAATTGATGTATTATATGAACAGGTTTTCCATTTAAATATGATCCTTCGGCAATATTACAATCGATGTTTATGGCGTTTACTTTAATAATTTCCGCTGGAAAATCTGAAATGTGCTCCTTAAGACCTTCTAATTCCTTATTTTTAAAACCTAATATTTTTCCTATAGTTCCATCACGAAACGAGATAGGAATATCTGTTTTAATATGTGTTCGTAAAGTATTATTATTGGCATAAATATGAAGAAAAGTACGATTGTCCAAAAATTTTTGAATAAAATTATTTACATCATCTATTTCATAACTACCTGGTGGTATTCTTATTTCTTTATTTGAGTCATAAATGAAAAGATTATTAGTCTCATCAATATTTGGAATAGCATTAAAAGTTTCAAAATTTACAAGTCCAATGGAATATTCAAAATTTTCATCTAAATATATTGGAGGATGAATATTAACAGAAAGCGTGGGGGAATTACCACTAATGACAAAACTATACGACATATCTCTTTAAAAATTTTTAACAAAATGAATTAATATTGTTTTTCAACCATTATTATAAAGAAATTTAAGACAGAGCTCACCACAATTTGTTTTGTTAATTGATTGATAATGATCGTAGTTATATTTCACAATATTTTTCTTTTTATCGCTGAAAAAATATTTTGTTAATTCGGTAGATGGTCGCAAATTGCCATAACTATCAAAATATAAAATATTTTTCCCTTTTTTTATGTATGCAGTCCAATGAGTTCCATCACCACTATTCTTATCGAGATTAACAATACCACTTTCATTTTTATTAATTTTTTTTGGTAATTTATCTCTCATGAATATACCTCGAAAGTTGGGAATTTTAAGTAGATTAATATATTTACTTAAATCATAATTTGTAAGTGGTTTTCGAGGTATTTGTTTTAACAGTTTTTTGAATAAGGTTTCAGATATAATCCACATCCAGTTTTATATGGTTTTAAATAAAGACCACTTCCTTGTTTTCCTACTGCTATAGATTCCATCATTTTATTATGTCTTTTGGACTCTTCTAATTTTTCTTTAGCAGCTTTTGCATCGTTGACAGCTTTCGCAATACCTGCTGCTCCTCCTCCAAGAGCACCTAAAGCGGACAAACCAGCAAATAAAGGAATAAGAGGTAGAAATCCACCAGTTTTTGGAATTGGTATGATTCTATTTTTTGGTGATAATATTCTACTATCTCCGATAGATCTAAGTGCGGTTTGAATAATATCAGTCAAACTTTTAAATTGTTTTCCGTTTAGTGCTTGTCTTGCTTTTGAAATAGCTTGAGATAAAGTTATTCCTCGTCCTAGACGAGTTTTTCGACTTCTGTTTTTCCTTCTTTTTTTTAATCCCATACCAAATTTTCTTTTAATTTTCATTGCACCTCTTATTCCAAGTGCAGCAGTTTTTTCTCCAAAAGTGGCGTCTTTTGCTCTGAACCTTTCGGCAGCTTTGTCACCTAATAATTTATCAGCAGCGTGTCGGCTTTTTATATCATTTGATTGTGCATAGGCAATATCATGCTCTTTACAAGCTTCATCCAATAAGTTTATGCCTTTATCGCCTCTAGCTAGTCTCTTTTCTAGTTTGGTTCCAGGTCCACAAAAATTATACCTAGGTAGATGTAATTCAAAAGGTAACTTATTTATTAGAGTATTAATTAAACCACTACCTCTTTTTCTGACTCTTCTTTTATAAATGGATTGTTGCTTATATGAGATTGGCATTATATAATTGAAATCTTGGAACAAACTGACTAGTTTTAAATTAGAACTTACCCTTTATACATCCTCTTATATATGAAAATTGTCAAACAACCTTATTCAATTATTATTAAAGACCATGAGACTTCAAGAAATAATTTTAGAAAACATGGAAAATTGTTTGAAGGCTCTAGTAAAAGGGGGTTAATTATTGGTCCATCAGGGTGTGGTAAAACTAATATCATTATAAGTTTAATTGAAGATCCCAATGGTTTACGGTTTGAAAATTTATATATTTATTCAAAGTCTCTATATCAACCAAAATATGAATATTTGAGATTACTTTTTAAACCATTGAGAGAAATTGGATATTATGAATCCGAAAATGAAGAAAATATTGTTTCTCCACAAGAAATAAAACCAAATTCCATAATTATATTTGATGATATAGTGTGTTGCAATCAGAATGTTGTAAAAGATTATTTTTGTTTCGGAAGACATAAAAATACTGATTGTTTTTATTTGTGTCAAACGTATTCTTCGATTCCAAAACAATTAATTCGTGACAATGCGAATTTGATTGTTATATTTCAACAAGACAAAACGAACTTAAAACATATTTATGATGATCATGTTAATGTTGATATGTCATTTAATCAATTTAATGAGTTATGTTTGATGTGTTGGAAAGATAAATTTGGATTTTTGGTAATAGACAAGGATTCGAATTTAAAATCCGGTCGATATCGAAAAGGATTTGATTCATATATTTTCTTATAAAAATAAAAGTTTTGTGAAAAATTTAACTAATCATGAATGAACGCTTAGCAAGAGAGCTTGTTAAGTCAAGGAAAGCTGTTAAACAAAAATATCAAAGTTTAAAAAATGCTGAATTTGAAGCACAATCCAAATTGGAGGAAACCTATAAACCAATAACTCAACCCCTACAACAATTAATTTCAACAATTGGTAAAATTGAATCGGCTGAGGTAAAGGAAGAGCTACAAACACCCATTAAAAAAAATTATGAAACACCAGAAAAAAGATTGTTTCCAACACTAACACCAAGAAAAAAACTACAGTATGGAACATCAACACCAGAAAAAAGAAAGACAGGGAAAACTCCAATTCTTCCTACAGAAATACCAACAATTATTGATTGGGAAACCAGTATAGCTTCACATAGTCAGATGCCATCTTTACAACAAACAAGTGTCATAGCAGAAACCACCCCTTCTTCAATTTCACAATCTACGGTAGGAAATCTTTCGGATATATTAGAACAAACACGCCAAACAATTCAAACATTTGTCAGTACACCTTTATATCAAGAATATTTATCAGGATTTCATGAATTACCTCGTCAATATATTGACGGAGGGGTAAAAGATGTGGAACATAAGTTTGATCACCTCTATGGAATAGTACATGATTTTGAAACTGAGAAATTCTTTTTGGGTTTAACACAAAGACCTATAGAAATTATCGGTAAAAACATAAAAGTTGAAGGTATAACTTATACAGGTACACCAGGTTTATATGAATTATTATTTAAAAAGGAACCAGTAGGTTATAAAAAACAAGATTTGGAAAATTATATGGATATTTTAAAGAGAACCAATGCATACCGTAGAAATTATGATCCAAATGAGCAGGTACAGGGAAATGGATCACAAAAATATATTTCTATAATAGGGCCTTATTTACAAAATAAAGGAATTACAAAAACTAAAACCATAAATCCCGAAACGCATAATATAGTTCAAGGATTTTTTGACAGACGAAAAGCTCCATACAGGGAAACTCGAATATCTTCGAAAAGAACAGGATCCGGAATAACTTTAAAAGTTAATAAACCTTATACCGATTACGTATATTGGGATAACGTAAATGAACTTGTTGATAGACTTCGACTGTTGGTAGCATCTATGATGGCTGGGAATACAGGACATAACAACGAAATTATTTCTATTATTGAAGAATTGAAAGAAGCCAATATAATTGTATAAAAGAAAGTAGTAAATATTGTTAGATAACATTGTTAAAATGACCATTGATAAATTTGGACGTCATATTTCTAAAAAGTATACAGTAGATATACCTACAATAGAAAATAAAATACTAGCCAATGTTGAAAATGAAATATTAAAAAATTTTAAAAGTGATGATATTGTTCAAAGATTTGAACCTGTGTTAAAAAATGATATTGTAAATTTAAAAAAGAGAGTTAGTGAAAATGATGAAAATGTGGAATCTATTTCGAAAAAAATTAAGTTATTTGAAGAAAATGTGTCAAACTATGATAACAGGATATTAGATATAAAAAATATTGTCAAAGACAATGATGAACTATTAAAAAGTTTTTCTCAAAAAACATCGAAGTGTGAAGATGATTTTAAAACAATAAAACAGAAATATGATGAAGTAAAAAGTTTTGAAAATAACATAAAAAATGAAATAACATTGGTTAAATCAAAAATAAATGATACTTCTGCAATAGAAAATGTTAAACAAATTATTATAAAAGATATGGTATCAAAGTTCCAAGAATTTACGAACAAACTTAATAATAGGGTTTCTGAAGAAATAGGTAATTTTCAAAACGTTCATGATGGTATGAATAAAAACACACAACAAATAGAGAGAGCTATGAATACACACTTTATAATCCATAAAAAAGATAGCGATAATATTAATGAAATAAATCAGAAAATTAATTCAATTGAAAATAATGCTGAAATAATTCTATTAAACTTGAAAAATTTGGAAAAGAAATTAAACACAGATTTACAAAATGTAGATGAAAAAATTGAAAATAAATTTAAAAATGAAATTTTAAAAAATAGTGAACAAATCATGGAGATAATCTCACAATTAAACAATCTAAAAACAGAATTAAAAACCACTGTTGACGATGAATATTTTCAAAAGATGTTGAATAAAAGATTAGAAAAAGAATTAGAATCTTTAGCAGAACTAATACAAGCTATGATTAACACCTCTATCCATGATTTAAAAAAAGGACTTGCACAACACAGTTCAAAAATTGAAGAAATTTCAACAAAGTTAAATGATTATGAAAAATCTTTGAACGATGTAAGAATTGAAATTGAAAAAGCGATTTTAGATATAAAGAAAATAGAAAAAAAATTGGTAGAAATAAAATTAAATTTAACAAATGTAGAATTTCAATTAGGAAAAGATATAAAAAATCTAGAAAATAAATTGGTAAAAGAAATAAAATCACTAAACGAATTAGTTCAAAGAGCAGCCGAAGTTTCTAGAAAAGAGTTTAATGACACAATGGCATATGCTAGAGAAGAATTAAACGCAACAGTAAGAGAAATGAGAAACGAAAGTATAAAATCACTTGTTGTTTTTGAAACTAAAATTAATGTAAGAATTACCAACATTGAAGATGAAATCAAAAAAGTCAAAGATTCGAATAATGCATCTTTTAAAAATTTGGAATATAAAATCGAAGATGAAATCAAAAAAGTCAAAGATTCGAATAATGCATCTTTTAAAACTTTGGAATATAAAATCGAAGATTTGCTAAAAAAAGATAACAAACAAATAAAATAAGTTATTTAAAGAAGGTATTAAGAAATTTTATTCTAGTACTATGAGTAAAAATATTAAAGAAACAGTTGTAGATGAATTACATAAACCGGCAAGAAGAAGATATAGAAGAAGACGAACTATTGTTAAAAGCCTTAATGACTTATGGCAAGCTGATTTGGTAGAGATGCAACCCTATTCCAAATTTAATAAAGGTTATAGATATATTTTGGTGGTGATAAATGCATTCTCAAAGTATGTTTGGACTCAACCACTTAAAAGTAAAAAAGGAAAAGATGTAACTGAAGCTATGAAAAAAATTTTAGAAAAAACAAGTAAACCGCAAAATTTGCAGACAGATTTAGGAAAAGAATTTTTCAATAAAGATTTTAAAGATCTTATGAATTATTACAAAATTAATCATTATAATACTTACTCTAATCTCAAAGCGAGTATTGTAGAACGCGTAAATCGAACTTTAAAAAATATAATGTGGAAATATTTTAGTAATAGAGGGAATTACCAATGGTACTCTATTTTACCCACTATTATTGAAAAATATAATAATAGTATTCATAGAACTACCGGATATAGACCTGTTGAGGTTAATAAAAAAAATGAGAAAACTATACTGCAAAATTCTTTTACTTTTAAAAAAACATTTGATTTAAAGCGCACTAAATTTAAAGAAAATGATTTTGTTAGAATTTCCAAACAAAGAGAAGCTTTTGATAAAGGATATACTCCAAATTGGTCAACTGAAATTTTTCAAATTAGAAAGGTTCAGTTAACAAATCCACCCACCTATTTATTAAAAGATAGTAAAAATGAATATATTGAAGGAGGTTTCTACCAAGAAGAGTTACAAAAAGTTAAACATCCAGATGTGTTTTTGGTTGAAAAAATTTTAAGGAAGAAAGGGAACCAAGTTTTTGTTAAATGGTTAGGATTCGATAAATCACATAATTCATGGATTCTTAAAAAAGATGTATTGTAATTAATTTTAAGTAATATTGTATATCAAATTTTTAAATAAAAGACCTATTTATATAACATATTTTTTATTTACGATAATCCTTTTTACAACAAATACTAACAATATAATTTTTAAGATGTTTACAACTGAGATTAACAATATAAATTTATATTTTTACATTAAATCTTTCAATATATATTTTTTTTCTATGATCTACATCAAAAATACTTTTAAGAATACTTTCACATTGTTCAACTCGTTTTTCAAATCTTAGTCTGTCAAGATAAAATTTCTGATATTCACTTTTTCGAGCTTGTCTAAATGCAAAGTCCCATGTCACTAATATATAAACTTTATTATTGTTCTCACTGATTGTCACTGATTTCTTCATATTTCTATTGTAATGCACCGGATTTTCTTAACTTGTTTTCTAATTCCTGTTTATGTAGAGATAACATTTCTAAAACAGTTCCGACATTTTCACTGTTTAAATTCTGACATGGATCCAAAACACTATAAATATGAGACAACACATCTCCTGACTGATAATTATAGTGATGAAACAAATTAAAATATTTGGAAAATTCTTGCTTTTTAATTATATGAATTCTGTAGTCAACAAGTTCATCGATTTCAACTAATTTATCTATTGATTCTTTTCCCAGAATCACATAATGTTCATCCTTTTGAATTCTGATAACAGGAGAATGATTTATTTTTTCAAAAAACACTGTGATTTTTTCAATTTTTAGTGGGTATGCATATGCTTGAGCAGAATAAAAATAATTCACCAACACTCCTTGATTTTTTTGAAGTTCTTTCCATTCTTCTTCATTCAAGTAAATGTGAAATCCATTTCGACCTCCAATTAGAACTTTTGGTGTAAAATCATTTATACCAATTCCAACACAAACAAATTTTGATAAGGAATTGTTAAGATAGTAGATTTTTGAATTTAATAATTTTTCATTACACTGACTAATTTTATCATTGGTTTCACTAGAACTGGATTTATATCCATTAAAATTGCTACTATTAAACATGATGTCTTGATGCTAACTGAAAACTAAAATACTGAGTCTGAATATATCTTATCCACCCCACTCCTCTATAAATTTCAAGGTCAAGCAAGTTTATTAAATTTTTATGACCTATCTTGATAAAACAAAATTGTCAAGAACGACAAAAGTGAAAAACTACCTATTGATAAAATTATATTGAAGATAAATAGAATTAAACAGTTTTTACCTTCCTCATCATTTTTAATATGATCACAGCTAGAAATCGTAAATGGTTTTTTATTTTTTTCAATCCAGTTAGTGTCAAAAATTGTATTATTTGGATAATGAAAGTAAATTTTGAAAAAATTACTATTAGATTGACTATTATTCATATTATATGCGAAAGCAGTTGAATAATTATTAATATTCATAGCTTTCATATAATTACATATTTCAGGTTTAATAGTAGAGGTTTCGTTTTCAAAACACACCATTCCATGTAAAACCCTTGGAGGATAAAGTACATATAAAGTATTATTTAAAATTGAATGTAAAACAATGTAGTTGATAAGGGATGCCATTAAAACACTTTTCAATTTTAAATGTCTATTAACAAAACAATAAGAGATTGAAATAAGACTGAACAGTTTTAATTAATTTTCTACAATATATAGACATTTTTTTTTTCAAAATATTAAATAATTTGTTTACAAATTAGAGATACAAACATGGTTATTAAAACTATTAAAAAATGAAAGATGTTGACATATTTTCTTTCACTTTAAGGACATTAAATAATTTGTTTACAAATTAGAGATACAAACATAGTTATTAAAACTAATAAAAAAATTAAAGATGTTGACATATTTTCTTTCACTTTAAGGACAACAGGTTCACATTTTTTATTTTTTTCACCTAACCACAAACACTCGATTAAGTCACAGTTCTTCCAGTGACGATAATGTTCCTCAATTGGACAATCATCAATTTTCCAGGCAAATATTTCTGCACCACAGTAAAAACATTTACAAACATCATGAATAGCTAAATAATAAAACCCTGATTGGGCTAACACTTTAGGATTTAATTTTCCATTCCAGAATTTAAATGAGGAAAGTCTTTTTTCATATGTTCTATATAATTTGTTATCAATTTCTTTTTCAAAAGATTCTAAACACATATTTATTCTAGACGGTGGTATATTTTATACTGATATAATTTTAAAATTTACCATGTTCTTAAATACTTCAAATTTAGCCTTGAAGAGTAAAACTTTTAATCTTAAAAGAATTTTTTATAATTCATTTTCATGGTCTATTAACCACTGAAAAAATGGAATATCTTGGTGACCCCACGCTAATGTATCATAACTATTGGGAATTTTAAATCTTTTATCATCATTAGAAGTGAGAGCTAATTTGTTAACTAATTCTGTATAAATATTGTGAAGTCGAGATCTAAACAAATACATTGTACAGAAAGCTTTTGAATTTTGTTCTACAACATCTTTATAATGTGTTAATTCTAATTGTTTTTTAATGCTACTTTTCTTTATCCCCTTAGCTTTTTTAAGCAACCCATTTTCTGACTTAACACAATAAGCTTTGGCCCCTGTGCCATAAAAGCTTTCTATTGGTTCACCAGCATATTCATCCTTAAACTTTCCAACAACAGATTCAGTTATTGGTATTTCATGAATATTATTAACATCATAATTTGAAGTATCGAATTTATCAATATTAACCCTAATGTCTTCATAAACATTACTTGTTTCAATTTCCAAAATAAAGGAATCTGTATCTGTGTACAGAAGTTTAATATTATTCTTATATAAAGGTTTTAAAAACCCATAAAAAAAGTCATACATCACCGTTTTTGATATATCTAAAATACTAAAGCCTACATAGACAGGTTTATCATATTGCACTAACACTTTACGCATTTGCACAGCTACTAAATTCTCTGAAAATATTGTTACATCTTTAAAGGATGGTTTAGCAATTAAATTTTCTGCCCCATCTTTTCTATGATTTTTTGCCCATTGTGTAACCAATCGTATATCTGTCCTTTTATCCACATTTTCCATTGTTTTTCCGTAGATGCTATTATTTGCCAATTTATAAGAATTTTTCTGAAATTGATTTTTAGATTGATTTCTTAAATTTGTATTTAGATCAATAAATTTTTTTAACCATTGAGATTGTGTAAACTCTACAACCCGATGAATTTTAGTTAGTTTAATTCCATATTGAATACATTGTTTTAATAAAGTATAGTGAATTACATATTTTTCTTTATTTTTTAAATTTGGAATTAATTTAAAAGTTTTAGAATTTTGAGGCTTATAATTTTCTGGACAGAATGGAAATTCATTATGTAAATTGTGTAAATTTTCAGGATATTCTAAATCAACCTCTAGCACATAACCCTTGTCATTAGTCTCAGATATATTCATTATATCTAAATTTTGAATTTGTTGATTTGATAACCAAACAAAATCTTTTTCGGGCAGATATTGAGACATCGCATATCCGTAAAGATTAGTTGCATCAAAATACATAATATATTTAGATGGTTGTAATGGATCATAATTTGAAAGAAATAAATTGTTTGCTATAGATTTCCTACATACACAGGTACCAGTGGCGGCGTGTGGGATGTTCAAGGGTGTGTTCTGCATTGAAAATACGCGAAATACGCAAAGCAAAAAAAGAATTATTAGACCTACCTGTATTCCTTCTAAGCTCTGGTACAAGGTACAAACATGCAACATGCAATCCTTTTGTCGCAGGTGGTAACCTGGTAGCACATTGAATATAAGGGGCAATAAATGTCAAAAAACGAAAAACAACAACAAAAATTTAAACGTTTAAAAAAATCTAAAGTTCACTTTTTATATATCAAATCAATACGTCTTTGTTTAGCTCTTGCAAACTTCTCAATTACTTTCTCATTAAAATTGGGGTCTTTTCTAATAAAGGCATTTTCTATTGACAGCATAGAAAGTGCGGATAATCTACTTTCACCCATGGTATTGCGTAGGAAAGTTTTAACTCTTTTTAAAGTAGAAAAACATCTTTCTGCCTCTGCCGTTGTCATAGGAATAGTTATAATTATTTGTAATAACTTGACAGTTTCTTTGAAAGACTCATCCAAATTGTTAGATGTAAGTAAATTTAAAAATGCTACTGCCCCTTTAAGATTCCTAAAATCTGGCCTTATGTAAATTATGGACAGTTCAGTCTTTAGGCGTTCTAGTTCAAATAAAGGGTACATAGTTAGCACAGAGTTTAATATCCCATCTGGAAATTTTTTTGAAAACTTCTCGAACAATTCAGATGTAAATAACGTCGCGACTGCTAAATGATCTACATAATCAAATCTAGTTTTGGCAGTATGAATTATTGTGTCGCAAACTTCTAATGCTGCCGCACGAAGGTTCTCTTTTGAAAGACAAATTCGTTTAACAGTGGGCTCCAAATCCTGTCTGAGAAGATTTCCTCTGTCTATTACCCCGTCAATATTATCTCTCAACTCTTGGATACACTTTTCAAAAGTATCGACGCAGTTTTTAATTTCTACCGAATCGGCTTTCCTTGTTTGTAGTTGGTTATATAAAATGTCAACATGCGGCATAACATGATGAAAAATATTTAGCCAAAACAGAAATGATTCATCATTAAGCGAACGTTCTATAGCAACTGCCTGACTTACGACTATTCTATTAGCAAACCTCCGTTGAATTTCTTGCATACATTCTATTAAAGAATTTCTGTGCTCATAAATAACGTTTATTGCTCTGCTTTTAAAATTCCACCGAGTCTGAACGGCGCGTGGTAATCTTCTCCCTACTACTTCGTTTAACACATCCATTCTTTGAGGAGAATTCGAAAAGAAATTTACAACGTCATCTACATTTGAAAAGAATACCCGCACTTTTGTATCTTGAGACACTGCCTGGGCCATTATTAAGTTGAGTTGATGAGCGTAACAGTGAACAAAATGTGCCTGGGGATATTTTTCCTTGATTACTGTGTGTACTCCTCTATGTCTGCCACTCATAACAGCAGCGCCATCGTAGGTTTGTGCAATCAGCTTGTTGAAATCTTTCGTTAAGAATGGATCTATAACGGATTTAATACAGGCTGCTAAAGATTGAGCGTCATGTTGCTCAGGATTTATAAAACCCCAAAATCTTTCAACTGGGCTTCCTTGATGTACATATCGTAAAACGACCACCATTTGAAATTTTGAGGCAACATCACTAGTTTCATCTGCCAGAACTGCTAAATAATTTGATTCATTTATTTCATCAGAGATTTTTTCTCTACATACCTCCAGCATGCATTGTAATAGTTCATTCTGCATGTCCTTTGATGTACCTTTAAATAACGTAGCAGATTCTAAATGTTTTTGGAAAACGTTGTCAAGATCTGCACTAAAATTCACCAATCCACGAAAGATTCCGGGATTATCAGACTCGTCACTTTCATCGTGGCCACGGAGGGCTAACTCAAACGTTCCACAAAATTTTATACAATCAATAATACGCGATAGCACATAACGATTTTTATCAACTTGTTCGTTGTGCCGTTTTACATTAATCCAGTAGGCATTATCCAATTGCTTTTGGATGTTTATGTTTCCTAATAATGCCAGGCTTACCGTATTGGAAATATGCTTCTGTGTTCCTTCGTGCCGTTTAATGTTTTGGCTTAAATGTCCCAAATCTCTAAAACCCGTAACTGTCCACGATTTGTCACCTCCAAACAAAATACAAGGGAAACAAAAAAGCGCGTGTTTTTTGTCACAACCGCACAACCACTTTGTATTGTTATAAACCGTGTCATTAAACTGGCGTTTGTATGTTTTGCTTCGACTTGAACCGCTAATTTCAATGTTTAATTGTGGTGTCGATCGACCAAGTTCTTTAATTTTAATTTTGTCCTCGTATGCCAAAGAGCTAAAACTATGACTCTGCAAAAACTCGATCGAATTCATTATAATTAAACTAAATAAAACAACAGGACAAAACAAATAGCCGGCCGCGCGCATATAAAATTACAAAACCACTGCTGGGTGCTGCCGTCCTGCAGCCGCAAATTTTCCATAAATCGCCGTATTAAGCCACGTGCAGCGTTAAACCAATCACTCGCTTTGTTTTCAGAAATCATTAGCTGTGAACCCAAATCCGCGGCGGGCTCGTAAGCGGCGGCCCTACGCTCGAGTGTTCAGGCCGGAAAACTTGCGGTGTTTTGTTTGCCATTTTGCCAATGCTATTAGAGAAATAATTTAATATTTTTATTGTTTAGTTTAGGGATACACTACATTAAAAAATATATAATTTGTCGAAATTATGTGTGTTCTGCAGCTCCGCAGCACTTATGAACGCGCCGCCACTGCACAGGTACTGATTCCTCCTCTTACACTACCTTTAAAAAAATGTAACATATCTGGGTCTGTTATTAACTCCAATTCGACTCCAGTATATCTTAAACAAGCGTCAAAACTTAAACCTGGAAAAGTATAATAATGTGCAGGATCAAGTTTGTAAGTTTCCATACACGTTTTTCTAAAATTTTGAAAAACATCTGCCAAAAGTAATACATCAGATTTAAGATATAAATCGGAATATTCACCGATTGTTTTACATTCAAATAAATTCCAAACATTTTTAGCCCTCTCATATTCTTCATCAGTAATGTGTTCATCCGTGAGGTCATTATAAAAATTTTTTTTATTGGGTAACTCCGTTTCATTTAATTTGTCGATATTATCAATATATTTATAAGAGAAAACGCCTTTTTGACGGATATACTTAAATTTTTCCTTTTCATTAAAATATTTGAACACTTCTTTGCATTGTTCATCATTAAGGATGGAAGCTAAATTTGACAAAGAATATGGTAGGAACTGAAATGAATCAATAAACTTAAGATATAGAAATTTTGACTTGGTGAAACCAGTCTTTTTATCTAAATATTGATCTACTTCAATAGATTTTTGAAATGAAATGTATTTCTCTTTATTCTGGGCTATGACAAATAATTGTTCATGATTTGGACATAAATTTTTTATAAACAGATGAGAATCATAATTACGCAAATTGTGTAAAACTACTGGAATGGAATTAGATAATTTATAATTTAAGTTGCATATAGAGTGTGACGGACCTCTATAGGAACCTGTTAAATGACAATGATCAGCAACCTTATCCGAAATTATAGGTTTATCACATATATGACAATCATTCGTATATTCAAAATGTAATTGTTCCAACACATTTAATTTTTTCATTGGTATTAACTTTTTCATATATTTATTGTAAATATTAAGAACGTCTCTTTCTAAGTAAGTTATAAAAATTTGTGCACAATTGGGACCCATATAATTTTGAAATTTGGAAATTGAATCATCAAATGAACACTTTATATAATAAGCAAACGAATATGGAATATGTTGACATTTTTTTTCAGTATATGGAGAACTTGGATCTACATCATTAATTTCATTATTTAAAGGCTTAAGAATGCATTCAAAATCTGCATATATAACAAATGGAACTTCAATTTGTTTCTGTATATTCTGAAATTTTAAAATATTTTCGGGAATAATATTTCCAAATCTATCTATTTTGGTTTCAGTTGAAGGTAGATTTATTCTTACAAAATCGCAATCATATGTGTTATGCCTGACTAATAATTCTTCAGTAGTAAAATATTGTAAACAACCGTCGCATAAAAATTTTTTCCCATGATGTTTAGATAATTGTTTTGAAATTAATCTAGATAAATCCGAAATATAACAGTAATGGAAATTTCCATTATCATCTCCAATTAATAATAAATTAAGGTGACGGTCTCGCTTATTTTTTGTATAATGTAAAGGTCCTATAATTTCGAATTGAGTTTTTAAATTATTCTTGATTTTTTCTAATCCATAAACATTAACCGAAATATTGTTTAAATTTTCAAATTTACTTATGTCTTTTAAAGTTAAAGGAAAATTGATACCTTTAAAGTTTAAAATAGTGGTGAAATGTGGATACGACTCCACCTTTTCAATTGGTCCGTTAGGTGAATGAAGAGCTGCAACCACAGACCAGGCGAAACAACATTCATCATTGTTTTGAACGTTGACTACAGCATTTTTCAACTTGATCTCTGACGGTAGCGGTATATATGAAGAAGCTTTTAAGGGGTTGTACTTGTTGATGTTAAGCTCAACGTGTAATATTTTTATTAAAATCCATCCTGAAATTAAAGAAGAATAATTAACAACAAATTTATTTTTGGTTTAAGTTTAGTTACTAAATATTTAATAAAAAATAATTTACCCGAATCTTTTTCTGCCAGTTCATCAGCTTTCCGGTCAATAATTTTAATAATATCTTCTAGTTCTTGCGTTAATTCTGAACTATTACATAAAATCCGAAATGGGGTATTGAAAGACTTAACTTCATGACTTTCATTGGAAGGATTTAAGTAAAGACCAAATAACTCCATGTTGAGTTTGATGCAGGTGTGTCTTTGGATTTCATAATTGATTACCTCAATTATTTTTTGTTGTATTTCGGAGAAAAAATCATAAATGTTGATTTGGTATTGAGTCGATGATATTTTATATGAAATGATTCTTTCCTTAAATGCCGATTTTATTACAGACACATTTTCATCCCTAACCACCATTGAATTGGTTTTGTGTTTATTTGTTCTCAAATGACAGAACCATAATGACTTTTTTATAAATATTTTGCAGAATTGACAATATCTTCTTTCACCTAAAATTTAATAACTTCTTTATTAAATTTGCCTCTAATTCATCAAATTAATAACTAATTATTAAATTGAAACAAAATTTCTATTTAAAATTAAACTTACAGCTTTTCTTCTTCTGTTCTAACTGGGGGCCATTGTTAGAGTGAATTATCTTCTTGTGGCGATTCAAATTGTCTTTTCGAGTAAAAATTTTGAAGCACTCTTCACATTTAAAATCCATTTTTCTAAAACGAATCTCTTATTGTGAAGCCCAAGTCGATTTTAACACACTGAAGGTGACACGGTCAGGTATGAATTTAAATGGTGGAAAAGAAGTAGGAGGGGAGTTAAGGAATGGGATGGAAAAAGCTAAGAGTAGCTTTATAAAGTTCTATCGCCCTTTCCCACATCTTCCTTTTCTCCTCAGCTGTTTTATTAGGATCGCAATTTAAAATAGAATCCAAAACAAATCCTAATGATCTTTGATAAGACAAATGTTTATTTTTAATTTTGAAATTTGATTTTGAATGAAAGCTTAGTTTCGGATAATCGTTTTCGAAAGGGATTGACACTTCCGTTTGTGTTAAAACAGAATTTTGAACTGTCTCTGTTTGTGTAGAAACAGAATTTAAAATTTCATCGAAATCTGGTGGCGAGTTTTCAAAAATTATTGGAGAATTTGGAAAATTTAATTCACAGTAGGTATTTTGGCCGCACGGAATTGAATTTTGACTAAAATTTTCATTTTTTTCAGATGGTTCACTTATTATTGGAAGAATTTCTTGGGAACCACCACCACTAGTAAACGATGCTCCCAAATCTTCACTACAATCTGAAATTTTGTAACTATCCCGTGAACCATCCTTCTCCCCCAAAACATCAACCCCCATATTTCCACTACTAGTCGATTCCGAAATTTTATTTTTTTTTTGATTAGTTGAAATTTTGAACAGAGATAGAGGAGAAAATGAAGAATTACCCGGTATTCCTCCAGAATTGTTTTCACTTTCAAAATTTCTAGTTTTCAACATTCCAAAAAAATTTTGTGATTTATTTGAACTCGAATCATTGTCACTGTCACTGTCACTTTTACTCTGATAATTTGTTAAATTTTTATTAATTTTGGGAATCCCCATTAGCTTTTTAAAATTGTCGATATTATCTAAATCTTGAGTTAATATGTCGGGAGTATTTGTAATGGGAGTGTCCGTTGTTACATCTAAATCTTGAGTTAAAAAATTTGGGGTTTCCGGCGTTAAAATATTATTAAAATCTAAATTTTGTGATAAAATTGAATTTTGAAAGTCAAAATCTGTCTCCGAAATATTCTCTAGTTCAGGCAAATATTCCAAATTTTCTAAAAATTTTATGTTCGTTTCTGAACAACTTTGGAGTAATTTGTTTTCTAAATTTTTTTCTTGCATCGTATTAATCATCGCGTTAAAATTTTGGGTTCTCTGACTTAAATTTTGGTTGTCACTTTCATTTTCATTATTCAAAAAAGCAGGCTGAATTATTATATTTGAAATTATATTAATTTTGTTCACCACTCCTAACTGTTCAGTGGAAGTTGAGGCAAAAGGAAAAGACATACCTTTAAAATTTGAGTACACTTGACAGCAACAAACTAAAACACACTAAAACAAACTAAAAGAAACTAAAATTGGAGACTTTAAATTTAAAGCGTGGTAAACTCGACTTAAGCTTGCTATAAACTGATCCTCGACCGTTTTATATGAAAGCAGGCCACGGTTTGTCCTCGTACGTATAGTGACCTCAATAAAGGTCAATGACCTCAATTCTGCGCGTCACACCCCGCGGAGCCCCCCTTCCCCCTCCCCCCTTCCCCCGCAAAATTTTTTCCCCGCCCCCTTCCCCCGCAAAGCCTCCTTCCCCTTTCCTCCCTTCCCCCCGCTGAGCCCCCCAGCTGAGTCCCTCTGCTGAGCTGCTTAGGGAGTTACGTCCCCTATAAGTCTCAGTGAGACGTCCTAAAATGTGCTGTAATTATAAAAACTCGAGAGGTTTGCGGGCGTATAAAACACAAAATTCTCTTCGGAGCATCTTACCTTAGGGTCCCCTATAACTCTCAGTGAGACGTCCTAAAATGTGCTGTAACTATAAAAACTCGAGAGGTTTGCGGGCCTATAAAAAACACAAGGTTTTTTCGGGGCATCTCGACTGGGGAGGGGTCCAGGGGGCGGGGGGCCGAAGGCCCCCCGCTCCCTGGAAGGCAGTGCGCGCGGCCGAAGGCCGCGCGCCGCCCCCCCCCCCCCCGCCCCTCCCCCTTCGGGGGGCGGGGCGGGGGCGGGGGGGGGGGTATAGGAGGAGTATAGGGGCGGTATGAGGGGCCCTCTCCGCGATTTAAAAATCGAAATTTTACCTTGACCTACTTTCATAAAATGACTGTTTTGCGAGGTGACTTTTTCATTTTTGGTTCATCACCAGTGCTGTCTTCCTAAATTTTAATTTTTATTATTTAATTTAATTATCAATATGTTCAGGAACAGAAATTATGAAATTCAGGTTATGGATGGTAATAGACTTGTAATAAGAAGGAGAGTCAACGTTCCTCCTCCGGTACAAGTACCAACCATAACCTCCTCGACAAATCCAGAGGAAAATGAGGATCCTCAAGTGGAACCTCAGATAAATCCGCCAGTCCAGTGTGACGAAGTCGATTCCACTACAAAGTAAGTAGCTTATATTAAATTTATTATTAGTCTTCCTAATATCAAAATACTAATTGATTTTTTTTTTTTCAGTTGACAGATACAAACAATAGACCAAGTTTAGGGACAGTGTTAAGTGAAACTATTTTTAGGTTAAGTTAAAGTGTTTAAGTGATAGTGAATAGTAACGGAGACGATTTAAGGTAATGTAAATTTTATTTAATTGATCTAATTATAAAGGAGTATGAAGATAACTGTACCTAAATTTCCTATAATATTTTTCTTTCATATTTATAAACTTATTAATTTTAGATTTAAAACTCTCTAAAATAAGAAAGGATTAAGAATTTTTGAACAGGGTGGTTAATTTAAAATATTTTTTCAATCTATTATGAATAATCAAAACTCTTGTATTTAGTTGTTATGTTTGTTCGTTATTCTTATAAATAAAACATTTTTTTTCGAAATTGTTCAATTCTTTATTCCAATAAGATAAGAATAAATGGATAAATTAAATACAAACAATAATAATTTTAAAATAATAAAAATTAAATAATAATACATTTTAAAATAAATATTCTAGCATTATAATTTCTTCATTTTCACATTTATGAAGTGGTTTGCAATACATAAATATTAAATAATACATTCTAATCTAAATATTCTAGGACTACAGTTTCTTCATTTTCACATTTAATTACACATAGTTCATTGCGACAGATTGGACATGTTTTATTAATTAACATCCACATTCCTAAACAAGGGATGCAAAATCTGTGATTACAAGGTTCTGGTGATATCATTTTATTAGATAATATATCTTCAAGACATATAGGACATTCTTCGGTTTTATTTTCAATTATTTCATTAACAACTTTTTTTTTTACCCTTCGCGACTTCCTACCGTTTTTATATATTGGTTTTTTACCAGGCATTATATTGGCACCACTGGAACATTTGCGTCCCAATCTAAATCAATATTTTTAACACTACTATTGCAAATTAAACAAACTTTGGGGGTAATAATTTGATACAACTGTCTTGAACACATATCGCAATGTAAATCATTGCTTAAGCGTTTTAATTTTCTCTTATTATGAGTATTTACATGTCTATGAGCCCCTGCCCTTTGATAAAATTGTATAATTTGATAGCATGCGTGACAAAGAGTTTTTTCTTGATTTTCCGTCACTACAAACACTACGATATAACTCTGAGTAATACAGAACACAACTTCTTTGGGATCAGTGTACTTATGTTTCACTAAACAAAATTTAGCACTAGCACTGTCTTCTTCATTATCTTCTTCAATATCGGAGTCACCAGAGTCAGCTTCAATTTGTTCGAAATTATTTATATCGTAGTTTAAACAATTTCTGAAGTTCTTCTGAAATTTTTCTTCGTTAAGATGTGTATTGTAATCCAATACTCCAATTAATTCATCTAGATCTGGATCTTCTTCTTCAATATTATTATCCATAAATTTTTGAATGAATTTTTTAATATTTACTTTGTAATATTTACTATTAAATATAAAATTATTTACTTATTATTTACTTATTATTTGTTGGTATTTAATTTATCATCTTTTGTTGCTCCACGTATCTATTTTATAAATTTACTGAAGTGAAAATTCATTGGTGGTAGGACTTTATATCGACTTCATGGTCAAATAAGGTTATCCACCTCAAGGTCAAACATAAGGTTAGATCTCCTACTATGATCGGATTCGATGAAAGGTTAGCCATGTTGTTAACTTTAAGATTAAACTCAAGGTGATGTATACGAGGCTTTTTGAAAAGTATAATGAGAGAACAAAAGAGGAGGAGGATGAAAAGTGTTGATGATACGAGGTTTTTTAATAAGTATAATGAGAGATTTGAAAAGTATAATGAGAGAAGAAAAGAGGAGGAGGATGAAAAGTGTTGATGATTTACTCTTCTTACTCCTCCTCCTCCTCCTCCTCTTTCCTTCTCTCATATATCCACTACTCATATTTACAACTTTAAAAACAAACAAATACTTTAAAACAGTATTTAAATTTTTAAAGAAATATTAAATTTCACCATTACATACCTTTGACATGTTGTTTATTAATCAATAATGAATTTCAACCTTTACATCGTCTATTTAGGTACTGAGGATACATGGAATGCGAGTGTGTTTTACTTTTTATATTTTACAATGCTCAAAAAACAAAAAAAAACGTATACATTTAATTTTATGTTTAAGAGGATATTCAATTTTTGATGCTTATTAACAGGATCGAATACTTAATATTTTTGTTTAAATTAGGCTGGTGTAAATGTGGCTCAAATTTCCTATATCCGTTCTGTCGTTAACAGTATTTGTATCTTTTTTAATTTCTATCATTTTGTTTTTAATTATGGTACTGTTATAATCAAAAATATGTTTTTCGTTCTTTGTGTGTTTGTTTAACGGTGTTAAGGCGTTTTTCGTATATTTATGGCCATTCAATCTGTTCTTTAGCAATTGGCTCGTCATGCCTATATATTTTTTGGGACAATTTATGCAAGGGATCGAATATACTACATTTGATTGATTTATGAGAGGAGTTTTACTTTTTAAATTAGTGAACAGTGTATTCAATTTATTATGAGACCTGTGACATACGATAATATCATGCTTTTTTAAAATGTATTTTATTTTTTCTGACAGCTCACTAGTATAAGGTAATGCTACATATTTTCATTGTTTATGTTCTATGTTTTTTGTTATTACGTTATTATAAAATTTATATGTTCGTTTATTAATTATTTTGGTGATAGTCTTTTCATTGAAATTATTATTTATTAGTGTCTTTTTTACTTTTTGCAGTATTTTTGGTCGGAATTCTGGAGACGTTAAAGAGATAGCACGATCAGACAGACCGATTATAACACTATTTTTTTGAGTTTTTGAATGATTAGATAAACAGTTTATGTATCTATCTGACCAAGTTGGTTTGGTGTACCATCCAGTTAAAATTTTGTTTTTTCTGCGTATAAGTGTCATATTTAGAAAATTTATTTTATTATTATTTTCTGTTTCGGAAGTAAATTGTAATTTTCCGTTGAAACTGTTAAACTCTTGGAGAATTTCATTTATTTTATTTTGTGGCGCGGCTGCTATGCAATCATCGACAAAACGTTTGAAAAATATTATATTAATATTTAATTTTTCTAAAACTTTTTCCTCTCAATATTCTATTACTAACTGAGGAATGGTAAATGAAATTGGTGTTCTATAAAAGTAATTTTCATTAAACATTTTCTTATTATCTTCTAACAATTATCATAATTTTTAAACGCAACAAGGCTCATAGGAACTTAATTATTCATTAATAAACATAAACCTTGTCAATATAACAACAAAGAAAAATTAAATAAAATTAAAAAACTAACTTAAAAAAATAAAATTAATATTTGTTGTAAAACATAATCATTCCACATTCACATTTACCGCTAAAATAAAATTTGACGTTTTTGACCGATCCCATCGACCAAAAAAAAGAGTTTCAAGTATTTTCTTATGAGATAAACTTATATTCAGTACAACTAAAATGACTCACAAGAGAATATTTATGTTTAAAAAAACATTTTAATAATAAAATGTAAAAAATTATGCAAAAATCAATAGTGTCTGCATGGATTTTCCGTTTTATTTTCTCAAATCTATTAATGTACTCATTTTGCACGTAAGTCTTTGAATTTAGAATCATTTATTATTAAACATCTTACATTGTAAATTTTAAAATAATAATTAACAGAACTGTTCTGTATTGTTGCCCTGAAGTAGAAAATAATAAACTTCCGAAAGCTCGGCGTTTGTAAAGAAATAGAGTTTCATTCAGCCCTAGGACCGCTATCCCAAGACTGGAATTTTCCTATCTAATTAATCGGTCAAGAACTACTCTTCCCTTGTATATATATATGAAGTAAAATACGAACAGTAAATGCAAACTTCTCTCCATCTTATCCTTTCTGTGTTAGAGGTTGCACAGTTAGAACAAATTGTTATAAAAACACAATTTATCCTATTCCACCACCATCGAGATGATGGCCTACCTGTACCACCATACCGAGAAGAAAGTCAAAACTTACCCTCCCCGCCACAGTGATACGGCAGAGGTACATGTTTCGTCTCTACTAGACTCATCAGGGTACCGACATGCACCTGGCTGTGCAAAGGACAGATCGGAAGGAAGCATGCAAATACTGAATGCGGCGTCGCCGACCTCCCGCGGGATGGCGTATATATGTTTATACGGCTTTCACGGATTCCTCCGTGTGAGGTGCAATAGCAGTGGATATATCCACGTTATGCCGTTGTAGTGCTGAAATCACATTCAGCAAACGTACAACTATATGCAGCTCCGTATATAGTCTATATATATATGATATATATATATATATATATATATATATATATATATATATATATATATATATATATATATATATATATATATATATATATATATATATATATATACAGGGTGATTCAAAAATCGATCACGAAACTTAAGGGGGTGATTCTACTTGACAAAATAAGGGTAGAGCTTCATATAATTTTTTTTCAAAATGTCATTCGTTTTCGAGTTACAAGCCGTCCAAGTTCAAGTTTTTATTTTTTGTTTTTTGAATTACTCGCTTACAGGAAAACCGATTTGACTAGTATTTGAAAGATAGGCTAAGTCTTCTGCGCTTCATCATTTTAGTAACAATTCACATTGATTGTTTGCCGCTAGAGGGCACTTTACCTACATTGAAAATTGTTTTTTTGTCATAATTTTTTAGTGTTGACAGCTACAGTAGTTTTTGGCATAATTTCTGAAAGACTGATGTCAGGCCTTTAAAAAAGGTGCTCTTTATTTACATCGCTAAACCCAACGGTTTAGACGTAAATCACCCTTAAAAATTAAGTGGTAAATTTACTTTTCTCATTTCATTACCACCAGCTACCAGGTAAATAGCTATCAAAGTATACTAGAGCTGTCAGTTTAACATCAAATAAATTCGCTTTTTAAACTATTTAATTTATAATCTTAAAATAACTAATAATGGCTAATCACCAATATTCAAATATCGAATATTGTGATATCCATTTTTGTTATGGAAAAGCAAATGGTAATGCAGAGTTGGCAAGAAGATATTATATGGAGAGTTATCCGGAAAGAAATATCCCTCATGCTCAAACATTTTCCAGTGTGCACAGGAGGCTTGCGGAATGTGGTTCCTTTAAAAGTTATAATGGAAATAGGGGAAGACCTAGAACTGCTAGAAACGTGCAACAAGAAGAAAGAGTGCTTGAAATTATTGAAGATAATCCAGGTATTAGTACTAGAAAAATTGGGAATGAAGTGCGGCTCTGTCAGGCTAGTTCATGGAGGATACTAAGAGAAGAACAACTCTACCTGTTTCATTCAAAAAAGGTGCAGGCTCTTTATGACGATGATCGGCCGAGACGGTTGGAAATGTGCAATCAGATCCTAGCTAAGTATGGACACGATAATCGATTAATTGGCGTCATATTATTCACTGACGAAGCTGGTTTCACTCGTGATGGCATAACAAATCTACACAACATCCACACATATGCTTACGAGAACCCAAACAATGTGGTAGAAACGAAACATCAGCGTAGATTTTCACTAAATGTGTGGGCAGGGATAATAGGAGATTACCTTATTGGTCCTCATTTCTTTGATGGCTTATTAACTGGTGACGTATACTTAGATTTTATCCAAAATCGTCTCCCATTGTATCTGGAAGATGTGCCATTGGAAGTAAGGGCCAACATGTGGATCCGCCAAGACGGAGCTCCGCCCCACTTTAGTATACGTGTCCGACAGTATTTGAATGCAACGTATCCTGAGCGATGGATAGGACGAAGTGGACCATTGGCATGGGCAGCGAGGTCACCAGACCTTAATCCTATGGATTTTTTCTTTTGGGGTCATTTGAAACAATTGGTGTACGATATTCCAATAATCAACGTCGAGGATCTTCGCTTCAGGATAATCGAAAAGTGCCAAATTATTAAAGAAACACCAAAAATTTTTCATCGAGTTAGGCGACATTTTTTGAAGAGTGTTAGGAAATGTATAGAAGAAAATGGGGGACATTTTGAGAATCTTTTTTAGTTTGTTTAGTACTGTTTCATTAATTTTTATCAATTAAATGTATATCGCAATAATCCATAATATGAATATTTACTGATTAGCCATTATTAGTTATTTTAAGATTATAAATTAAATAGTTTAAAAAGCGAATTTATTTGATGTTAAACTGACAGCTCTAGTATACTTTGATAGCTATTTACCTGGTAGCTGGTGGTAATGAAATGAGAAAAGTAAATTTACCACTTAATTTTTAAGGGTGATTTACGTCTAAACCGTTGGGTTTAGCGATGTAAATAAAGAGCACCTTTTTTAAAGGCCTGGCATCAGTCTTTCAGAAATTATGCCAAAAACTACTGTAGCTGTCAACACTAAAAAATTATGACAAAAAAACAATTTTCAATGTAGGTAAAGTGCCCTCTAGCGGCAAACAATCAATGTGAATTGTTACTAAAATGATGAAGCACAGAAGACTTAGCCTATCTTTCAAATATTAGTCAAATCGGTTTTCCTGTAAGCGAGTAATTCAAAAAACAAAAAATAAAAACTTGAACTTGGACGGCTTGTAACTCGAAAACGAATGACATTTTGAAAAAAAATTATATGAAGCTCTACCCTTATTTTGTCAAGTAGAATCACCCCCTTAAGTTTCGTGATCGATTTTTGAATCACCCTGTATATCATGAAGCTATCTGTGAAAAGAAAATTCAATTACTCAATATTTCATCAATTATATTTTGACTTCTTCAGGAGTACTGCAAAATCAACGAAGGCGTAAGTTAGCAACAACAAAAGGTTTAAACCAATAAATATTCACAATGCTCAGATATTGAAGAACTAGGTAGTAAGTAGTTTAACTGTTAAACACAGACTAAATATGTACACATTGATATGTATCTATAACAAAAAATTTTATCAAAAATAATCTGAAGGGTAAGAAATGAAGTAGACAATAACAATAAACTACAATCTGTTTAAAATGTTGCAATATATATTACTCAGTTTGTAGTTATATAACTTTGAATGAATACAATTTTTTGTTCTTATTAATATGACATATTTCCAAAAACAAGCGGTTTTCCTAGTTGGGTTTTTATTCCAATAATTTGATATTAAAATAGTTAAATTTGTTCCCTGTTATTTGATGATGTTCTACAACTGCGCATGGATTGTTCCCCAGTCGCTTTTATGTTGCATTATTCGATATCTTAATCACTGTGAGGTCGGTCCCATGTAACATCCCTGAAAATCCATACAGGACAATTCATAAATCACATTACTTTTAAACATCAAGGAAGTTTTTGGTGTGACATTGGAAAATAATTGTAGGTCTCTTAAATAATTATATTATATAATCTCTTTGAAAAGGGATATTACATCCATGTTTCAATATACGGCGATTTTTCGTATTTTTTTTAAATATTTAATTCTTCGGAGGAGCTATCAAAATTATTTGAATTGTTTATGGTTTATTTAAATAAATTACGAATAACCATTGTTCAAAAAATTGGGAAATAATCTAAATGATCTTATACAGCTAAAATTTTGCATATAGGCTAAAAATTGCATTTAGAAAAACTTTTTCTAATTTTGAGATATAATTCCACTTTTGAATTTTTTTTGGAAAAAATTAAAATTTGACAGATAATTCCAATTACGTGACTACTATTTTTTTGGTTAGTTTTCATCTCGATCGAAGCACAAATTGATGCCAAAGTCATAATTTCGAATAAAATTATTAAAAAAAAAAACAGATTCTTCGCCGACCTCCCGTTTTCAGTGTTTGCGTGCTTCCTTCCGATCTGTCCTTTGCACAGCCAGGTGCATGTCGGTACCCTCATGAGTCTAGTGAGAGACGAAACATGTATCTCTGCCGTATCACTGTGGCGGGGAGGGTAAGCTTTGACTTTCTTCTCGGTATGGTGGTACAGGTAGGCCACCATCTCGATGGTGGTGGAATAGGATGAATTGTATTTTATTACAGTTTATTCTAACTGTGCAACCTCTAACACAGAAAGCATATGATGGAGTGAAGTTTGCATTCACTGTTTCGCTTTTTACTTCATATATATATATATATATATATATATATATATATATATATATATATATATATATATATATATATGTTTATACGGCTTTCACGGATTCGTCCGTGTGAGATGCATTAGCAGTGGTTATATCCACATTATGCTGTTTCGCATTTTACTTCACTTATATATATATATATATATATATATATATATATATATATATATATATATATAAAGTAATTGTACTGTAAATGTAGAAAGTAAAAAATACTTTATATAGCTTGGAGCTTTAAGTCTTTTTCCTTGTTGCATATCCTTCCTAATGTATAAACGTTCTTAAAATATGAAATTATATGAACATTCAAACCGTTAAAAGAAATTTTATCGGAAATGACAACACTGTATTTTGAAGAACTTAAGAAGAAGAACAATGTTTTGTTTAGATCCACATGTCGTACTTAAGGTACGTCTTGATTGTTGACTTTAAGCCGGTGCGGTACTTTTGGATTTAAATAAAACGAGCGCGCGAGTGCTTTATATGTGGGTGTATACCAGTGATTTTGTCTTAACGACGTTAAATATTGTTAATTTAATTAAATTTTCAATTGAAGTTTGTGAGTATGATGAACATTCCCTATATTATTGTATTTTTGTCTTTTAAATGGAAAAATATTTATTATATTAATATTTGCTACGAGATATGTTTTTAATTTATTTTTGTGATAAAAATTTTTCTTATAAAATGCAATAATTTGGATAACTTTTTTATGTTTTCTTATACTAGTTTAATAGAATAGCAAATAGGCGAATAAAAGCTGAAATTATAAGAGTATTTACGTCTTATGGAAGCGGTCGGCGCTGAGCAAAAGCACAGTTTTTTAAACTGGTGTTTTCTATACTGAAATTTTTCCAATAGACGTTCTTGACGTATTTGAAAATTTGGTGTTTTCACCTTGTTATAAATCGAAGAGGACATTTTTAATATTTTTTATATATTTTCGAGAAATGATGCCACCAAAATCGGAAGGCGCATGAATTTTGTGCGTGTACAACAAGTCCGCTACATAGTTTAATATAATATTTATTGATTTTTAAAACGGTTTTGTTTTCACACTTTTTATTACTTCTTATATATCACAGCTGTTTGCTCCAGTATCTTTCTTGTTTTTGAACGGAAGAAGTTTTCCTCGATTTTCTAACTCTTTTAATATTTTCAATTTTAGAAAAAATAGTATACTTTGATTACAATGATGATTTTGTGAATTGGACCGAATTTTCGGGGCTAATAGCGTAGTCCTGCAAGCAGTCGGAGGTTCGGGGCGGTAGAACTAAATGAGGCTTCCCTAGTCTCTTTAGAAATTGATGTATTTGTCAGAGACGGATTTAAGGGAGGACGGTCATTCCCCCACCCAAGAGCTTCGAGTTCAGAAAAAATATACTCGCCTGTCTGCTGCATTAGGAACGTGTATCTTGCTCACTCCACCCTACCAACGGCTTATTTTGGTAGCTTAGGGTTAGGGCACATTGAATTAATTTTGTCAACTCGCTTTCATTTGTCATACTGTACTGTCTTGTATAGGAATGGGGTGGGGGTTCCATCTTTTTCTTTGCTCTAGTAATATCCCCCCCTCAAAGAGGGAGGCTGGATTTGTAGTGTACATTTAGTAAAAAATGGATAATATAGAGGTAATGGCTGAAAAAAAATAAAGTATTTATTTTTTTTTTCCGATTTTTTTCAAAATTGATATGGTGGAGTTTTTGCAATCGTACATTACGAATCTGAAATTATTTAAAAAAAAAATTAAATATGGCAGGTCCAAGAGATTAAGTGTTAATTACGAATTTAAAATATTCTTTGAAAACTTAATTTGGCGGGATCAATATGGCGTCCTAAAAATTTTTTATTTTTCGATTTTCTCCAAACTTGAGCGTATAAATTATTAATTTTAAATTATGATTTTTTTTTAAAAGTATTTTTTCAGGATTTAATGTGACGAATCCAATATAGTCGACTAAAAATTTGACATCGTTTTTGAGGATGTAAATAGCAAATATAAAATTGTTTTAAGAAAATCTAATATGTCAGTTGCAATATGACGGTATAAAAATTTTAAGTTTCCGGATTTCATCCAAAATTGGTACTAGGGGGCTTTGTAGTTATCAGGGTTCCGGAGTAATCGAAATACATACATAAAAAAATATATAGCGATGGAATTGACAACCTCCTTCTTTTACAAGTCAGTTAATGAGAATATTTATGTACAACACGTCTCGGATAACGGTTGTCAAAGCTCTAGACTTATTGAGTTTTAACCTCTCATTTTAAAGCCAGTTTGAAATCGTTGATATAAATACAATACCTTTTTTTACAATAAAACTGAACCGACTTTTAAAAATGCGCCAATAAATTAAAAGTAACATAAGTATTTTTATTTGATGTCCATGCCAAATTAATATCTGGCAAAATGGGATAAACATAAAAAAATTATAATATCTTTCTTACCGTAGTCTGTATCTATCTTGTGTTAGTTGTTATTTGCCTCATTTGGTAATAATTTGGCGCCGACTCCAAAAATTTAATTTCATATACAAATTTGTATCATGTGTGTATAAAATAATTTGGTTAAATTTTTTTATAAAATTTTATTTTTCGATTTTTTGTGTACCTTGCAATGTTTCCATGGCCACAGAAAATACCTATTTTATAAAAAGTTGTAGACCACACTAAACTGAACAACAATAAAATTTTTGATTCTGAAAACTCTCCAAATACCAGTTTTGAAAGAAATCGTAGCAACCAAATATTTAGTCTGCCATTGTATATTCGTTATCTTCAGTTTTAAGAAATTAATTTTCAAGATCCCTAAAACTCTTCAATATTGATATTTAAAGAACTTGACAAAACAAAATTTTTTACTTCAACATATTGAAGAAATTACTCTGGTAGTCCTAATATAGGTCCGAAGAATCCCTTAGTATCAATTTTGGACAAAATCGGAGATATGTAAAATTTTTAGTCTCTCATATTGTATGTCCCATATTAAATTGTAAAAAATTAACTTCGAATTATTAACCTACCCCCCTGCGAACTCCCTAATACCAATTTTGAAAAAAAGATATGAATAAGTTAAAATTTTCAACCCACACTCTTGAATCCACCATATTGAATTTAAACAAAAAACGAGTTTAAATTCTTATTCTTGTCTTAATCTACACGGTCAAAAACCTCCTAATACCAATTTTGGACACAAAAAGGAAATGTAAAATTTTTAAAGCGCCATTTTGCCATATTAAACTTTTAAAAATAATTTTAAATTTGTTATTTACCCCCTCTGAAACCCCCCAGTACCAATTTTGAAGCAAATCGAGAGATGTCTGGATCCATATTGGAACCTCTATATTGAGTTTTTCAAAAATAATTTTAGGTTCGTAAGACACAAAAAACGGAAAAAACAAACGTTATGAGAGGTGTACGTCAGGGAGACGTCATCTCTCCGAAACTATTTACGCTAGCTTTGGAAGATGTCTTTAAAAAACCAAATTGGGATGAGAAAGGTTTGAGAGTCGACGGTTCTTATCTTAGTCATCTTCGTTTCGCCGACGATGTTATTGTCATGTCGAGCAACCCAGAAGAGCTAAAACAAATGCTTCAAGATTTCAATGAAGAGGCGAGAAAAGTGGGACTTAAGATGAACTTGGGGAAAACTAAGTTAATGAGCACTGACGCAAATGTACAAATAGAGATTTAAAATGAAATCATAGAGAATCTCCAAGAGTGCATCTATCTAGGCCACGTCATGAAACTGGGCAAAGAAAATCAAACGGCGGAAATAACAAGGAGAATAGGGCTGACATGAGCTGCCTTTGGAAAGTTGCAGTAGGTATTAAGAGATAGAAACACACCAATCAACCTTAAACGGAAAGTGTATAACACGTGTGTCTTGCCTGTTGCTACTTACAGCAAGGAAATGATAACACTAACCAAACAAAACGCAAATAGGCTCGATAAGGGATAAAATACGAAATGAAGTAATAAGATCAAGAACCAAAGTAGTTGACCTCATTGAACGCATATCACGACTAAACTGGCAATGGACGGGGCACATAGCTAGACAACAGCCCGATAGGTGGACGAGTAAATTACTGCAATGGCGACCGCGAGAAACGAACCGAAATCGTGGCAGGCCACAACGCAGATGGGTAGATGATATAAGACAGTTTGCTGGAAAAGACTGGCTCCAGAAGGCGAGAGATAGATCCCAGTGGAGGACCATCGGAGAGGATTATGTCCAGGAGTGGACGTCAATGAGCTGAGAAAAGAGAAGAAGAAGAAGAAGAAGAAGAAGAATTTACACACCCAAAAACTCTCCAATACTTAATTTGGACAAAATCTAGAGAGGTAAAATTTGTATTCCGCCATATTGAATTTAAAAAAATATTTTTGGATTTGTTATGTGCGACCTCGAAAATATAAAATTTTGGAGTAAATCGTACAAAATTAATTTTTTTATTGGTTATATATTTATTTTTTCATTCAAACCGGTGCTAGAGTTCCGGAAAAATAACTTACTTTAAAAAAATACATAACGCACGGATTTAGAATATTCTCCTTCTAGAAGTCCGTTAAAAAGAACACTCATATTTTTTTAGTATAGTGGATTCTAAACAAGTATTTCTCGTATATCTAGAAATCCTTTTTATGTTGGAACACAACTTTTAAGAGACGCCACTGCTTACATAATTTAATTTTGATCCTCGGCTTATTAAGCGTAAAAGGGATTAATAAAAAAATACGAAGACCTTACTAATAAACCGTTATTTATGTATTTTACTATAATAATCCTATTGCATAATAAGTAACAAATTAAAATATATGCCTATTAGTGTTCATTTGTGTAATATTTTTTTAACGTATGTGACATGGGCGTAACAGGTTTCATAAAATATGTAACTAAACCCGATAAGGTTGCCATGGAAATTAGATCATCTAGATGGCTAATTTTGTATTACTTATGATCTTTATCATACAAGATGTAAAAGAAGTCCAGGTCAAGCTGAATATATAAGAAATTTCAAATTAAAAAAGTTGTAGGAGTTTTAAATGGCCTTGAATTGATCTTAATTTTGACCTTCAAGGTTACTTAGAGGGCAAGTGGAAAGAAATTGAGCATACCACCATATAATTACACCTATTCGTGGTCAAATATGTTTTTGTGTCCAAAAAATGCTGATTCGTTTATGAAAAAAAGCTGTGAATACGAAAAGCGTAGGAAATGATTTATATTCATAGTTTTTTTCTAACCTCTTAGCTTCTAAGTTATTCAGCCGACCCTGGATTCTTTGGATAGAAAAGTGTATCTGACCACATTTAAATGACCTAAAGATGTAATTAAAACCTGTTGTTAATTTATATGGTTGAATGCGTAATTTTTTTCACTTTTTATTTTTGCATCAGAAATTTGGGTTATATATATATATATATATATATATATATATATATATATATATATATATATATATATATATATATATATATATATATATATATATATATATTCCAGATTCTTGAACCATAGATTATATCATTTTCTTTTTATTTTGTCTTTTCTAGGGTTTAGGTTCTTAATTTAATAAAAAATCAAAAACAATTTAACGTTTTGCCTTTTATTTAAGGTATCTTCAAAAATTTCTTGCTTTTTTTATTATCCATTGATCCTCCTAAAAATATTTTTTATATAATTAAAAACATTTATACACAAACATATTTATAATTTTAAAAAACAAACACTTTAAAAAACTAGTTAAATTTCTAAAAGAGTATTTAATTTTACCAGTACATACCTTGACATTTTGCTTATTTATTAATAATAAAATGAAATTTTTATATCGTCTATTTAGGTTCTTAGGATACATGGAATGCAAGTGTGTTTTATTTTTTATATTTTAACAATGGACCAAAAAAACGAAAGAAGGCAGACATTTAATTTTATGTTTAAGAGGATATTCAATTTTTGATTTATTAATAGGATCGAATACTTAATATTTTTCTTTAAATTAGGCTAGTGTAAATGTGGCTCGAATTTCCAATATCCGTTCTGTCGTTAATAGTGTTTTTATCTTTTTTAATTTCTATCATTTCCTTTATCTGTAATTTTTGATAATTCGTATCTTTGTTTTTAATTATGGTATTGTTATAATCGAAGGTATGTTTTTTATCCTGTGTGTGTTTGTTTAACGCTGTTGAGACATTTTTCTGTTCTTTAGCAATTGGCTTGTCATGCCTATATATTTTTTGCTCAAATTGTCCCAAAATTGGTCTCATCAGTGGAGCTGTAACCAACCGAGAGCAAAATCCACAGAAAATAATTGTCTACTTAAAATCCCCACATGCCGATATTTTACTATTACTGAATTGACAACACCGCAACACGAGAAGAATTAAAAGAAGAAGGCAATAGGAAATCTATTTATTGGGCAAATCTACAAGGAATGAGACTAGCGAAGATACTTCTGGGAAACTATGATTAAAAGAAAGAAAAAAGGTTTAGTTATATAATATAGAATTTAGTTTATAAAATAGAATTACTCTTCAATGAATTATTTTTCTGTAAAACAGAAAGAAATTTCAGCAATTTTACAATAAAGGCAGTATTGCCCTAAACTTTAAATATTGTAAATTGATAGAAGGTAATGTAAGTGATGTCAACAAAATGACGTCAGTTGCTTTGATGTGAGAACTGCTTAAGACATTAACAATTTCATGCTAATTATGCGCTAATTATTTTTATTAAGTTAAGAGAATCAACTATTATTAAGTGAAATGCTTCCACTTTTATATACAATTAATAAAAATAAATTAACTTTTATATTGCACATAAAATTAAATAAAAATTATTATACGGCATAAGACTAAGTATCAAGTTGTTTTACTTTGTTTCTTCTTCAGTAAGAAAGGAGCTGTAATAACTGAGATTTATATCATCATAGGAATGAAATATTGTTATCATGGAATGTCGTACGCAAACACTTGTTTTTTATTTAAGATATATAATTCATGACCTGTTCTAACGGTAGATGTTCTAAAAAATATGTACCTACTTAAGAGATTAAAGTTGTTTACCGGCTTTAGTATGAATAGTTTGAGAGGAGTTAGAGGAATATACGGTGTGTAAAAAAATAGTCTAACTCTAAGAAGAAAAAAGTTGAGATGAGCTTTGTACTTGCGAAGAATAAAGTTGAGGTGGAATAACATGCCAAGGGAATTTCAAATGTATCCTTAAAAGTTCCAATCATTTTATCGTGACCCGTCTTTTTTTTACATATAAATCAGATTAAACCTTACATTTCAAAACAATATATTAAGTTAAGGTATCCGATCTATGCTGAAGAAATAATGTTGCTTACTACAAGGTAATATGCTACATTAAAAAGTGTATAAACATATGTGGGAAAATTATTTATATACCAAAAATAATGTAACATATTTATTATACTTCGAAGAAGTAGGAAAATTTTTTAAACATATTTCGAATATTACATGAAATTTACATCTGACCGGCATAATGTAAGGTTTTTGTTGAAGTAATTTTTTGGTGAAAATGATGCGTGTGATAGTTTTCATGTAGTAGTAGTATGTGATCAAACGGAATTAGTGAGGAACTTAGTGTAGGTGGGTTTGAATACGTCTGGGGAGATAGAATGTAGCTATTGCTATGAAAAGATGAATTCTGCGAAGGTGGTTAAAAGGCGGAGTTAACAAAATTATTAGTATGGTTTTGTCGAGAATACATATTCAGTGAAGTAGAAAGGAAGAAGCCTCAGTAGTTTATGCAGGAACAGCATTTGATGTTAAACTGGTATCAAGTAAATCTCCATAAGAAGTTGTAAAACTCATAATTGAACGTATCTTTTTTGCTCTCTTGTCATTTCTTTAACACTTAAAAAAAGGCTAAAAATGCCGGTTGAATCGATACATCTGACATATTTTCATTTATGTTATTATTTTCTGATTCATTATCAGTTTCCAGTGAATTATATGAGTTATAAGGGCATATATTTCTTTTAGGAACTCTGTACTCCGTAAAGTTGTCTAAGGTATAAGGTAAATAGTCTGCTAGATAAAATGTTTTGTAACTTTAGCTGTAGATCCCGATGGCAGAATTTCTGTAAAATGTATCGTACAACAATTTCGTACATTTTTCCACTTGTCTTTGCAGGCAATTACTGCAAAATAAATAAAAAACTCATAATACACATGTTTTCTTAAAGTATTTGACAAACGTTATAAAAGTACATATAAATTTGAAACAGGAGTAGAAGTCCATTACTATAATTTTGAAATGCTATGTATTCCTTCTGAATAACCAGACATAATCATATACTTAAATATCACAAAACCTTTCACCTAGCCCTTTTTAAATTTAAATGTACACCCCACTACCAAAAACTGGACTGGAAAGTCGTTAAACATAATAATATGTTATTGTCAAAATCAGGACATGTATGTAACACAAACCTTTTTAGATAATGTGTTACTATGGATATATTTGAAAGGCCTCTTATTATTTCTTGAGACGACATACAACAATTCGAATAATTGTTTGTGAACCATGGAGAGCTTTGCAGCAACAATATATACTAGCTAACTAGATAAAAATGGATGGCTGTATCTGAGCGAATTTATGAGTTATAGAACTTTCCAGACTGTGTAACCAGATTGGGCGGAAAACATATAAGAATAAAAGTACCACCAAACTCAGGTTTCTCTCTCTTCTCTCTTTGTCAACCCGTGTCCATCCACTCCTGGATGTAGGTCTCTCTCAATTGTTTCCATCTTTCTCTATTCTTCGCTAATCTCATCCACGTCGTCTACCCATCTTTTTTGAGGTCTTCCCGTCCTTCTTGTTGTCTCCATTCCAGGATTTTTCGTGTCCATCTGTTGTCCTCATATCGGGCTATGTGACCAGCCCATCGCCACTTCATCTTTGCAACCTCCTCCACGATGTCCTTGACTTTCGTTTTGCGTCTTATTTCGGTGTTTCTAATCCTGTCTCTTAATGATATTCCAAACATGTTTCTTTCCATCGCTCTTTGGACCGTTTCTAATTTTTTAGTGGACTTTTTGGTGAGGGACATGGTCTCTAATCCATACGTACACACCGGTAATATGCATGTGTCGTATACTTTTCTTTTTAGATTTATGGAAATTGAATTATTTTTCAGGATGTATGCAAGTTTACAGAAAGCGGCCTATGTCAGCTGTGTTCTTCTTTTTATTTCAGCTTCCTAGTTTGATTTCCCTAGTCTGATGTCATGACCCAAGTATACATAGTGTTCGACGTTTTCTATCCTCTGGCTCTGTATTGTTATGTTTGCCTGTTCGTGGCTCATTATTTTTGTTTTGTTGTAGTTTATTTTAAGGCCTACAGATGCGGATACGTCATTTAGCTATTGTAGCATTTCGTTCAATTCTTGGAGATTACTTGCTATTATGTCATCAGCAAATCTGAGATGGTTCAAATATATTCCGTCGATGTTTATACCTTTGATGTCCCATTTAAGTTCCTTAAAAGTATCCCCTAGGACTAGGGTCAACAATTTTGGCGAGATAGTGTCCCCATGTCTCACGCCCCTTTGTAGTTTTATGGGGTTCGTTTTCGTCTTGTCGTCTATTTTAATTTGAATGGCTGCATTTTCGTATATATTCTTTATGATGTTTATGTATCTTGAATCAATTCTTGCGTTATCTAAGGATTGTAATACTGCCCATATTTCGACGGAGTCGAATGCCTTCTGGAAATCTACAAAAGCCATATGGAGCGGTACGTTATATTCGGTGCACTTCTCAATTAGTATTCTTATGGTGTGTAGGTGATCTGTGGTGCTAAAGTGTTTTCTTAATCCAGCTTGTTCGACAGGTTGATAAAAATAGAGTTTGTTTGTTATGTGGTTGGTTATGATTTTGGTTAACAACTTGTAGGTGTGTGATAGTAGGGATATTGGTCGGTAGTTTTCAATATTTGTATTTTTTGAATCTTAAGATTACTTCGGAGTTATACCAATCCTGTGGAATTTTTCCCTCTTCAATTATTTTATTAAATAGAACCTTCAATATTTGTTCTATTTTTCTGCCGCCAATTTTCAGCATCTCTACTGTAATTTTGTCTTCTTCTGCACATTTATTGTTCTTTTTTTTATTTGGTGCCATTCTTATCTCTGAGTTTTTTACTTCTGGAATTTCCTCTAAGCCTATGTTGAGTATGGTTCTTTTTGTTCGTTGTTGCTCTTGTTGTGCGTGTGGCGAGTATAGCTTGGTGTAGAATTCTTCTATGGCTTTGCTTATTTCCTTTTCGTCCTAGACGGTCACGTTTTTCGCGTTTTTTATTTTTATTATTCTTGTTTTGCCTCTTGAATTTTTGTGTTTTTAGTACTTTCATGTTGCAGTTTTCACTTATTGTGTCTTTTATTAGTTTATTGGTGTAATTTCTATTGTCTTTTCTAATTTCCTTTTTCACTTCCTTGTTTAGAGTTTTAAAACTATTGTTCGATCTGTCCTTTCTCGTCTTTCTTTGAGAAGTCTCAAGGTATTTGGTTGTAGTTTGGAGGTTTTTGTTATTTTTGATTTTGAGCAGACTTTTTTAACTGATGTGTTTATGGTTCAGGTTTGGCCTTCTATAATTATAAAGGACTTTTTTCAATAGTTTTATTGGCTGTTGTGAATGCTAACGAACTTTGTTTGACAGGTGATATAAAAAAATATGGCAGAAACAATGATATTAGAGCACTAAAAGAAAGTTCTTTTGGCATAGGGCTAGATCGTAATAAACTGCAACTACCGTATCTAGTCTCACTACCAGCCGAAGACACAAATGTTCGTTTTCTTTGACAAATGAAAGAAAAGAATATAATTATAGAATCTCTATATCAAGAAAAATAGTTGAATGCGCATTTGGGATGTTATGTTCTAAATCTGGAATCCTGTAAACTCTTATAAATTGTAATGGTATAACGGTAGTTTTAGGCCATATGCATTTTACATAACTTTATCCATGTTCATGATAAAGAAACTGGTAATACCAATGATGCAAAAGAAACGCCGACCAAGGTTTTCTGCAAAAGTACGAGTACTACGAAATCGCATATGTGAATATTTGCAAAGGTTTTCCATACTATATTAAAATTATACAGGGTGTCTCACGGAAGCCATCCATTAGAATATCTCGGGAAGTAATGCTATTTAAATCCCTCAAATTTGTTTAATGAGGTTTTCGGTGATATTCTTTTCAGATGAAGTAACAACGATCTTGTGCGACTTCCGGTTATACTGGAAGTTGTCCAAAACTTACTGATTTTAAATGGATCACCCTGTATGTTATATTTTTTGCATTCCTTTCTTCATTTTCGATATTTGAGGGAAAAAATATGACTTTTAACAGACTGTCGTCTAAAATTGACTATCTTTGAAAGTTAAAATAGTGAAACTAGGAGTTCCGGTTTTGACTTTAGATATTATTGGGCTCGGAAATAAATTATCGGAATACAGTAAAGTGGAAGTAACAAATTTTGAGCTCTACCAAAAACTTAAGAAACTTATTTTTTTTTTAAATATGAAGCTACGTTCTTTAAAAAACCAAAATTTCAGTAAGAAATAAAGAAATCTATCTGTCGTATTTAAATAGTTCGTTATCTATGTATTCTCCTTTCAGGTAGAGAAAAGGAAAGAATATATTCAAACAGTTTATTTCCTGCAAATATTACTCTGGTCTTCTCTTCATACGCGTTTCGACCACCTTACGGCCTCGTCAGTGGAGCTGTATTGGACCGAGAGCAACATTCGCAGGAATTAACTGATATATGAAATATAAATTCTTTTTCTGTGCCTGAAAGGAGAATACATATACAGGGTGTCCAAGATAAGGATCCTAAGCATGGGGATCTCGGAAACAGTTGGAGATACGAGGTCGGTTAAATTAGAGAAAAGTTGCGCAATTTAATGCTAAATTAAATGCAGTTAAAAAAATTTAAAAATTTCAAACAGTTCCGGAGATTTCCGGAAAAAAACGAAATTTGGCAAAATCGTTTTTAATTTTTGCAGGCTTTATTTAAAGAGATATCAGAAAATAAAAGGTAGATTCTCATTGCCACTTTCTATTTTTTATAATTTGGTTTAAACAAAATTTAAATCCGACGTTTCATTTCTGAGATACCATCATGAACTTTCATTTTTTATATGGAACAAAAAAAAGTATTCCATGTATTTGATAGCATTTTTTATTACAAATTTAACGGTGTATCACCCTTGCATATCGAATACGTAGTTCAAGTACTTTCCATAAGAGCTCCGTGAGAGCGAGAGAGAAAGGTATATTAGTTTTATAAAAGCCAATTAACTACACACTTGATATGCAAGTGTGATACACCGTTGAATTTGTAATAAAAAATGCTATCAAATACATGGGATACTTTTTTTTGTTCCATATAAAAAATGAAAGTTCATGATGGTATCTCAGAAACGAAATGTCGGATTTAAATTTTGTTTAGACCAAATTATAAAAAATAAAAAGTGGCAATGAGAATCTACCTTTTATTTTCAGATATCTCTTTAAATAAAGCCTGCAAAAATTAAAAACGATTTTGCCTAATTTCGTTTTTTTCCGGAAATCTCCGGAAGTGTTTGAAATTTTTAAATTTTTTTAACTGCGTTTAATTTAGCACTAAATTGCGCAACTTTTCTCTAATTTAACCGACCTCGTATCTCCAACTGTTTCCGAGATCCCCATGCTTAGGATCCTTATCTTGGACACCCTGTATAACAAAGTATTTAAATACGGTATATAGATTTCTTTATTTTTTACTGAAATTTTGTTTTTTTTTTTCAATATTTCTCACTACTCCGGTGATTCATAGATGTCGTTCGACCGGCGATATTTTTTAGTCTGACATTGAGGTCGGTAGGTGGCAGTTGTGATAGATTTTGTTAATAAAATCTGCCGTTGGATAGAAGAGATTGTTGATATTATCTGGACGGTGCCCCGTCACATTGCCGAAATGTGATAAACCCGAAGTTATGCTAAATTTTAATACAAATTCGCATTAACGATATGTTAAATCATTTAAATTTCGAGCAAATAAAAAATTCCGGTGCTCTCGCTAATACTGTTTTTACTCATTTGGTCGTTATCAACGCGTATTACGAGTTAATCAATGAACTTTACTTTGAACAATCAACTGTTCGTATTTATTTAACTTCATCCATAAAACAATATCAAGATCCCGCTTTAATTTACCCGTTCGCTCTACTATAATTAAATCTAAATACAACCCCGCATAGCACATATTTTACGTTCACTTGCAACAAGCAAAAACATGCTCTTCATCCAATTATCCACAGCTCATCATGCCCGTAATCATTGCTAAAGACCGTTCGTGGAATGAAACGATGGACTCCCACAATTTGGTTGTGGGAAACGGGCCTAATAACAGAGGACCAAGGTTGTGCGTTACTGAAGAGCTTTAAGTTATATGCTACGGTGTTGCCAATATTTTAATGGAAATTATTATAGAAAATAAAATTTTTATAAAAAAAATTGAACCGACTTTTAAAAGTGCACTAAAAAGTGAAAAATAACTACAAATTTTTATATGATATTGAAATTTTTGAAGTCGGCGCCAAACTAATACCTGACAAAATGGGATTCGCATAAATAGTTTAAAAGTACTTTATTCGTAATTGCTTTCTTACCATAATTTGTTTATATTAGTAGTTATTTATTTCATATAGAAATAATTTGGCGCCGACTTCAAACATTTCAGTTTCGTATAAAAATTTATAGTTACTTTTCACTTTTTAGCGCACTAAAAATTTTATTCTTCTTCTTCTCCTTCTTCTTTTTCTAGGTAGAACCAAGTTCTGTTATCTACACAATGCCTCATCGATCCTCGTTTGAGGTCGAAATCCAGCTGTCTCTCCATCTTTTGGGGAGCCGTTTGGTGTTTGGTTTCTCTCTCATCACCGTTTTTGCTAGTCTGTCATCGTCCATTCGTTCCATGTGATCTCTCCACTGCCTACGACGGTTTCGAACCCACTTCACAACATTCACAACAATCCATAGTTGTAAATCATCTTAAAGTGATGGTACTCTTTACAAGAAAGAGGGAAATGGGGAGACTTCCCACAATTACAGTGCTGGGAAGGATTCTTAAACTTAAGGGGACAGTTAAATACCTGAGAGTAATTCTGGACTCACGACTGAGCTGGAATGATAATATTGAGGCTCGAACCAAGAAAGCGATATGTGCTTTCTGGGTTTGTAAACGAGCTTTTGGGTGTATATGGGGACTGATACCTAAAGTGCTATTTTGGATATACACTCTGGTGATCCGCCCCATGATAACGTAGGCCGCCATTCATTCATTCATTCATTCATTCAAGGTGGATTTTCAGTAGGTTGCCAGAGAGTAAATATTGTTGAAGTCCATATAACCTGAAATAAAATCTGCATCAATCTTACAAAATAAAACTATTTACATTTAATACAATATTTTTAAAAAATGCAAAAACATATCTAAACTAAAAGAAAATAGAATTACAGATACAGGAATTAGAAAGTGAAAAAAGAAGATATGAATTTGGAAGAAGGAAAATAAGAATAATGGGTTTACTGGTACATGACACATATGCAAGGGCGGATCCAGCCTCTCTCTTTGGGGGGGGGGGGGGCGGTGATATCACAAAAGTATAGTATGGCAAGAAAAACAAGTTGTCAACGGGGGGGGGGGGGGAGTGCAAGCAGCATATTCATTCCTGATATAAAAGGCAGAATGGGTTCTATATTCCTGAACTCAAAGCTCTTGGGAGGGGGGGGGGCGATCGCAAGTATACACATTCCTATACTCTATTCAAGAACTAAAGAGAGTAATAAAACTGTTAACGAAACCTCCAACGTACCTACTCCAGTGCCATTGGTTACTGAGAACTGCCGTAAATCTAATTATATTTCGTTATATTTAAATATATTTTATAAATTTACTGCAACATAAAAATTCTGATAGTTTAATTTAATTTCGGTCAGTGAGTAAAGTATACCTTACAGTTTATTCTTAGTGATTTATCTTGTTTGGGTTTGTTTTTATATATTATTTGAGATTAGTGAGATACCCAAAAGATATGGCTTTCACCTTTATATTTATTCCAAAATTGTTAAACCAGGGCATTTTTTCCTCAACGAAAAACTTATTACGATGAGTGTTTATGATGCCTTAAGATATCAATATCTAGATAATTATGTTAAAAGCTCTGTTGAGATGTGTTCCAACATGACAGGAGTTGGAAAATCTACTATGTACCGAATATTGAAGGAGAAAAAACGACTGGAATTGTTAGTACTCCCAAGCCACATTCGATCACAGGCAGATGAAAAAGCTCGTTGGAAGAAGAAATGAAAACTGCAAATTGAAGGGGTTGTATATACATTTTATTATGAGAAGCAGATCCCAACCGTCTACAAAATTCTAATAAAAATCAATGAAGATCGCGATTTACCTGAAATTAAAAGAACTGGTCTCTGGAAATTGCTCAGAGAACTTAATTTTTGCTAGGAAAAATCAGATAGAAAATCTGTTCTTATAGATCGTCCGGAAACTGTCCGTTGGAGAAGTAAATATTTCTCTCAAGTAAAAGGTAGAGTTGCTAGAAATAACACAATTAACAAAATTAGTAATTTAACTAAACTTTTGAAAGATTTTTTTGAATAAAGTTACTGCGGAAAATTGGGAAAAATCCATGTAATAAAAGAATAAAACAAAATGTGAGAACTCGATCTCATGATTGGTGAGATAGAGAAACCAATAATAATTAATTTGAGCAAAGATAGTTTCACTGACTTTGATTAGGAATTAGATACGTAATGATTACTAGTGTAAACACAATTTATTATTTAAATTTTTGTTTTTGTTGTATTTTATTGTTTAATGTTTTTTTATTTTTTTATATATTTTTATTTTAGTGTGTCCCACTCTTTAATTTTATATATATATATATATATATATATATATATATATATATATATTTAATTCTAATTAGCGGTAAGTTTTTTATTATTTTATTATTGTATTTGTATCTTTTTCTTAAGCGTGTAGAATTAACATGTTTATCCTATTTTTTTGGAGCTATCATATTTCCATATAATAAAGTAAATTAAATTAAGATATCAGTACAATATAAATAAAAATAAGTAGGTCTAATTTTAATTACAACATAAAAAAAGTAATTACATTTGAATCCCTTTTTAGTGTTTAATTGTAATTCTGCAGATGGTTTAAGAAATAAACAAACTGAAACGTCAAATACCCTAAAAATGTTTTTAATTAATAATAAAATATTTTAATATTATATGGAGGAATTTATTTTTTTATATATGTTTAACTTTTTGTATTTTTGACAATGGATATTTTGTAAGTATTTAAATTATAACTTCGAATTTTTTGAGAGAATAAGGCTACGTTTTAGTCCATTAATATAGACCGGTATTTATGATTATAAAATTTCTAACCCATTCCTATGAAAAATATATGTGTCTAACAGATTTTGCTAAAAACACCGGACTAAACAACATAGGTAGTTTGCGAGAGAAAAAGGGTAAAAAATGATTTATTACTCTCTCTAGTTCTTAAATAAACTGTAGTATAAGAGAAAAAGTTGGGTCCATTTTTCTAAACCCAAAGCTCTTGGGGGGGGGGGGGCGATCGCCCCCACCGCCCCCCCCCTTGGATCCGCGCCTGCACATATGTATACATATGTTGTCTATAAATTAAATTTCTTTTATAATATTTTATTTTGGTTTTACCTCCTTTTTGAAGGAGCTAACTGATATATAGAGAAATTAGTTTTAAAGAATTTTATATGAATATAATTTTTGTAAAGTTATGTATTATGTGTAGCAAATTGATTAAAAAGTATGCCTATTAAACATAGTAAGATCACCTAGATTGTTTCAATTATGACGTTTTTATTATAATAATTAATGTCACAAATAAAACAAACCTATACAATTAAAATCGTAAATATTGAAGTAAAAGAGTGAAATATGTAAAATTTCTTTTTATCATGGTCACGATAATTTCTGTGTAGATAGAATAAGTTTTGAGATATCGAATAGCATTATTAATTTTATTAGAGTTTCATTACGCCATTATTAGTCATATGGATATCATTGGATTTGAAAGAAAGGCACATTCTTGTATCGCCTGCGTAGATATGACATTTATAAAATGATATCGAATTTACAAATTTAGATGTGTATAACATATATATAAAAGGGGACCTTCAATTCTTCATTGTGTAATGCTGCACCTTTTTGACTTTTAATTATCCATGACAGGCTTTAGAGGACCATTCAATAAGAAGAACGATACTAAATGCTTTTTGATAAAGAAAATAAAAATATATGTAAATTTTTATTTTCAGCAACATTATGAGCTATTCATTATGAATATAAATAAAAACCTCCACGTTCAAAAAGCGCAAACTTAAAATTTTTATGATGTACCGACCATCTGTAACCAAAATTCTACTTTATAAGTGGACATAAATATGTTGATATAAGTATACTACAAGAATAAATTAATTCTATTAATTAAAAACGATGTGTCATCACTAAATCTTTTGATAAAAACCTTTTTAACTGGTACTACTGCCACTATATAAAAAAAAACATTTCTACAAGACACTTCCGCTATTTTAATGATATTTAAATTTCAAGAAGTCGGGTATTCCAAAATGGGTTAAATCAACATCCACGACCAATCTTGCAGACAGTTTGGGACCGTCAGAAGAGCGCTAATTGTGAGGATTATGTATTAATCTGTAACTGTATCGATAATTTTAAAATGCGCTAACATGTGCTGTCATTTATTTCTTTTATTTAATTGGGCTTGTGCTGGATGTTTTGTTATTTAATATACTGCTGAACGGAAAAGCAGAATTAACACTTTTTTTTAACATGTCGCCAAATGACCAGTATTTTTAAAAAAGTTGGTGGCATAATCTTATTTTCAAGCTATTGACATGATGTAAATATAAATCTGAGTTGTACGTACAAAGAGTGGTAAAATTTGATTTTAATAAATATTGTAAAAAAGAGGATGTTAGACAGTATGAATAAAATGTTTATAAAAAAAATTGAACCGACTTCTAAAAGTGCGCTAAAAAGTGAAAAATAACTAGAAATTTTTACATGAAATTGAAATTTGTGAAGTCGGCGCCAAATTATTACGTAACAAAATGTGATTCGCATAAACATATTAAAAATACTTTATTTGTAATTGCTTTCTCACCATAATTTATATATACTAGTAATTATTTATTTTATTTAGGAATAATTTGGTGCCGACTTTTAAAATTTCAATTTCATCTAAAAATTTATAGTTATTTTTCACTTTCTGGCGCACTTTTAGATGTCGGTTCAATTTTTTTATAACAATATTATTTTTCGATTTTTAGTTTTGAATTCATTATGATATCCATAAATTATTTGAACTAAGTACTATTCGAGATTAGTGTACCTTGCAATGACTCCAAGGTGGCAAAAAAGTACTCATTTTATCCAAAGTTGTAAATTACCCTAAAATGAACCACTAAAAATTATTTGATTCTTAGAGTTCTCCAAATACCAGTGAAATTATATCAAACAAATATTTAGTCTGTCATAGTAAACCCACTACCTTAAATTTCAAATTAATTTTAGATTGGTATTATAGACCCCAAAATCTTCTAATATCGATATTTAAAGAACTTGAAACGTAAATTTCTTAGCCCGATATATTTTATACTGCATATTGAGTTTGTATACGGCTCAAGAACCCCGCAATATCAATTTTAGACAAAATTGGTAAATGTAAAATTTTCAGTCCCTCATATTGTATCTTATCAACCTAATAGTTGTAAAAAATTAACTTCATATTCATAATACACGACCTCGAAAATTCCCTAATACCAAATCTGAAAAAATGCGAATAAGGTAAAATTTTCAACTCACCATATTGAATCCGCCATACTGAATTTCGAAAAAATAATTTTAACGTCTTAATCTAATCTAAATCTAAACTCTTCAAAGCCCCCTAGTACCAATTTTGGATGAAATCCAGAAATTTAAAATTTCTAGACTTATCTTATATATTAAATTTTCTTAAAATAATTTTATATTCGCTATTTACATCCTCAAAAACGATTCAGTCCCACGTTTGAACAAAATCGAAAAATGTAAAATTTTTAGTCCGCTATATTGGATTCGCCATATTAAATCCTGAAAAAATACTTTTATATTCATAATTTATCCTCAAGAACCCCCTATATCAGTTTTGGAGAATATCGAAAAATGTAAAATTTCTAGGACACTATTTTGATTCCGCCAGATTGTTTTTCAAAAAATATCTTAAATTTGTAATTAAAACTAACAAAAATACCCCAATACTGATTTTAGATAAAATCGAGAGATATAGAAACTTTAATCCGCCATCTTAGATCCGCCATATTAAGTTTTTTTAAATAATGTCAGATTTATAATGTGTGATCCCAAAAACTACCCCATTTAAAAAAAAAACAGACAAAATTAATTTTTTATCCGCCATATTGGATCCGCCATATTGAATTTTTTAAAAGTAATTTCAGATTCATTGTGTACGACCCCGAAAATTTCCCCATACCAATTTTGGAGAAAATCGGACAAAATTAATTTTTTTGGCCGCCATATTGTCAGCGCCATCTTTGATTTTACTGCACCAATTTCATCAAAAAAAATATGGAATCACCGCAGCAACTTCCTGAACATAACGTAAAAAATATCATTTAAATCGGTGCAGCCGTTCCGGAGTAATCGGTGTACATACAAAAAAAAAACATACATACTCGACGAATTGAAAACCTCCTTCTTTTAGAAATCGGTTAAAAAAGAGGATGTTAGACTGAGTATATGAAATATATGCTACCGATGGGGAATTTATTTGAGAATTTATTTGAAAAATATTATTTCTGATAAAAAGTTGGTACTTTTTCGACTAATTTTAATAAATACTGTATATATACACGTACTTTAAGTAAGGAGAATATTTAAAATTGTACTAAAATTACACGATATATTTTTTAATATTTCTAAATTTTCTCCTTTATTTTAGGAACGTTGACGCTGATACAATAGGATAAGAAATAAATGATCATGAAGCGATTATGCTACTGCCAGATGAAACCTATGAACAAAGTAATGTGGCAATTTATAAAATATTGAACATTTTGGAAGCATATGATAAATTCCTTACGACATACCGAATTCGGCCGGATTTTTTCTGTCGGTGAGTATATGTACAAGCGTTATTTATTATTTACGTGCCATTGATAAGCTAGCCACAAGAAAATCTGTAGGAAACCAGGAATATACCTCAAAAAAAAATTTTTTTTGATGTAACAAAAATACTCTTATGGTAATATTGTAGCGTCTGTCTGTCTGCATGGTACAGCCGTTTTTCCCAGGAAATACATTTGGCATCAACTTGAAATTTGATCTTGCTATAAAACTGACTTGCCAGCACCTAATTCGGGAGGTGAATTAAGAAAATATCTTTAAAAAGAGAAACAAAAACGGAGATAGAAAAACCAGAATTTTTTTTAATTTAAAATTGCATAGTTTTTAATTTGATGTTACACTCCTATGGTTTATCTAATATTATGCACAAATTGACTCTAATATATTAATGCTTTTGTAGCATAACATACAGGAAGGCCTGACAAATATAAATCAGAGATTTAATTCATTTTTTGACTATCTTCAGTATTATACTGCTAGCATTTCCTTTAAAAAAGCAATAGAGCGTAAGCAAAATGGATCAATACTCTGGCCAACATTACGAATTAGGAATCTTCAAAAACCTTAAAAATGTTAAAAAATTACAAATTAATTCAAATATAATAAAAATTTCTCTATAAATACAAGAAAACTGCTATGCTGTGCTTTTTGATCTTGTAAACGAGCCTTTGAGACACATGGAGTTGACATCGAGGATGCTGTTTTGGATACACACTATGGTGATCGGCCCCATAAGCAAGTACGCCGTTATTGTACGGTGGTCAAGTACAACAAAGTGCCAAAGTTCAAAGAATGGCTTGTGTGCGAATATTGAGTGCGATGAGGACTGTCTCAATTGGGGCTCTGAATGTCTATTTCCGAAGAAAAATAGAATGATTACGAGCTTATTGTTACTTTTCTAGAAATCCGCTATGGGGAAGCCCACCTCCAAGAAGTTTATAAGGCCCAACTTCAAGAAAGACGACAAAAATACAACGAAAGTCTTCAAGAATATGAGGCGGAGAGCAATAAATAGTTTTATGGAAGGTTTACGCAACCCAGAAACAAGTCAAATTCTAAGAATGCTCAAATGAAGAAAATTTCTGAGGCTCTTGTTTATGCTCTTCAGTTTGAAATAGTCAAAGAGATCTCTAGAGACCACGGGAGAATTATAAGAAGAGTTAACTTTTCCCAGGATTATCGTAAGAGCAACGAGGAAATCTTCATAAGGCTAATGAGGGAGTTGCAAAAATTTTTAAACAAACGAAAAACACATAACAACAAAAACACAACCTTCTCTAATAGAAATGAAATTTGTTGTTGGGCAAGCGGGGCATGTACAAAACCGGTGTACTAGCAGTACTGCTCCTGACAGTGATCCTAATGGGTATCGGTTTCATATATATATATATATATATATATATATATATATATATATATATATATATATATATATATATATATAGATGATGAAGTTCGAAGGAGCGACCTGAAAAACGTTTTTGCCCCTTAAGGTGAACTTAAAGAGGTTTGGTTGAGTAATAGTATCTCCTGCTTTGGATTTGCTGTTTATAAAGATAAAAAAGATACTGCAGTTGCCGTCAAGGCTTGCGATGAAGTTGAAGTATGCATTCATTGCATTAGAGTGACTTATGCTAGACCAAGACGAAAGGGTCAGAATTGCCGGTACTATTCGAATAACAAGCATTGTTACCAATATGGATATTGACCGGAAATTACCGCTAGTGGAGGCAGAAAAGATCGTTGCGGAAGAAATAAGAGTCCTTGCGGCGACCGTGGAGAACGAGTCGACAGGAACCGTGACCGCGAAAGAGGCTAAGGAAGATGAACGTTCTACAGGTCATCCTTGAGAAGGTACGTCGAGAGGGACCACGACCGCAAAAGGGACTACGGAAGAACAGCGTTCTACAGGTCATCCTTGAAAAGATACAGCGACGACTACAAACAGAAGACGCCAGAATGGAGACCCGCTATGACTTCAAAGCCAATACTGGTGGATTTCTAATTGATAAAAAAGTGTAGTTGTACAATGTGGAAAAAACCAAAGGGCGTTCATCAAAGCTTCAGAAGTCATGAAAAGGTACGATGTGGTGTACTGAATTCAGAAAAGCCCTCAGCGAAGATGAAGGTCGTGAATCTTGAATTATTAGCCCATTATCAAGATCAAAAAGGTTTATCGGGACGATCAAGGCTTGGAAGGGGGCAATGCAATGAACTTTTTAGCGATATACATTTCATAGCATTGGTTTGTGTTTATAGTTTGTAGGGTTTTAGGTTTAAGTTTATTTTCTATGAGTTCTATAGAAAAAGATCTGGAGCGTTTTAGAAAATTCTATTTCCTTATTTTTAATATGAAATGCCTATTTTCTTATTTTTACTACACCATGTAGTATGAAAATCCTTCTAGAAATATGCGAAATATTCTGGTATCCAGAAAAAGTGTATATAAAAGATCCGGATCGGTTTCGTGGAGAGTTTAGTTTGAGAGTTCGCTGAAATAATTTGAATGATTCGACAAGTTGTGACAATAAAGGTTACAAAAAGAAAATAGTGTGTATATAAAGATATACTGTCCGGAACATTATTATTATCTTATTTCTTTTTTTAGGTATCGTGAAAAACAAATCTTACATGGACATTTAAACGAGTTTATTAAAGCTTTGCAACGGAACAACTTTGGGCTCAATAAGGGTAAGTTCGATACATAAATATGCAAAAAATATAGATTATTTGGATTTAGTGGCAGTACCTAAGGTATAGTGATACGGCACTATGTAATTTTTTCTAAAGACATTTTAATTTATTATTTTAAACATGTTCGAATAATTTTTCAATTTTCTTATTAATTATTTGGACATTTGGCAATAGGGCATTAGCTTTACACGTGCAGGGCTCTATAATCGGCAACATAGGATAGTACCATTTACTGTTACTGCATAATGGAAAGACGAAGATCTAACGGGGTTTATATGTGAACAAGAAAGATGGAACTACATATTAACATCATCCGTACGCAGCTATGTTCAAAATTAAATTAACACATAAACTGTTTGCTTTATAACTGTATTTCTGGAGGTGATGAAACTTGGTAGAAAAAGGAACAGACCACGTATGGGATAAAAAAATACTTATGAAATATCTATGGTTTTGCTTGGTAAGAAAAAAAACAGTTCAGTTCTTGTTACAGTAACCGCAGGAAAGATAATTATTCTTTTACATGTTCTATAATGAAACAGTTTCATTTTTTCAGCACTATATCGCGCGGCTATATTATCCTTATTCTCTTAACCTAGCCTCAAACCATTGACATGTCTTTGTTTGACTAAAACAAGCATTAAGTGTAATGATGAATTTATTCAAGCAGTGCAATGAGTGCTTCCAAAGTGATGGAAGATGAGCCTAAAACGACACGGCGGGTACTTCAAAAAATACTGGTCTTTAACATTGTTTCAATAAATTTTGTTTAACAATGTTTTCAAGGTTTCATTTGACTTTGTCACTTTTCCTTCCATGCACGTTCCATCTCTCTTTCTCAACCATTACTCTTTCCATTTTTTATCCACTTCTATCCTCCCCTATCCTTTTACATATTACACTTCATGAAAAACTTTATATACCTTCCTCCGAAACTTTTTCTTATTATGTTATATATGAAACTCACAATTATTGCATAATAAATTCTTTTTTATTAATTCAAAAATTATTTTAAAAATTGCAAGGAAAAATTCTAGTTATTTTATATCAGGGCATATACGAGTAAGAAATCATTAAAAAAACATTGCGCCGACATTCCTTTAATTCTTTTATAGAAATGTCACTCTTGCATTAGTAAATCTGCATTGGGACTTTAAATCGACCCATAAATATGCAGAAGAATTCACATATTTGCATTTAACATGCGTCAATGTAACCTTCTAGCTTTATTATACTATTAAAACAACAAAAAATGTATGATATAACGCCTTTCTTTACGTAACTTTTCACTTTTAATATTTTTGTCCTAGAAACAAATAATGAAGTTTTTAAAATCTTAACAATTTTATTATAGGAATTGTAAATAAATACGACTAATTTCTGCTAATTTTTAAAATTTGTGCTCCGAAAAAATTTAAAAAAAAATAATGAGTGCCACACTATCAGAAGTGAGTTTTTCTTTGTGTAAACGCATATCATTGAGAAGGTTGGCAAAGGAAAGGTCGAAGATGTAATGGGCGATTGTGGACTCAGAATAAGAAATGAACGGGGAGAGGCCTTGATTCAATTCTGCAAAGGGATGCATTTCATAATCTCTAATACTTATTTTAGACGGCCCCCTCGTCGTTTATACACTTGGAAATCTCCAACTGATAAAGAAGGAAACATGATCAGAAATCAAATTGACTTTATTTTAATAAACAAAAGATTTCGAAATGCTTTGACATCAGTGAAAACATACACCGGAGTAGATCTTCCATCCGACCACAACTTAAGGCGGGTTTTCCTAGCAACGCACATTTTGCGGGGCATAGAACGTAATTCGGTCGACGCAACGCAACAACCAATGCGCTGCCTAAAAGTGTTTTCCTAGGATTGTCAGTTGTGTGACGACCGTCGCGACGAAATTATCTAAAAGTAAAAGAAAAGCTTTGGCTTTATTAATATTACAAGACGAAATTTTGAAAGAAGATATTGACTTATTAACTACGATTCATAGTGACACTAAAAATTCTGCTAGTCAATTATTTCAAAATTGAAGCAGCAAAGGAGGATTTAAATTACTTATCCATGCGGACAGACTACATGACGCCGCTTTTATAACCCAACCTCTCCCTGGAGATATTTATGCCAAGTAGAGAGTAGGCATCAGTACATCACTCCTCTTAACATCAACGGGGAAAATAGTGAACGTGTCGCACGGTTCACCTATCTTGGCGCTACTCTGAATGAAAAGTGGGAATGTGACGAAAAAGTGAGAGGAAGAATTGGCTGTGCAAAAGCAACATTCTTTAAACTTAAGAATCTTCTCCTTCACAGATATATGCCACTACACACCCGAATACGTGTGGTTCAATGTTATATATGGCCTATTCTACTATATGGTGCTGAAACTTGGTCACTTAAGGCTGGAACGCTGAATCGGATCGAAGCTTTTGAATTGTGGACACTCCGCCGACTACTGCGTATCCCCTGGACTGCTCACTTAACGAATGATGAAGTTCTACGAGGAGCTGACGTAGAAAGACAACTAATGGACACTGTAAAATGACGAAAAGTGTCATATCTAGGGCATATACTAAGAGGACCATGGCTACTCCATACCAAGGCTAATACTACAGGGAAAAATTGAAGTTAGACGGGGGCCAGGTCGAAAACAACACTCTTGGCTCCGCAATATAAGGAACAGGTGTGGTATATCAGACGCCGCAACCATATTTAGACTCTAGTTATAATGTGACCATGAGATGGCCAAATGATCGCCGACGTGCAGCATAGCACATGAAGAAGAGAGGAGTGGGAGGAAGAACAAAATCTTCCGAAAAATGGATCCTGGCGGTATACTGATGAATCTCGATAAGATGAAAGAACTGAAACCGGAGTATTCGGCAGGAGCACAGGAGTCGGAGAGCACTACGCTCTCGGACAATGTGCGGCAATTGTCACGCGGATATGTATGCTATTCTGCAGTATGCCCATTTTTGTGAGAGATACATAGACAGGAATAGAGTAATAAATATCTGCTCAGACATTAAGGCTACGATATTGGCACTGATGTCCAGTGTCGTCATTTCGCGACTGGTGTCTAAGTGTAAGGATGTACTAAATGGTATGATCAGGCAAGGTTGCATAGTCAGACTCGTATGGATCTCGGGTCACTCGGGCATACGCTGAAATGATGAAGCAGACTATCTGGCAAAGTTGGGTTCGGCGACTGAACCCTATGGACCCCAACCAATATTACCTGGCCCAGGGTGACTTAGAAAGGCGACGATGTATATACGATACGTACAGTGCATTTTCAGGTGACTTCGTATTGAATTGGGGTGACACCATGGAATGCGAAAGAATAGGGTAACCACTCACTATTTCTACCAATTGTTCGTCCTTGGTCGGATCTGTTGTTTTTGTGAACTCATTTTCAGCAAAATTCTTTCACTACACGCAGCGTACAACTGAATAGACTGCTCTCGGAGCAGTCGTCCTGTTGTATCGATCGTATTAAGATGGCGCAAGTCGTTTTTACGCAGTGTAGGAAAACGTCTGCATTTGATTTTCATTAGAGAAGTTCTCGGCGTTTTGCGCCGACCGTATTAAGTTCTACGCCGCGTAAAATGTGCGCTGCTAGGAAAACCCGCCTTTATTGCTTGGAAATCTGAAGCTGAAACCGAAAAAAACTTAAACGGAGACAGAATATCACACTAATATATACACACAAATTAAAAATAAGTCCCTCGAGAACGATCTTACTGAACATCTAAATAATAAGGTCGATGAAATAAAAAAGAGCATGATTGACGTAGAAATGAAATGGAATGCTGTCAAGAGCATAACTAAAGAAACTGCTAAAGAAAAACTTGGAACAAACACGAAAAGAAAGAAACAAAAATGGATGACAGATGATATCTTGAAGCTTATGGAAGAACGTAGACAATACAAAAATAAAGATTAAACAAAACACAAGAATGTCCACAACGAGATTAGAAACAAAATAAAACTAGCAAAGGAAGATTGGGCGAATAAACAATGAGACGAAATAAAACTCTTAACGTGTTTTGTCTAATCTACACAAAAAATTAAAGAAACTGCTAGTGTAGGAAGAAAACAGGGTAGGGGGATTATTACGGACGACAATGGACTAGTTATTGTGGAAGCCGAGCATAAGGTTAAGAAATGGAAAGAATATATGCAATCATTGTTGAATGACGAAAAGAGAGGTGAACTTGTAGAAAATAAATAATAATAGGGCCTCCAATCACAAAAGGAGAAGTAACAAATTCAATAAGAAATCTCAAAAAAGAAAAGATCATAGGACCAGGTAGAGTTTATGGTGACTTGCTTAAACTAATCCAAGAATATCATTTAGATATCGTAGTCGACCTTTTTAATCATGTTTTTCTTCTTCTTCTACCTTCTATAATAGGTCCTTGACCTGTTCCTTCTTCGATTTTCCTCATTCTGGACTTAAATTATCGCTCCATCTTTTCCGTGGTCGACCTCTACTGCGTGTACCACTAGGCGATTTATCTCGTGCGATCCTTACCAGTCTATCCTCTGTCATTCGGCTTATGTGTTTGTTCCATTGTGTCTTACGTTGTAGGACCCACTCATTAATGCAGTCTGTGTTGCATGATTGCCTGATGTTATCGCTTCTTTCTCTGTCTAGTAGCGTTTTTCCTGTTATTCGTCGAAGTATTCTCATTTCTGTAGTCTCCAATAGTTGTTTCGTTTTTGTCGTCTCTGGCCGTGTGTCTGAGGTGTATGTCATAATAGGTCTAATTGTGGTTTTGTAGATCCGAACCTTTGTTTCTTGTTGTAAGTGTTTGTTTCACCAGATCACGTCGTTGAGGCAACCCGCCACTTTGTTTGCTTTGGCCACCTGCCCTCTTACTTCATCTTCGATGTTAACATAACTAGTTATGTCGATTCCTACATATTTGAAACTCATTTCTTGTTGTATTATTCGACCGTCTAGTTCTAGTTTGCATCAGAGGGATTTTTTTGAGGTTGTCATACATTTAGTTTTTTCGGCTGAGACAATCATATTATATTTTTTTCCCGTAAGATTAAAGGTATTTAACAATCTCTGGAGGTCGTCTTCAGGGTTGCTGGGTGGATTGAGTAGCTCAGTAGTACTGTTGCCGGTCCCAAGCCCGGAAAAAAGAAGAGGGTTGGAGGGTCAGGTTAGCAGCCTACCCTCTAAAACAGTAACCAGCTCAAAGCACCGATAAAAAGCCTCGGATATGGAATCATGTTTTTGATACAGGAAATATTCCTAATGACTGGCTAGTTTCGTCCTTTACTGCTATCCCGAAAAAACCCACAGCCAAAAAATGTGAGGATTATAGATACATCAGTCTTAGGAGTCATGTTCTAAAAATATTTCTTAAAATAGTACATGGACGAATATACCTGAAACTTGAACAATACATTAGCGATACGCAATTTGGCTTCAGGAACGGCTTAGGCACAAAAGAGACGCTATTTAGTTTAATTGTTTTAATTCAGCGAAGTCGTGATGTAAATTTCGATGTATTTACCTGCTTTATTGATTTTGAAAAAGCTTTCGACTGAGTAAATCATCAAAAACTAATAGAAACATTACAAGAGCATCAATTGGACGATAAAGATTTACGAATTATTTACAACCTTTATTGGAAACAAAAATCATTTGTTCAAGTGGAGGAAAAGAAATCACAAAAATTTCAAATTCGTCAGGGTATTTGGCAGGGTTGTGTGTTATCTCTATTACTCTTTAACGTCTATTCAGAAAAACTATTTCGGGAAGCTCTTGAAGAGGTAAAAGACGGTATTTCTCTAAATGGGGTTTTGATCAGTAATCTGAAGTATGCAGATAGTACTGTCCTAGCAAACACAGCTGAAGGTAGATGAGATCTGTAAAAAATACAACATGCGATTTAATATAAGCAAAACAAAGGTTATGAGAATAAGCAAAAACGTACCCCAAAATGTACAATTTCGCTTCAGAGGTTCTCTTATTGATACAGTATCATTCATCAAATATCTGGGCGCATAATTACATGATAAGTGGGAGCAAATAAAAGAAATAAAATTACGTATTGAGAAAGCCAGAGCCTATTTCAGTCGCTTAAAAACACTATTATATAATATGAAACTTAATCTACAACTAAGAACTCGCTTACTAAAATGCTAAATATTCTCTACTAGCGACCCGCCCCGGCTTCGCACGGGTGCAATGCTGATACTAAATACACTACAGAAAAACTGTGACTATTTATTTTATTTTTACAACAATTATTACATCGGCCTCCGACGCGCTATTTATAGGCACGCTGCCGCCGCCCCGGTCGGCCAGTACCGCCGCAAGCGCTACTTCCCGCAATTTTAAATCTGTAATATCTTCGAAAATATTCATTTAAATCTTGTACTGTAAAGGACCATATAGATCTATATTAAATCAACAAAGTATTTAAGCTATTTAATTGGATAAGGATTAATGCTGTATTGGTTAAAATCGCTTCAAAATTTGCCATTATTTGTCGTAAAAAGTAAATGACAAAAAAATGTTATTGTGGGATATCCATGAGAGATAGACATATACCATCGCGGAGTTTTCTGTAGACCTTTTCAATGTGTACAAATAATTAGTACATTATTTTGATAAATCTCGTAGGGTTCAGCCTGCGTTTGCAATGTAAGCGGAAAAAAATATGATAATTAACGACATCACATTAGAAACCTCAAAAATAACAGTATTTCTCCACTATTTAATGGATGTTATTATACATATAAACCTTCCTCTTGAATCAAAAAAATAAGAGTTTACACTAATGAAAGGGACTTATGTAATGCCAAGTAATTTTTCAAACTGAAATCCAATATGAAGTCATGATTACTAGTATACCTCCAAAGTCATCCTCTATAGTCGGAAAAACCTCAAAAGTGAAAATAAGATTGGGCTCTTAAGATAGTTGTCTCATCTCAGAGTCGAATTGATTATAAATTTGAAGGAAATAATTAAGTACAAACGTACATAGATTTATAACAAACCCTCAATCGCCAAAAGCTTACGTAACTGTTGAAAAAACTCGGAACCCAATTATTTTTTTTTATCTATAAGAAACTACATTTTGGATGAATAAGTAGTAAAAAAACTGCCTCAAAAAAACTAACAAACAGAATAAAAAGAATTAACAGTTTCCAGTTTATAGCGGTGGTTATCAACTCCGAACTACATTTTGACAGTACACGATCCATCAGTATTTCAGAATTTTCGTTGCTAAACATTATTCAATAGGTCCTTTAAACTGGTGAAAATGACCTTGATAAGAAAGTAAAAAACCACCCCTTCCATAAATAGATAAGAATGTTAGTAAAAAAGAACAATAATACTTACTATTTTATTCAGTCTTTTTTGACAAGCGATTTTTCTTTTTTTTTTTTAATGCAGTACGATTATAATGAAAGAAAAAGCATTTGTATATGTTTAGTTATTGGTTAAACCATATTTAATATTGTACATTTACATAAAATAATATAAAACTTGTTTGAACAAATTATTTAATAAATAATAAGGAAAATCACGTAGTATTACGCAATTCAACTCGAATCTAGTAGGGGTTTCCACCTGATTATTTGTAAAACAATGAAATAAACAGTCTACACTATTTTACGTTAGATAAAAATTATTTTTTTCATGATTTCTATCCTAAAAAATGTGTTTCAGAAAATGAGTTACGTTATTTATTGCTATTTTCAACCAACCCATAAATGTTCAATAAATAAGCACACTGTTTCAGTTCAGCTAGATTTGTTTGTTATTTCAATCATTTCACATTTTATAGATAAATTCACAATAGCAAATCAGTCATTTCCATGAGCTATATATTTATATAAAAACAAATAAATTTACGGAAATCGAGTACCCATCGAATATCCTCATGAAATGTTCTAAAAACTAAAGGCACACATCTATATACAAAATTTTTCTAGAATATAGAGCAAAATAAAGGTACTATATAAGTTTTAGACTCCTAAAACAATCGTCTTTCAGTTTAAGAGGTAAAATAATTAATTTGTGTATGCAGTATCCATTGCGGTAATATAAAAAATCGGCATTTAACGTCACTGTATTCAAAAGACTCATCTTAAAATAGCTTCATAAAAAAGTTTTTAACCTTTTGAACCGTAACTAAGCCTCTGGTAGTGTGCTGTTTAAATTAGCTGAGAATGCATCAGTACTTTGAATTTTAAAAATCAGCGGGAATTACTCATATGTATAAAAACTACTTGTTGCACGAAAAATTTTGTCATAAAAAGGCGAATGCGCAAGATTACGGTGTATAGCAGAGTTAGGCTTTGAGTGGTGTAAACGCATTAGGGGCAAAAAGAGCCTTAATTAGGGCGAACGTCGATCCCGACTAGAGGCGTAAATAGCGATTCCGCGGTGCGGGAGGACTTAGCCAATCCAGGGGCACCCTCAAGTCCCTTTATGAAAATGAATTAATGCAAAAGATCAACATGGGTGCAAAATAGAGGGGTGCCTTCAAAAAATCTGCGGGGGTGCACGTACTTTTAGTTACGCCACTGAATAAATATTCAGTGCAGCAATTAGGGAACTATTCAGGGTGGTTTAAATTTATTCAGATTACTTAGTCGAAGTGCGGCCTAGCATGATACCTATTGGACAAGCTTTGCTCGACGTCTATACATACAGGCGCGGATCCAAGGGGGAAAGCGGTGGGGGCGATCGCCCCCCCCCCAACAGCTTTGAGTTCAGGAAAATAGACCCGACTTTGCCTCTTATACTATAGATTATTCAAAAACTAGAAAGAGTACTAAATCACTTTTGACCCTTTTTTTCTTCGCAAACTACCTGTGTTCCTTAGTCCGGTTTATTTGGCAAAATCTGTTAGACATATATATTTTTCATGGGAATGTATTGGAACTTTTATAATCAAAAATACCGGTCTATAATAATGGACTATTTGGGTTGGGTAACAATAGATATTTGGAAGTGTGAAGCGTTAAAAAGGATTTTAATCATTGTCATAGACGTCGGAAAAAGGTTTATTTTATCACTAAGTATTTATGACATAGAATATTATTTCGGTAATAAACTTAAAATAAAAAGTTTTTATATTATTATTTTATTTCTTATGATTTCTTAATAATTTACATACATTACAAAATATAGATAATTTTGACATATTTAACACAAATCACAACTGTATTTTTATTATTTTTAATTTTGGCCTAAAAACCATTTTAGGCACATTCAGACTAAAACGTACTATTATTCTCTCAAAAAAGTTATAATACTTACAACATACCCATTGTAAAAAATTCATTTTATTATTAATTAAAAACATTTTTAGGAAATTTGACGTTTCAGTTTATTTATTTCTTAAACCATCTGCAGAATTACAAATAAACACTAAAAAGGGATTCAAATGTAATTAATTTTTATATGTTTACAGTTAAAATTAGACCTACTTATTTTTATTTCTATTGCACTGACTTAATTTAATTTAATTATAATTCGTTCCTCTATCTCACTGATCATGAGATTGAGTTTCCGCATTTTGTTTTATTCTTTTATTATATGGATTTTTCCCAATTTTCCACAGTAACTTTCAAAAAATCTTCAAAAGTTCAGCTAAATTACTGATTTTGTAAGTTGTGTTATTTCTAGCAACTTTACCTTTTACTTCTCCACCGGACAATTTCCGGACGATCTATAAGAACAGATTTCCTATCTGCTTTTTCCCAGCAAAATTAGGTTTTCTGAGCAATTTCCAAAGCTCAGTTCTTTTAATTTTAGGTAAATCCCAATCTTCATTGATTTTGGAATTTTGTCAACGGTTGGGATCTGCTTCTCATAATAAAATGTATATACAATTCCTTTTATTGCAATTTTCATCTCTTTTTCCAACCAGGTTTTTCGTCTGCCTGTGATTGAATGTGGCTTGGGAGTATTAACAATTCCTGTCGTTTTTTTCTCCTTCATTATTCGGTATATAGTAGATTTTCCAATTCCTATCATGTTGGAACACAGATCAACAGAGCTTTTAACATTATTATCTAGATACTGATATCTTAATGCAACATAAACATTCATCTTAATAAGTTTTTCGTTGAGGAAAAAATACCTTGGTTTAACGATTTTGGAATAAATATAGAGGTGGGTATCTAGCTAATCTCAAATAATATATAAAAACAAGCGCAAACAAGATAAATCACTAAGGACACACTGTAAGGTATACTTTGCTCACTGCTAGAAATTTAATTGAACTATCATAAATTTTATTGTTTCAGTAAATTTATAAAACCTTATAATATTTAAATTTAATTAAATATAATTAGATTTATGACATTTACCTGCCGCACTGGAGTAGGTATATTGGAGGTTTCGGTAACAGTTTTATTACTCTCTCTAGTTCTTGAATAGAGTATAGGAATGTGTATTCTTGCGATTGCCCCCCCCCTCCCAAGAGCTTTGAGTTTCGGAAAACAGAACCGATTCTGCCTTTTATATTAGGAACGTGTATGCTGCTGGCACTCCCCCCCCCCCTGTTGACAACTTGTTTTCTTGCGATAGCCGTCCCCCAAGAGCTTTGAGTTCAGAAAAATAGACCCGATTCTGCCTCATTCTAGGAATCTGTATGCTGCTGGCATCCCCTCCCTCTCGAAGAGCTTCAAATTCAAAAAAATAGACCCGATCCTGCCTTTTACACTAGAAAAGGGAATGTTACCGGTGTCCCGTCCCCCCCGTCGACAACTTGCTTTCGCTTGCCATACTGTACTTTTGTGATATCACCGCTGAATCCGCCCCTGTCTGGAAGGGCCTATGCTGCCGTCAGAAGATCATCGATGCTCTGAAAGAGAAAATTTTCTTTTCCAGAAATTGGGTTTGAAGTTTGAAAACTTAAAATTCCTGTTCGAAAATGATTCTTTCTTCGAAAAATAGAAGTTTTGGCCAATGAAAACGATTGAATTATCAAAATTCGACCGTGAAAACAGCCTTTAGAGACCAAAGCTCTAGCAGCGGTACAAAGTGTTGCTATAATGCAGCAGTCATTCGTAGTCGACTCAGGTTTTCTTGCTTTCTTGATTGCTTGTGACTAGATGTTCCGGAATGTTTGGATCTACTGAAGATTTCCGCAGGAATTTTGGTTTTTATGGTGGTCCAGTTGACACGCCCCAAAATCAGGTGATGTTAATAATGATTTGGCGTGACTTTTCGACGCAAATTTTGAAATTTGTTTTTGTCGCCGGATTCAAAGATTTTCTTTTGAAAATGCTTTGTCCTTGTGTATTTGCTTTGGAAAAATGATTTTCTCATCATTTTTTTTTTCATTCTTTTCAACATGTGTTGGTATTTATGTTAGAGATAATTTAAAGGTGGATGAGGTGGATGGGAGGGAATTGGTTAAACAATGGTGGTTGTTAATAAGAGTAAGTAAAATTAGGTCAGGAGTGATTACGATTTATTGTTTCAATGGCAAGGTAATAAATGGGCTTGATTCTTTCGAGAAAGATGTTTCCAGGCTGATTCCGCTAGAGAATGAAATTACAATTTTGGGTGCTATTAATACATATTTTTTAATATATTTTTATTCAGTATCCAATCAGAATCTTATTACCGAAAATGTGGAGCATTGTGATTTATACTGTGTTACGGATCATCAGTTTAAGCCCCCAAAATTCGTAGAGTCTAAAATAAAGACGCAAAATTTTGTAAAAAATATTGTAAAAAAATCAGGGAACGGTGTTTTATGTCATGAATTAATGAACATAACTTGATAGTACCTATATTCGTTGAAGGTAATTACTATTTTATTAAATTTTTCAGATTTTTAAAATGCAACGTTAAAAAATTAAAAGACAACTAGTTATAGCATTATTTTAACAACATTTTGCGATATTGTTAATAAAAAAAGTGGTGGACCACTTCATTATATGAAAATATAAAACATAAAATAAGTACTGAACAATAAGTAAGCCACCGCCTCCTTCAAAAACTGAAACAACGAACGCCTGAATTGTAAATACATGTTTTTGTGTGGGATTTTGTTACAGATCTAGTTTTCTATTATGGTTGGAGAAATCTTGTTCTATTCTAGCTTTACATTTTCAGGTTTATTAATAAGTAAATGGAACTAGACCTTATTACTAACAATAATTTAGCATTGCATATTTTATCATAATAATATAGTACTTTATTAGTACTAAGGATAATTATTACTTAAAAGAAAAAATATGACAAATTATTTTTAGGTCAGTTTCGTACATTATCCAAGTAATATTAGAAATAATTATTACTAGAAGTGAAACAAAATGATACTTTTTCTGGAACAAATTATAATTGACGTATTTTAATGGCCTCTAAATACACAGGGACTCAGTGGAAATGATGTATATAGTTAAGAATATTAATGTACGTTCTTTACTTCTGTGATTGTTTTTTAAACGACCAGAGAATTTTTTTTTTGTAAATTAAAATCCCTTAATTTTTTCATATATATACGGGGTGTTTCTAAAAGGTCATTAGCGAAAATTCCAGACGCTAAAGTTTGAGAACCTAGTCCAATTTGCCTAAACTAAGAAGGGTACCGGATTTTACTTGTTGGAAATCCATAATCAACGGCGAATAAAAGACAAATATTTGTGAAATTTCTACTATATTTAACTAAAAAACTTGATGAGTGTAGCTTCTTCAGAAGTTCTATTATAAATGACAAAATATTGGTTAAATGAAAAATTCTTATACCTAGATTTGTAATAAAGAACAAGTGCAATACCCATAATTTACATTTTATTAACCGACTTCTAAAAGAAGGAGGTTCTTAATTCGTCGATTATGTACGGAACGGCAGCACCGTTTTAAATGAAATTTTTTACGTTAGGTTCAGAAAGTTGCTGCAGTGGTCCCATATTTTTTTGGAGAAAATTGGTGCAGTAAAATCCAAGATATGGCAATATGGCGGCCAAAAAGATTAGTTTTGTCCGATTTTCTCCAAAATTGGTATAGGGCAATTTTCGGGGTCGTACACAACGAATTTAAAATTATTTTTAAAAATTCAATATGGCGGACAAGAAAATTTAATTTTGTCCAGTCTTTTTCAAAATTGCTGTGGGAGTATTTTTGCGGTCGCATATAATGAATCCAAAATGTTTTCAAAAAATTCAATATGGCGGATTCAATATGGTGGCCAAAAGAATTATTTTATCAGATTTTCTCCAAAATTGGTACCGGGGAGTTTTCGGGGTCGCACATGACGAATTTAAAATTATTCTTTTTAATTTAATATGGCGGATCCAATATGGAGGACGAAAAAGTCAATTTTGTTCAATTTTCTCCAAAATTGGTGTGGGGGAATTTTCGGGGTCGCACATAACGAATCTGAAATTATTTTTTAAAAATCCAATATACGTATGATGTTTAAAAAATAAATTTTTTCCGATTTTTTTCCAAATTGATACGAATGAGTTATTGGGATCACACATTACGAATCTAACATAATTTAAAAAATTAAATATGGCGGATCTAAAATGGCGGATTAAAGATTCTATATCTCTCGAATTTGTCTTAAATCACTATTGGGGGATTTTTGTTAGTGTTAATTATCAATTTCAAATATTTTTTGAAAAACTCAATCTGGCGGATTCAATATGGCGTCCTAGAAATTTTACAATTTTCGATATTTTCCAAAACTGATATAGGAGGTTCTTAAGAGTGTAAATTATGAATTTAAGTATTTTTTCAGGATTCAATATGGCGAATCCAATATAGCGGACTAAAAATTTTACATTTTTCTATTTTGTTCAAATGTGGGACTGAATCGTTTTTGAGGATTTAAATAGCGAATATAAAATTATTTTAAGAAATATGTCAGATGTAATAAGACAGACTAGAAATTTGAAATTTATCCAAAATTGGTACTAGGGGGCTTTGAAGGGTTTAGATTAAATTAGGACTTTTAAATTATTTTTTCGAAATCCAATATGGCGGATCCAATATGGTGAGTTAAAAATTTCACCTTACTTGCATTTTTTTCAGATATGGTGATAGAGTCTTTTCGGGCTGGTATATTACGAATATGAAGTTAACTTTTTACAACTATTAGGTTGATAAGATACAATATGGGGGACTAAAAATTTAAAATTTTCCGATTTTATCTACAATTGATATTTTGGGGTTCTTGGGGCGTATACAAACTCAGTATGCAGTATAAAATATATCGGGCTAAGAAATTACCAATCTAAAATTAATTTGAAATTTAAGATAGTGGGTTTACTATGACAGACTAAATATTTGTTTGATATAATTTCTCTGGTATAGTACCTTGGAGTCATTGCAAGGTACACTAATCTCGATTAGTGCTTATTTCAAATAATTTATGGATATCATAACGAATTCAAAACTAAAAATCAAAAAATAATATTTTTATAAAAAAAGTTAAACCGACTTCCAAAAACGCTCTAAAAAGCGAAAAATAACTATAAATTTTTATATGAAATTGAAATTTTTGAAGTCGGGGCCAAATAATTAAATAACTTCTAATATATACAAATTCTGGTAAGAAAGCAATTACAAATAAAATATTTTTAATCTGTTTATGCAAAACCCATTTTGTCAGGTATTAGTTTGGCGCCGACTTCAAAAGTTTCAATACCATATAAAAATTTACAGTTATTTTTCACTTTTTAGCGCATTTTTAGAAGTCAGTTCAATTTTTTTTAGAAAAATATTATTAGATATCATTTAAATGACTGGTAAATCCATACTAATTTTTGTTAAAAAGATATTTAACAAGGGTAAGGTGTTGATATCTGATCGTTTAACAGATTACATGGAGAATTCCAAAATTATCCTCTAATTGACGAGTGTGTTCTATTAAATAACTTGAGTATGAAGAATTGCTTTTATTGTGTAGAAAACTGTTTTTGGGTTTTTGAATCCCTTTTTTAAAGGATCTCTCGCTTTTACCTATAGGGTGTTTCCAAATAAGTGCGAAAAATTTTACGAAGTGATTCTTAAGCTAATTTTAAGCATAAAAGTTCATATAAGAATGTGTCTGATAATGCTTAGTTTTTAACTCTTTGTTAAAATTTATAATTATTTTTAGTTTTTTAAATTTATATCATTTATTTTTAGAGATAATTAAGTCAAATGTGGAGCACATAACACTGTTTACAGTTCTCATATAGAGTGGTACTTTTCTCCGAATCTATAAAATTTTGCGCTCTCGAAGTTTTCTTTCAGGCGCCACTAACTCGATTTAGTTACTCAGTTAGCTTTCCCCGGAAAAAATCTCGATAATAATTAAAATCTCCTTGCTCATCTTTATAAATATCATAGAAAAATAATTATAAATAGGCTAATTAATAAATTCGGCTACCAACATCCTCCAGCAAAGCAGAATTTCAACGAGGTTTCAGCACACTGGGCAGATTCAAAGCTAAAGATTAGCAATTTAAAAATGCAATAAACACAATGTACCCTTACATTTGAATCTAACGGTAGTATATGCTTTTCTTGATACAGAAGGGGCTTTTGACAACATTCCACCTGATGCAGTAAAAAGGGCGGCGCGAATTTACACAAAACACACAATTTTACCCAAATTCTTTGTGTCTTGTACTGGAAGATATTTGAAACAGTTACATTGGTAGCAAGTTGAAACATTTTATGATCTCGAAAAGGTTGTGGTACATTTTTCAATTTTTTACCTAAAAGATATCAAAAAGTTAATTAAAAAAGTTATTTACCAAACATCCCCAATCAATACTAAAATTATCCCTAAAGCGCAATGAAGTAATTTCGTATGGAAACCATTAAATTTTAAGTGGATTTTAAAATCAATGTTTAAAGTACCATTAACTAATAAAACTATTTTAAACGCTCTCTCTATATATCATTATTTCTTGAAAATACATTTGATATAATTTTCGGTTCTTGATGTAAATATATATAGGTCTTTACGAATAGTCCATATCAGTCAAGAAATCTTTAAATCAAGGTTGGAATTGATTGAAAAAAACCTTTTATTCTGTGTAATTATTTCTCGAATCAAGGATAGTGTCAGCAAATTTTTTTAATTCGCACACGTAAAACAAGTTACTTTTAGGTTACGAAAATTAAGTTATAAAATAAAAGTCCAAAATGAGACACTATCGCGAGAGGGCTTACAAGTTAGCCGATGATAGATAACTTAGAAAATATTTTATAAAAAATATCGCTCATTTGCGACAACAATGTCACAATTCAAATTTTCTCAAAATTGAGTTCACCTTGTAATAAAGTTACCATAAGCATGCTTGTTTTAACTGAAAAACTGTTTGAACGTAATAGCAATTGTGACGTTTTTGCATTAATCACATTTGGTATAGCAGTTGCTAACAAGACTGGTACATCTTAGTTGTGTTTTAGCTGTTGTTGGGTCCTCTTCAGTCTCGAAATTTGAATAAAAAACGTTATATTTTGTGTTGCTTCCTTATTGTACTAGAAATGAAAATAGTATAATACACTTTTTTTTTGTGTAAACAATGTATTATTTTTATTTGTGGTAATAGTTTTCGAAATATATTAATTTAGATAAAGTCATACTTAGAAATTTTCCTTGTGACGTTGTTGATAAAATTTTTTCAAAAAAAGAATATATTATACCTAAAAACTTATTTAATATATGGCTTATAAAGAAGTTTTGTATTGAAGAGAATATAGAAAACTTAACAACACTTTGAATGTATTGATCACCAGGAACTCGTAAAATGTTTATGGATGGCCCTTTATTTCACAAACAACAATACATAGATAAGAGTATGCAAGGTATTTTTCATGAACACCATGGATATTTATAGTCGTACTATCTATACAACACTTAAAAACAAAATAAATTGGCGAAAATTCTTTTGGAAGAAGATAAAAGGGATTAGCATGATAAATAGCCTAAAATTGATGAAAACATTAAAGAAAATTTTAGTCAGTTCATTAACTCTGCACTTTAAAGAAAGAGCCATTGCCCCAGAGTTACCTACAAACTGCTGCTAGTAAATCTATATCAGAACACAGAAATTATGTGACTACGTTCACAGACCTATATGACTTATGTACTGCTTACAAAAAAGCAGTAGCAATCGAAAAAGCAAATTTGGAAGAAAAATATAAAACGCGAAATGAAAAGGAAACTACAAAGAAAATCCGGAGGATGATACCCTTGTTGTTGTTTATAATATGCAAGCTGTAATTCTTCCCCAAAAGGAGATAAGTCTGTTTTTGATTATAAGTCGAAATTTTTCTGTTTTCAATTTAAAAAATAACGCATGCGATTGTTACGTTTGGGATGAACGCATTGGCCCCAGAGGGGTTAATGAGTTTGGCACTCCTATCATCCACTTTCTAAAACAATATACTGATAACCATGAAAAAAACTTCAATTTTGATAATTATGCTGGACAGCAAAAAAGCAAATTTACGATTGGCGTTTATTTAGATGCAGGGCCTTTTATTAATGTGAAAAGTATTACAGACAAAGACTTGATACTCAAAATGAAGGAGACTTTGGTTACTTCCAGTTAAAATTTCAGAAGCCAAAATAATTAAAATAGATAAAGAGTCTTCTCATACAACATTTTACAAAATATACATAATCTGACACAGATTTAAAAAACGCAATTTTTATTAAAAGAAGAAAGAAATAAGCAAATGAAATTTCATTGACTTTTCCGTATACCGCAAAGGTAGAAATTCCACAAAAGAAAAAATCTGCCTTACTTGAATTATTCGACAAAAACTTAAAACTTAAATATTTTTATACCTCTCTTTAGATAATTTTAAATGTTGATATGTTACTATGTTAAGTATTTTCTCTTGCGTTTTTTGTTAATTTGTTTAGGTAAAATGAAACTTGGTTCCTTTAGAAAGACGAAACTATTACCTAAAACTATTGTGATAACATATAATATTATTTACTGTTAATGCATGTTACGTTCTAAAATAATATCATATTTTTACATATGTTGCTTGTTTCTTTAAATTTTTGCAACAATAATGTCACCAGTATAACATACTTTCCTTTAAGTCTATCTATTTCATCACATGTTTACTGTTTTCTCCATTTTTACAATTATTCGTGTTTATAAAACTTTACTATTAGATATTTCTAAATATAAAATTTTAATACATTTAGCCTAATTTGCTACTTTCGACTAAAAATTGCTTCTTCTGAAAAATTGTAAATTTTAAAATATGACGTTCTTGTCACAAAAGAACGGTATAATTAAGTTAGTAACCTTTCAGTATCAAAATTATTTTCCTCTAAAAAACGTGCCTAAAATTTCTAGTCTGTAATCCTTGTAGTGGCTTAATTATTGATCTTACAATCTAACTAAGTAGTTAAAACTACATATTAGATATTAAGATATTAATTCAGATATTATTCAATTTCTAAATCATCTAAATGTAACAAAATGTTGCAACATAGCAAAGTAGCCAGGTAAGTCTGCGGTAGGTGATAAAGGTCATCATGAATAAGACAAGAAGTGAACTAAAGGCAACGCCATAGTAAGTTGTTAAAAGCTTTATTAAGAACATAGTTTTATATATTTGCAAACAAAATATTACTCCATATTATAATAAATAATACGATTTAATAATTTGTGAAAATATTCTCGATAAGGTTTTTTTTCTTAAAATTTAGCGCTTTATTTCATTCAACATTTTTTAGCCAATATAACATTTGATAGAAGTGAAATATTTTATTGCGATTTTCAGTGTATTCTAAACGGTTGGTCTATCAGCTTTTGTAGAAATATTTCCAAAATAGATATATGGCAAGGGGATAAAAGCTGAATGAACCGAATTTAATGGTTTTAAGGAATTTTTGCGCAAAACTTATAGATAGAAAAGGGATATTTTCATGCGTTTTCTAGTATATTGTAGAGGATATTCATAAGGGATTATCTTGAAAATTTAATTAAGCTGGAAAAACTAGCTGTAATTTATTTCTTTATAATTTATATTTCTATTTTTATTTTACCCTTGCGCCATCACATGGCAGTTTTAAACAACATTATTAGTTCGCTCTTGTTTTATTCAATGATTCGTCGAGATGTCGCTAATGTGATCTATTTGCTTTTCTTTCAATTTAAAAATAGTATATAGGGGACGACTGCGAGATGATGAATTGTTTCGAACGCAATGACCTGATAAGGACGAAACAACGCTATTATTTTCCGAACTAGGAACTTCTCCATTGTCTTGGAGTTATTTACTAACACGGCGAGACATATATATATATATATATATATATATATATATATATATATATATATAAAGGGTGTTTTTTATAGAGGTATAGAACTTTTAAATGGCATTATAATTTAAATATGACTTCTGGCATATGACCGCCACGGCTGGCTCGGACGTAGTCTAATCTGGAGGTCCAATTTTCGATGACTTTTTCCAACATTTGTGGCCGTATATCGGCAATAACGCGGCGAATGTTGTCCTTCAAGTGATCAATCGTTTCGGGCTTATCGGCGTAGACTAGCGACTTCAGATATCCCCGCAGAAAATAGTCTAGCGGCGTTAAGTCGCACGATCTTGGAGGCCAATTCACGGGTCCAAAACGTTAAACTATGCGGTTACCAAACGTTTCCTTCAATAAATCAATTGTGGCACGAGCTGTGTGAATGTTGCGCTGTCTTGTTGAAACCACAGCTCCTGCACATCATGGTTGTTGAATTGATGAACGAAAAAGTCAGTAATCATGGCTCTATAGCGGTAACCATTGACTGTAACGTTCTGACCAGCATCGTTTTTAAAGAAGTACGGACCAATGATTCCACCAGCCCATAAAGCACACCAATCAGTCAGTTTTTCTGGATGTAACGGTGTCTCAACATACACTTGAGGATTATCATCACTCCAAATACGGCAGTTTTGTTTATTGACGTATCTATTCAAACAAAAGTGAGCTTCATCGCTAAACAAAATTCGCTTATGAAAATCGGGATCAACGGCAATCTTGTTTTGGGCCCATTCACCGAATCTACACCTTGCTAGGTGATCGTGTGGCTTCAATTCTTGCACGAGTTGGAGTTTGTAAGCACGCAAACCAAGATCTTTCCGCAAAATCTTCCATAAAGTGAATGGACACATATCCAATTCCTGTGCACGATGGCGGATAGACTGATTCGGGTCTTCCTCTACGCTACGCTCTACAGCAGCAATGACTTCTCCTGTACGCACTGTACGACATCTCTGTGGATGCGTATTATCATTTAGAGTAAACGTGGTGCGAAAACGTTCCATAATTAATCGAATTAATTGCTCTGATGGACGATTATGTTGACCGTAAAATGGACGTAGTGCGCGTTACGTATTTCGAACAGAACCATGATTTTCAAAATAAATTTGCACAATTTGGAAGCGTTGTTCAGGCGTCAGTCTATTCATGTATTCATGTTGAAATGCCAAACCAAACTAAACATAAATCACTTGACAGCTGACAAAATGGCCGCCAGTTAAAAAAGTATTGCCAACTTAAAGTTCTATACCTCTATAAAAAACACCCTTTTTATATATATATATATATATATATATATATATATATATATATATATATATATATATATATTATTGTTGGCTTAAAGAACACGCAGCGCTCTCAGAGGGAGAAAGATTTAGTTTGGTATATTTCTATTTTTATTTTACCCTTGCGCCATCACATGGCAGTTTTAAACAACATTATTAGCTCGCTCTTGGTGTTATTCAATGATTCGTCGAGATGTCGCTATTCCTGATCTATTTGCTCTTCTTTTAATTTAAAAATAGTATATAGGGGACGACTGCGAGATGATGAATTGTTTCGAACGCAATGGCCTGATAAGGACGAAACAACGCTATTATTTTCCGAACTAGGAGCTTCTCCATTGTCTTGGAGTTATTTACTAACACGGCGAGGATATATATATATATATATATATATATATATATATATATATATATATATATATATATATATATATATATATATATATATGTCATCATCATCATTCTTAGCTTTATCTATCATTTCTAATTTTTTTGATGACGTTATTTATTCCGTGTTTTTGTAATTTATGCTCATTTGTACCCATGTTTTTCTGGTTTTAGCTCTCTGGGACCAAGTTGTTTCTGCCAGTTTTCTGATGTTATAATCCCATTTAAGATTCGGGAGTTTTTTCTGTGTATATTGGAGTTACCTTTCATTTGTCTGCGTCGTTTCACAAGAGCTCTTGGAAAGTCCACTATGGTTGCATTGTTGTAGTCCTCCAATTTCTTTCGCAGAATTTAAGATCATCTACATTAGGTATGAGCTATCTGGTGAATCTTATCTGATAAGCTCTTGATAGCGTCCAGAGTTGTTATTTAGATTAGTGATGTTTATTTCTGATGTTAATTTATGAAGAAATCTTATTTTTTTAATTTTTATCTTCAGAACTACTCGAGCTCTAATTATTCTATGATCACTACTTCTTCGAAATTTGTTAAGAACGCTTACAACTTTAATAGATTTTATTTTGTTTGTTAGGATGAAATCTATTTTATTTTTGATAGTTGCATTGGGAGTAGGTGTTGGCATATAATAAATTCTAGTAATATGCATATTGTACCAATCTTTCTTCCATTTTATTTCTTTCCCAAATTCCGAAAATTTCCCACATATTGTTTCTTTTGAGACCTTTTCTCTACTTTCGTATTAACCTCTCCAATTAGATGTTTAAATTGACATTTGTTATTGTTTAGCATTTCCGTTATTTTGTTGTAGAGTTCCTCAATGTCTTTGTCTGAGTGAGAGACGGTTGGTGCATACACTTTTACAATTTGAATGGTCTATCTTTTCAATCGTCGTAAAGTTAAACTAGTTACTCTGTCTGAGATGCTTATTACATCGATTATATTATCTTTTCATTTTTATTTATTAAGAATTCTACACCATCCATCCATTTGTTGTTCCTTTATGATAGAGGATATTGCCTGATATAGGTCCTATTGATTCTTATTCTTTCCGTCTTACTTGGCTGATTCCAATAATATTCCATTTTATGTTAACTGCTTCAATCTATAACTCAATGAGTTTTGCCTGGCTTGATAACGACCTGCAGTTATAAGTCGTTATAGGTAGTCTATGGCCCGGTTGTGAATGGGAACAACCTAAAATGGACCGGTTGCAGCAAATAGTGTCGTCATCACCTAATTAGATTTTAATCCGCTTATCAGTTTCTAATCAGCCTTTGATCGATCGCGATGCGGTTAGCAAGCTGGTCAAACGCTGATTAAAATCTAATATGCGAATCAAAAGCTGATCAAAATCTGATTAGGTCATAACGACACTAATTGCTGCAACCGGTCCATTTTAGGTTGTTCCCATTTACAACCGGCTCACAGACTACTGTTATATACTTCTTCTTCTTTAGGTGCCGTCTTCGTTCCGAAGGTTGGCGATCATCAGAGCTATACGTATTTTCGAGACTGCTGACCTAAACAGCTGGTTATTACTGCAATTATACCATTCTCTTAGATTTTCTAACCAAGAGTTTCGTCTTCTTCCTACAGATCTCTTTCCCATAATTTTTCCCTGCATAATAGTTCTCAGTAGTTGATATCTTTCTCCTCTCGTAACGTGTCCCAGGTATTGTAATTTTCGTTTTTTAATTGTAAGTATGACCTCCTTTTCTTTATTCATTCTCCTCAGTACTTCAGCGTTTGTGATTTTCTTCATACATGATATTCTTAACATTCTGCGGTACATCCACAATTCAAAGGCTTCCAACTTGTTAATATCGATCCTTTTTAGCGTCCATGCCTCCATTCCATAAAACAAAACTGACAGTACGTAACATCTTGCCAGACGAACCTTTAATTCAAGATTCAGGTCTCTGCCACAGAATACTCTCTTCATTTTCGTGAATACGGTTCTTGCTTTCTCTATCAGGATTTTGATTTCTTCAGAGCTATCGTTGTTTTCATTGATGACGGTGCCTAAATAGTTGTATTTTCTGACGTGTTCTATATTTTGACCCTGTATGCGTATATCTGGGACATTTTGTTATATACAGAGTTGTTCTATTTGGATAGTGGTTTAGACTCGACAGATTCTTAGCATCCTCTGCCCTTCCGGCTAGTTCCCGAGAACCTATGGAGAATGAGAGCCGTGGCTTAGATTATCCTATATCCGTTATTTTCGGGATAGTGAGGCGTACCTTACCATGCTGTCTCAGGTCGGGTTTATAAGGGGCAAGTGTTATCATCCAATAGTTTTCACCAGTTACCGCTGGAGTGTGTATTCAGGTGTCCATTCTGGATGCAGACGCTGTTTGCAGCCTTCCAGTTTGGGTCAGATGCTGTTCGTGTGGATTTTCTTAGCTTTAACCTCGTAAGTTCGAGATCATATCAGCATGAGTGGCCCTACCTGTAGCTATGCTACCACCGGCGTCGCTTTCCTGGTATTGAAGGTTACTGAGTCCTCTCACCGACCACAAGGTGGAAGACCCCGAGAGAGGATATATATATATATATATATATATATATATATATATATATATATATATATATATATGTGTATATATGTATAGGACGTCTCAGAAAGTTTTTCGTTTTTGATTCTTAAAAAATAAAACATCAGAATTAATTCAGACTTGTTTAATTGCTGTTAAATTATAAAGTAGCTTTTGAATTCTTATTTTCTTATTTATGAGAAACAGCCATCCTTAAATATGCACCATCTGCCTCTTGACAATCATTTAGCCTCGAACAATTACTCGCTGCAGCATCGCCCCTGGAATAGCGTGGATTTCATCTGATACTCCTTGCTTTAGAACATTTAAGTTGTTTGGTAATGGATCAAAAACCTTAGTTTTTAAGTAGCCCCACAAAAAAAATCAGCGGGTGTTAAATCTGGACTCCGCGGTAGCTAGTTGATGTCCCATCGACGACTTATCACTTTTTCAGAGAATAAATCACGGAAAGCTGTCAAGGAATCATTAGTGACGTGGGAAATTGTTCCACCTTGATGTAAAAATGTAATTCGGTTGTAGCCAATCTAGTTTTTTATTTCTGAAGCCAAAAATGTCCGGCAATAACGATTGGAATTACCAGTCTGATTGTGACCACGGATGTGCTCCAAAAAATAGGAACTCATTATTCCTTGGTTTAATAAGGTAGTTCAAACGACAACTTTAAGCTAGTGTAGGGGTTTCTAATGCAGTTCCAATATCTTAAATTTTGTTTGTTTACGTGGCCGTCGATGTGAACATTCGATTCATCGGAGAACCATATGTTATTGAAGTTCTTATAAGCGGTTTTTCATTGTTTTGCAGACTTAGGGTTGTAGTAAAAGCTTATTTCTTGTAAATTTAATCGAATATTAATTACCAGGTATACATGAGATCTTTAGTTTAAAGAATATAGAGTCAAACGGTGTAAGCGAATTGAATAAAGTCGTTGAAGAACCAAAAATAAGACCAATTTAAGTAAAAATCCTGTAAAATTAGGAAGACCAGAACATTTTCCCAAATAACTATACCAGTCTAATAAATAACACTTATTGGTTTGACTTGATCAGAAGAGAATGACCTTCATCATCACTCGAAGAGTGCAACGCCACCATCGCGTACTTTAGACGAGGAAAAAAAATTATACAAAAAATGTAATAAATAAAATTTGCTTTCATTTTAAGAACAATATTTCACAGAACTGTTGTTAATATAAGACAAAAAAGTCATTAAATTATTATATAAATGAATTAAATGACAAGTATATTTTTTTAGCCTACCACTGACAGTAACATGTGGAAAATGTAAAAAAATTATCCCAATATCTGTGGGCTAGCATATTAAAACATTGCTCAATTAAATTTTATACACCATTAGTTGATTAGCAGATATGCCACCTGGACTTCGGTAAACATTTATGTGAAATTTAGTGAGATCCTGTTCAAGTAATTTGAGTTTTAACTGTATGAATACTTATAAAAGGTTAAAAATATCTGAACAAAATTTTTCAAAACAATATAACATAAAAGTTCATAAAAACCAAAATTTCAGTAAGAAATAAAGAAATCTATCTGACGTATTTAAATAGTTGTTTATATGTATGTCGGTAGGTTATTAACTCTGGAATTTATATTTTATATTGCAGTTGTTTCCTGCGCATATTGCTCTCGGTTCAATACAGCTGCACTGACGAGCCCATAAAATAGTCGAAACGCGTATGAAGAGAATTGTATTAACAGGAAACAAATTGTTTCTATATATTCTTTCTTTTTCGCTGCTAGAAAGGATAATACATATAAACAATAATAAAAATTCATATTAAATTTTTTTAAATTCCAACGTTTTGAATTTAGATTTTTATAAAAACTTAATAGCGACAAAGGCTCAATACAACTGTAAAATAAATATGGTTTGGCAACAACCATGGTTCGTGCCATCGCTTTGGTGTTAAAACAGCGATGCCGGTTTTCTGGTTGAATGAAATGAGATGAATTCCGTTTCGGGTGTTTTCTTACTTAATATTTACATAATGCGCAATTTAAATAAGTAATGCCAGTCTAAATGATACTCTTTTACCACAAGGTTTTGTGCTTTTTGCGGAATAAGGCATACAAACTTTTTAAGGTATCTTGTACTCTTCGCTGTTGGTATCTTTAAAATTCAATCTGTACATAACAAATAAGTAATAAATGTAGAAGTTCACGTGCGGTGAAAATTTATGGGTCACAGATGTTTTGAAATTAATTTCATTTTATATTACGGTTCTAATAACAAATACGGTATACAAGTATTAAAGTAACAGAAAAAAATTTTTAATGAGTCACAATAAATTAAGAAGAATACATGTTAAAGGATTTTTACCTTCTGCACCTGTTTCTTTTGTATCAAAACAAAACAAAAATAATACACAGTTGTGCACTGTAAGTACTATTTTTCGAATTTTTTGAAGAAAAACAATGTTGTCCATTTATACTGTCAATAGAAAAGAATTCGTAGAAAAAATCTAAACTTGATATGAAGTGATTCATGTGTCAGGTCTTGATTTGTTGTTCTAGCGAAGCTGTAATTCAAATAATAAAAACGGTTGTTTTAGATTATATACAGTGTTCTCTAGAAAGTTTTATGACAGAACTTTTTTTAAGGGAATATTTTTTTTATCGATGATATAATTCAAAGATAATAACAGAATTTTCGTTAAGAGTTAATATCGATTTACGAAAACAACTCAATGAATAACGAACACGCGTAACGTTAGGGTTCCGTAGCATTTATTTATCTTTTCCCGTATCGTTTTTTCTAAAATATTTTTTGTATGTATGTATCTGCGTAAAACTGGGGATCTGTATACTTCTTTCCGTAGTTCCCAAGAAATAACTTCGTTTATCTCAATCTTTGCAGATCCGTTCAATAATTGGATCTCCTGCTTTTCTCCTCTCTTTTCAGTTCTTCCAGGATTACAGTACTACTGATTCCACAGAAAAGCTCGGGCCCCAGAAATGTTATCTCAGGCCTTTTTTTAGCGAGCTTATCTACTATTTCATTCCCCTTTACCCCGTTGTGTCCCGATACCCACATGCGGGTGGCCTTTTTATTTTTATTCAATTCATTTGGCATGTGTTTCCGCCTGGAAAATGCTTGCTTACTAACCCAAATTTTCATACTGTCTCGTACCAAGTCCATATATTCCTATTCCAGTTCCCTCAGTTGTTTTGCAGCCATCTGTTTACCATTTGATGGATTCCTTCTTAGGTTTTTCAATGGTGTTTCTGTCCCATTCACTTTTGCGACTCAACATTGTGTTGAAGTTTTTCATAAAATTGTCTTCTCCATACTCTCTACAAGTATATATAGAGGTTTTCAGGATTATTTCCATGGCGGCCGTTGGGCAGGTTTTCACTGTTCCAGTTATACACACACAAGCCAATCTTTAAACTTTAGAAAGGTTACCTCTCGTATTGGCCAGACTGGTTCTTTTACTCCTGATCACTGACCCATATGTGACGATTGGTCTCACTATTGCAGTGTATATCCACTGCAAGATGTTTAAGTTTGTCCCCCCGCTTTTTCCGAAAAAATTTCTACAGATCATCAAGGCATTTGTAGCCTTGTTAATTACTTCTTTTTGTGCTTTTTCCAGAAAAGTTTAGTATCTAGAGTCAACCTTAGATATTTAACCTCTAACCTCCACTCAATAACGTTCCCATTCCATTTTGATGGTTTTCAGATTGAGGTTTCTTTACCCTGTGAAGGCTACTAAGGTCATTTTGGTGGGGTTGATATTTAATCCCATTATTTGACACCCTTTTTTAGTGTGTTCAAATTCTTTCTTGACTATGTCAGTGAAGGTAGTCTCGAATTTATCCCTCGCGATCACGACCATGCCATCGGCATAGCCCTGACAAGATATGCCGAGGTCAGTTGGACCACAGAGCAGTCGATCTACAGTTAAGCTTCATACAAATGGAGAACTTAGTCCTTCCTGAGGACATCCTCTGGTTGTACAGAGGGGGATAGTGTCTTAGATATTTATTTGGACGTCGTTCCATCCACTCCCCTATTACTAAGTGCTCTTTTGACTGCCTCGTGTGGAGTGATGTCAAAAGCCCCTGCTATATCTAGAAAGGCACATATTACGGTTTCTTTCCTCTTCAGTGCACCTTGAATCTCATTCATTAATTATATCAGTGCGGTTTCCATAGACCTACCCTTTTGATACGCATGTTGATGACGGTACAGTACCGCCTGTTCAAGAATTTCTGCTCTGATATAAATTTCTTTTCTTTCTCCACCTTTTTTGAAAATAAAAGATGTGAAATTGATGGGTCACAGGGATTTAGGGTGTGCAGTATCCTTTTTCCCCGTTTTTGAAATGAAGATGACTCTGACCCTTCTCCAGATTTCTGGTATGTAGTCCATTTCAGGCAACTTTGGCTGATGTGTACTCGTTGGATCAGGGCCGGGATTATTCCATCAACTCCTGGGATTTTAAAAGGTCGGAAGGTGTTCATTGTCCATTTTAGACGATCGCTAGTGCATATATGTCTGTCCATTGCTATAGCTTCTCTGATAGATCTTTCGTGATATTCTATTGCATCATTTGTGGTGCTAGGTTTGCTCCTCGAAAAGTGAGTATTGAGTAAGAGTATTGCTCATTCTCTCTCGCTCTCCATAAAGCTACCTTCTGGGTTTCTGAGTGCCATTACTTGTCGATCCTAGTCTTCGCCATGATTTTGTGTAGCCCACCTGCGACAGGTGTAGACTGAATGTCTTCACAGAATTGCTTGAAACTGTTTCTTTTAGCTTTCCTAATTTCTTCGTTGTTGGTACTAAGTTTCTCCATATAGCTCTGCCAGAATTCTCCTTTATACTTAGCCCTATTAAAGAGTTTGCGAATTTCGGATCTTAGCTCTGACAGATGATCATTCTACCAAGGGGCATCCCTACAACTTTTGCTTGTTTGTAGATATTACACTTATTGACCAAAAAGTTATCGCAAGACTTCTCAGGGTTAAGCGCAAAAAAGTGAACAACAACTAGTGATAACCGATTTTTGATACTTAATTCTCCATGAAACAGCAAATTAACATCTAAGCGTCTCAAAAATATAAGAAAGGTTATTGTGATTTCTAAACCAGCCAGACAAAGAATAAAAGTAACAAAACACACGTGTTTAGTAGAATATTATGAATTGGAAAAATATATTTATATGGATTGGATTATAATTCATTAGTTTTGGAACAACATAATATTTATCACTTAAAATTTGTAACATTAACTGTCATTCCAAATATGAATTGTTTAAATGCCTCAATTCATCAAAATTAATTTTTTTTTAAATAAATTATAAATATTTATAAATATTTGATAGTTTTGTTCACAAGTTTATATGATATTACACTAATAAACAGGAATTACACAAATACTAAGAGTGATTGTTCCAAAAAGAAAGACCATAATATATACAAAATAATGTCAAATAACATCAAAGAAGGGGGAGTTAAGATATATGTTAAAAAAGCAATAATCAAATTTAAGAATGGGAAAATATATGGATCTGCAGGCAGGGGCGGATCCAGCCTCTCTCTTTGGGGAGGGGGCGGTGATATCACAAAAGTACAGTTTGGCAAGAAAAACAAGTTGTTAACGGGGGGGGGGGGGGAGTGCAAGCAGCATACTCATTCCTAATATAAACGGCAGAATGGGTTCTATTTTCCTGAACTCAAAGTTCTTGGGAGGGGGGGGGGGCGGTCGCAATCATACACATTCCTATACTCTATTCAAGAACTAGAGAGAGTAATAAAACCTCCAACGTACCTGCTCCAGTGCCGCAGGTAACTGAGAATTGCCGTAAATCTAATTATATTTCATTAGATTTAAATATATTTTATAAATTTACTGCAACATAAAATTTCTGATAGTTTACTTTAATTTCTGTCAGTGAGCAAAGTACACCTTACAGTTTGTTCTTAGTGATTTATCTTGTTTGTCCTCGTTTTTATATATTATTTGAGATTAGTGAGATACCCAAAAGATATGGCTTTCACCTCTATATTTATTAAAAAATCGTTAAACCAGGGCATTTTTTCCTCAACGAAAAACTTATTACGATGAATGTTTATGATGCCTTAAGATATCAATATCTAGATAATAATGTTGAAATAATTTCCAACATGACAGGAGTTGGAAAATCTACTATGTACCGAATACTGAAGGAGAAAAACGACTGGAATTTTTAGTACTCCCAAGCCACATTCGATCACAGGCAGACGAAAAACCTCGTTTGAAGAAGAGATGAAAACTGCAATTAAAGGGGTTGTATATACATTTTATTATGAGAAGCAGATCCCAACCGTCTACAAAATTCTAACTAAAATCAATGAAGATTGCGATTTACCTGGAATTAAAAGAACTGATCTCTGGAAATTGCTCAGAGAACTTAATTTTTGCTGGGATAAACCAGATAGAAAATCTGTTCCTATAAATCGTCCGGAAACTGTCCGTTGGAGAAGTAAATATCTCTCTCAGGTAAAAGGTAGAGTTGCTAGAAATAACACAATTAGTAATTTAACTAAAGTTTTGAAAGATTTTTTTGAATAAAGTTACTGCGGAAAATTGGGAAAAATCCATATAATAAAAGAATAAAACAAAATGTGAGAACCCGATCTCATGATCGGTGAGATAGAGGAATCAATTATAATTAATTTGAGCGAAGATAGTTTCACTGACTTTGATTAGGAATAAGATACGTAATGTTTACTAGTGTAAACACAATTTATTATTTGAATTTTTGTTTTTTGTATTTTATTGTTTAATGTTGTTTATATGTTTTTTTTATTTTTTATATATTTTTATTTTAGTGTGTCCCACTCTTTAATTTTATATAGATTTAATTCCAATTAGCCGTAAGTTTTTAATTATATTATTATTGTATTTGTGTCGTTTTCTTAAGCGTGTAGAATTAACACGTTTATTTTATTTTTATGGGGCTATCGTATTTCCATATAATAAAGTAAATTAAATTAAGATATCAGTACAATAGAAATAAAAATAAGTAGGTCTATTTTTAATTACAACATATAAAAATAATTACATTTGAATCCCTTTTTAGTGTTTAATTGTAATTCTGCAGATGGTTTAAGAAATAAATAAACTGAAACGTCAAATACCCTAAAAATGTTTTTAATTAATAATAAAATGACCAATAACCCTAAAAATATTTTACTATTATATGGACAAATTTATTTTTTCATATATGTTTAACCTTTTGTATTTTTGATAATGGATATTTTGTAAGTATTTAAATAATAACTTCGAATTTTTTGAGAGAATAAGGCTACGTTTTAGTCCATTATTATAGACCGGTATTTTTGGGTATAAAATTTCTAACCTATTCTTATGAAAAATATATATGTCTAACAGATTTTGCTAAGGACACCGGACTAAAGAACACAGGTAGTTTGCGAAGAGAAAAAGGGTAAAAAATGATTTATTACTCTCTCTAGTTCTTAAATAAACTGTAGTATAAGAGGAAAAATCGGGTCCATTTTCCTAAATTCAAAACTCTTGGGAGGGGGAAATGATCGCCCCCCCTCCCGCCCCCGCCCCCTTGGATCCGCGCCGGTCTGCAGGTATCTATACTAAAGTTCAAAAAGATCGTGCCAATAAAATGTTTAAGATAGTTGCAAAGATATTTAATACATGTCTCAATAGTCAAGCAGTTTTCTACTAATGATATCTGTCTATACAAAAGTCAACAAATAAACCTACCAGAACTATAAGGGGACTTCAGTCACATGAACGATTAGCAGGCTTTATAGGAGAATTCTGAGAGGCCTAATAGAGTAGGAATATATTAAAGAGGGAGAACAAGAGGTTTTTATACAATATGTCTTTAAAGAGGAGGAACAAAAGGTTGATAATGCTATAAGCGACAATAAAAAATATTCAAGTAAAATAATGTTTATAAAATAATTTTTCAAAATTGGGATTTCCTTCATATACAATTATTAAATTAAAAATGTTATTTTTTATTTATTTGTATTATTATATTATTGTATAAACAATATAAATATTTGGTTTATAGGTGGAAAAATGGAAGTTCATGTTCCAATAATGTATTATTGTATGAAGAAAATAATTGAAAGAGGACCTCAAGACACCTATACTATTTATTTATCTGACCAAAGCCTATAACAATATACTACTTTGTAGATTATGGCACATATAAGAACATACAAATAGAATTCAAACATTAATTAATGCAATATCAAAACCATTGCAAAAACTCCTCATCAAGAATAAAGACCAGCAATGCGTTTCCAATAACAAAATGACACCTACAGGGTTGTTGTTTATCCACCCTAATCACCCACAATTTTCTTATATTAAAAAGTTCAAAAACTAAAATAAGTCAACAGTCAGTTAAGAGAATTAACTTTTTGAAAATAATTTTGATTTTAATACTCGTTATTTTGAGCAATATCGAAAGAAAGGAGGTAGACCCAAAGAGACGTGAGAGTATCCGAACATCTCATAGTACGTAGTATTTTAAGGATCGATATATGTGATTCAGTATTAATCCGGGAGTATATCTATTGATCTTCAACCAGAAAGCACAGGGGATACCAAATAAGATTTTGGCGAAACACCTGCGAGGAACTAAACAAACGAATCTATAATTAATTATCAGTATTTACAAGAATTTTTGCTGCATTTTATGAAATTTTAATATTCCCTTTGTTATTAGTATATATCTCTTTATGTGTTCAATACACTAAAAAATATTTGATGGTAATAATGTGTTTCCCAAAACAGAAAATGACACTTTTACTCGATTATTTTGAAGATTGCAACCCAAGCACATAAATGCTGCATGGTTGTTCGATTTTTTGTTAAAACCGAAGAATATAAAACATATCAAAAATTCAAAACTATCCGACTTTTTATAAGGTAAGGCTATTTTTCCGCCTCAATTACTACATTGTATTTTACAGAGGGTTTGCGCCTTAATCGACTGTTGCGATCGGCTACAATTCTAAAAGAAGTCAACAGTCAGTCAAGAGAGTAAACTTGTTGAGGGTAATTTCGATTTTAATTCTCATTATTTTGAGCAATATTTTTTTTCACTAGTGTTGAGATTGTGACACTTTTTCTAAACTCAGTAATCAATTTTGAGGTAATTGACTCTTAAACAGGTCTTCGTTTTAACTACCTCTTGAATAGCGATTTGCCATTATTTTATTTCAGTGACTACAAAAGCTATAAAAAAAAATAGTGATCTATTTATTATTATTATCATATATTATATCAATATTGAATTTAAAAAAATTGTGGTTATACTTTAAATTGAAATCCAAATGATACATACATGTTAGAATGGAGCAGCTCTTGCTCTACTAGTTCAAAACGAAAGTGACAATTTTCTCAGACTTCAAGACTATTTTAATATTAACCAAGTTATCTATACCTTTGTGAAAAGCAAGTTTTATTAAAAAAAATTTATTATTTACCTTCCAATACTAAAACAAAATTTTATTTTTCTGTTCATAACAAATCTAATAGGGAATTCTAAGAAATTTTTTTGATTAACGTAAATACCTTAATATATATATATATATATATATATATATATATATATATATATATATATATATATATATATATATGAATATTATTCATAGCTAAACACCAAAATAAAACAAAACTGACAGAAAAACATGTAATTAAATTAATTCTTTTAGTGAGTTTGGATTTATGTATTACGTAACATTTTCAATACAAACACACAGTAATTTACGTAATATAAAAGTGACGTTCGAATAAAAATATTTATTTCAGATATAATCTTTTTCCTCTCGTGACATAAAATAGTAAAAATGTAAAAAAAAATTAATTAAGTTTTATATAAATTTGGCAAGGTCGTCTCCTTTGAGTTTGGAAAAAACTACCAAACTCGATATGGTTATTATAAAAACTAAACCTTTTAGTTGGTCTTGATCTTGTTTATGATGTTTTGCTTGTGATGTTCTGATTTGTATTAGATATGTAATAAAACAAACTTTGATATAAAAATTAACGATAAAAACCTAGAGATAAGATATTGAAATCTGCTAGAGGAATAGGTGTCAACCAAAATATTAAAATAAATTTTCCTTCTCGTTATTTCATGGTTTTTCAATTTAAACTTATTGCATTCAACTAAGATCGGTTTAAAATTATTACTGAACTTTTTAAATGAAGTATCTTTTTATCTAAAAATTTTAGGGATATTGTTTTAAATAATTGTAACCTTTTAACCAAATACGAATAAATATAGAAATATTTTCAAATTACGATATTTTGAAATGAAATCATGCTAACTTACTTAATTTACTAGGAACCCGAAGAAAGTTTTGTTCGTAACAATTAAGGAAAAAAGTGGTTTTTCTGCAAATTTATATAAAACTTTGGTAAACTCAACCTTGCCACATTTTTACAAGTTTCGATCATCCAATGCCTGTAATAGATATTTTTTATCTAAATGGCACTTTTATGTAACATAAATTATTGCAGTTTAAAAAACATAACGACTCCTTTAAACGTATTTATTTTTGGAAAATGCAATGGAAACATTTAAAAAAATAATTAATTTTGTAATAATTTGTTTAAGCAGATTTATTTTGCAAAACTAATGATAACTTTTGATTGAATATCTTGAAGAAGAAGAAGAATATTTGTACAAACTCAACGCCATTTGAAAGAGTAAAACTAATTTTTTTAAGATCCTACGTAAAAAATGTTGCGATGATATATAACCTTACAAATAGGACAAAATCACGTTTTTTGAACATTTAGGATATTTAAAAAATCTTATATAATGCAGCAATTCTGAGGCCAAATTCGAATTAAGCTACCTAAAATGTACGAGAAATGATTAGTCTTATTCAATGTGCAAATTTAACGTCGTGCTGTGTAATCAGTTGTTCCTGTCATGGTAAGGTAGATAAATTTTTCAGTATATAATATATAATTCCATTTTTCTTATATATTTATACTTACAATAGAATCAGAATTATGTTTTCCATAAGAAGCACAAAATTGTTTGCCATTTACGAAAATAATGTCTCTTGTACCAGGTGTCTCATTTTCGACACTTTTAGGTGATATTGAAGTTTCACTTTAATTTCCTACTTTTTAACAAAACGGAAGATTCTGGTGTCAAATTTGTCATGACTCTCTTAATTGTTAATCTACAGGGTAATTTTGAAAATCATCGTTTTTAAGGTACAGCCCGTATTTCCGTTATGCGTTAATTTATCAAAAAGATTAAAACTGATTTTTATAGAGTTTTTTACGTAGAGTTCAGTGGCGTAGTCGATTTTTTTTTAAAAGTTTAGTTTTTGAAATATTATCGAAACTTACGATTTTTTAAATAGGATACTCTGTATATTATTTAAGATATTAATTAAGTATAATTTAGGCTTTTCAAAAATATATAATTTCTTTATTTTATTTTGAAAAACAAGACCAGAATTCGATATTTTCAATAATTTACTTTACTGGTAACGGTAGGCCATGGCCAATTTATAAGAAACAAATGCAGAATTTTGACAATAATAATTATACCAAGAATTAGACTCTTTAAAAGTTAATTTTAATGGTTTTCTATATTTTCAATTGTAAATACTTAATGATTATTACATTTTTTACTTTTTACAACACTCAGATTATAAAACCAGAATATTGAAATTTGATTGCAAAGAAACAATAAAAACATTATTTCAGAAAACTAAAGTAATAAAAACGAAAAGAAACAATGAAACTAAAAATAATCAGGAGTTTTTTTAATGGCGGCCGTTTTCTCGAATGCAGTAGCAGCACAGTTTTGTTATTCTTCTAATTGCTTTTAAAAAATCATATATTTATTATGAAGAGTTTGGAAGGCCAAACCACTTGCTTCAAGAAGTTTTATAGACTTATGTCGTGTCTTATGTACTTGATTTTGTATAAAACCCCAGAAAAAAGTCTGAAACGGAAAGATCGGGAGATCGTGAGGGCCATCTCACGAGCCCATTGGTGATGTTTATTGTGGATAACAGGGATCTTATTGAGGGTGCATCTATTAAACGTAACTACATCACTAGAAATAAAACAAATCTGCTACCTGACAAATATAACTTTAGTTATTTGCAGAAAAATGTCAAGTTTTCTATAATAAAAGTTTTTAATTCTTTACCTGAAAATGTACATTTATTACCAAGAAATAAATTAACGTGTGTCCTAAAAATCTTTTTATGTAAAAAAGCCTTCTATACATTGGAAGAGTTTTATGAGTGTGATAAAGGCAGCATTGTTTCGAAGAAGAATTTTTGTTGTTGGCTGTATCATTAAATTTTAAATGTGTGTTAGTTTCCTTGTTATTTAAATTTGTTCATTTATAATATTGCCCTTTATCTTAAGTTTTAATTGTTTTGTTTTCGCTACATTAATTTGATAGAATTATTCAAAAAAGGTATTTAAAACTATATAATTATTGTTGAGGTTTTTTTCTTTTCATTTTTTTTCTTTTTCTATCTACAGCTGAAAATGAACTGTAATTTTTATTATGATGTTTCTTCCATTCCCTTATGGGTTTTTTTGCAAGTGATACTTATTGGAATAAATAAAGACTTATCTATCTGTCTGTCTATCTATCTATCAATCTTTGAGGAAAGTTGTTGTCCAGAAATGGCCTTAACAGTCCAGAGTTGTGGCTGGGGACACCATCTTGTAGAAGATAAATGGAACTGAAATGGGCCAATGGAACATTTTCAAGCAATTCTGGAATAATTTCATCAAAGATTTCTAGGTATATACGTGCTGTGAAACCCCCTTCATATATCCTGTAGGCTATGCGTCGGCCCAAAATAAAACACGAGACACCAACCTCGAAGCGCCCTTGTTGTGCTCTTTCAAAAATTAAATGGTGATTTTCTGTAGACCGATACCTCGTGTTGTGACGATTGAAAATTCCCGTCCTTGAAAAATAACATTCGTCAGACAATATGACAAATCTGCCAAAAGTGTGGATTTGTTCTAAATATCATTGATAAAACGTTACTCGGCGCTCATCATCTCCGGGGTGTAAATGATGAACTATTTTAAATTTATATGGATGGTATTCATACTTTTTCATAATTCTTTCAGCGTTAGACTTTGCTACACCAACTTCTTCCTATATTTTTCTACAGGATTATAAAGGTGTTGCTGCTGCATTAAATAACACAGTTGTTTCTTTTCATTCCCTGTCTTCGTTTTAAACGAGCAAATATGTTTGGAAAGGGTTGCCTTCTTTTGGATACCTAACATGAACAAAAACGATGGCCAGATATGAGAAGTTATCCTAGTGATAACACTTTAAATACATTACCTACTGAAATATAATTCATAAGCTTCTTGGGGATCTTCATTGCTTTGTATAAAACATACTAACATATACTTTTCATAAATATCATAAACGGCCATTATAAATGCAAAATAAATAAAAAGTAAAATAAAAACACCTACGTAAAAAAATATTTCATAAATAATAACAATTTGACAAAACTGTGAAGTTTTGGACATCTGCCTTTTGTTTCTTATAAATTGTCCATGGCCTACTGTTACAAATAAAGTAAATTATTGAAAATATCGTATTCTGAACTTGTTTTTCAAAATAAAATAAACCGATTATATATTTTTGAAAAGCCTAAATTATAATTAATCAATATCTAATATAATATACAGGGTGTCCTATTTAAAAAACATAAGTTTCGTTAATATCTCAAAAACTAAACTTTTTAGAAAAAAAAACTGACTGCACGATTGTACCCTATATAAAAAATTCTAAAAAAATCAGTTTTTTCTTTTTTTATAAACTAACGCATCACGGAAATACGAGATGTGCCTAAAAAACGAAGATTTTCAATATCACCCTGTAGATTAAAAACTTAGAGAGCCATGACAAATTTGACATCGGAATCTTTCGTTTCGTTAAAAAGTGAAAATTGCAATACTCTATCTTTGATAGTAACTCCAATACCCCTAAAAGAGTCGAAAATGGGACACCCTGTACATTACATTTTAACAGTGAATGTAATAAAAAAACAATTGTTGTATTCTTTATTATTTTTATAAACTTTGTTCGAAACAACCATGTGTTGTACCTTTAAATTTCCTGAAAGGAAATTTTATTCTGTAGTAGTTTTTACGTCATTTTGTTTACGAAGTTATTTAAAATAGTTTATTTATTTTTCGTACCCACCCTGTATCATTATGCACTTGAAATATATTACCAAAACAAGAAAAAGATTATCTTAGAAATTAAAACAGGAAAATACAAATTATTCGCATTTTAATCTACCAGAGTAATAAAATATTTGTATCAACACACACAATTTCGTTTTTTGACTACAAATCAGATATTTTGTTTTGAAATGTTGGCAACGTCGCAGAACGAGCTTACAGGTAGAAGGCGGTCAAGACAATCAACCGGTCTGAAGTAAAGGCAGTGCACCTTAAGAAATAATCCGTGGACCCGACCGTTCATGTAAATTTTAAACTAACCGTCATATGTGTTTTTTGTGTTATTTTTGTGTATTTTCTCGTTATAAAGTGAGCAAGATGTGACAGGATTATGGATACGCAAGCTTTGGATACTTAATCCTTAGGAATGGCTACTTTAGGACTGAGTAAAGTCTTTATTTTGGACAAATACTTTACTGAACTGCAGAAGTTTTGGGAGACTGAAAAGAAGCTGCAAGGTATAGATCTGGAATGTGTGGCGTTTCAGTGGTGGAGGGTATTAACGTTAATCTTAGAGAGGTCTAGTTATGTAGTGTAGTTTTTGTTTTCTGACTAAATCGCACTTTAATAAGATATTTAAATTAGAATTAAGATTAAGATAGGTTGACAGAGAATAATTATACTCAATACAATTACCCATTTGCATACGTATATACCAGTTAAATTTATTACTAAAGCTTGCTTACACTTAAAAGATAAACCGGAATGATATATTGTTTAAATTAAATATAACATTTTACTATTACAATATATACAGGGTAGCAAATTTTATAAATTCGTCGTTTTTTCATTGTTTTTCACTGCTGACTTGATATTGACTTGCTGCGAATACTATCTTCAATGTAAATTTATTGCCAAATTTATTTTTATTCAACTAAAAAGCTACTGGACTGAGTGTTCATATCACTCTTATCTTGTCACTTCTGCAGTTTCATGCACCAAATAATAAACAAACAAAACACGTCATATTTTTAAAAATTAAAGATCTTTAAAATGCAACCTACAACCTGTTGAAGCATCAGTGCCCCTTGAAAGATAATTATTTGGTAATTAGCGTTAGATGACATTTTAAGCTGACACATTGCAATTATAATGACAAAAAGGCCCTTTTTTCTGAAAAGCGTCTTCATAAGGGTGTCATTAACTGACCTTAACAGATCTTTTATTAAAATTAAATATATACAAGAAGTACTTTGGTTAGTAAATTTTAGTATTACAACTATATCATTCGAACTAGTTTAATGGATTACAGCTTTTTTTTTCCTTCAGACTGTTAAAGGAAAAAGAATATAGTATTTTCCCTGGAAATGTAACTTCAGTCCTCTCCCCATGCGCAGAAGTGGAGCTATAAAATACCAAGAGCAAAATTTACAGAAAACAACTGTCTTTATAAAATTCCAATTCCGAGACATGTGGACATGATATTATACCTGCTCACATTCTTTATACTGAACTGTAAAATATCCACAATTTTTACTGTACAGTATGCATACAGTGGAGTAGCAAGAAGCAAGAAAAATTAAATATACTATAAAGAAACCTTTATGGTCGTAATATTAATTTAATAAGTTGCCGTTGTTACCCTTTACACCATTAAAAGAAAACATATAAAGTCGATATCCCGCAGATTCCACTCGGGTTTGATAAACGTTTCTACCAATAAAGCTGTCTGGGTGTTTTTTTTTTGAGTTTTTTTTTCAATTGGCAACACTGTTTCTAATGACTAAAGTTGACAGTTGACAGTGGATTTCTGATCAGTACGTTTTGCCATTTGAACAGACTTACGTCAGAACAACGCTGGCAAATTGTGCAAATTTATTTTCAGAATCATGGTTCAGTTCGCCAAACTTACCTTGCGCTATATCCATTTTACGGTCGACATAATCGTCCATCCCAGCAAGTTATTCAATAAACCATGGATCGTTTTCGCACTACGTACCCTCTGGTTGATAATACGCATCCACAAAGATGCCGTACAGTACGCACAAAAGAAGTTATTGGTGTTGTGGAACGTAGTGTTGAGGACCTGAATGAGTCGAATCGCCATGGTGCACAATTGGAGCTGTGTCCATCCACTCTGTGGAAGGTTAATAAACATTTGGGGTGAAGAAAACCCAGAAGCCTTTATTCAGACTCCCTTACATCCCTCAAAAATCACTGTTTGGTGTGCTTTATGGGCAGGGGGAATCATTGGCACATATTTCTTTAAAGATGATGCCGGCCAGAATGTTACCGTCAATGGAGAGCTCTATAGAGCCATGATTGCTGACTTCTTCGTTCATCGGTGAATGGTGTCGATCTGATTGAGCTTTGCTTGAAACAAGATGGCGCAACATACCACACAATGCGCGACACCATCAACTTATTACGGGAAACATTCAATGAGCGCATAATTTCGCGTAATGGACCTGTGAACTGGCCTACACGATCGTGTGATCTCACACCTATGGATTACTTTTTTGGGGATATTGGAAGTCACTAGTCTACGCCGATAAACCATAAACGTTGGACCACTTGGAAATCAACATTGCTGATATACGACGCGATAAAGTGGTCGAAAATTGGACTTCTCGATTGCGTTTCATTCGAGCCAGCCATGGAGCTCATATGTCCGAAATCATACGTAAATGTCATACAATTATCTTTTAAATAAAGCCAAAATCATAGCAATTAATATTATTTATACGTGTTTTATTTTATTTTAGAATTCTACATCTTTAAAAAAAACACCTTTTACAATGAGGACAGACTCACTCTATTCTAATGCGGCTGGAGACAAATTACTATCTCAGATTGCAAAAAAGCACCCCAAAAGGGAAGCTTTTTCCATGATAGTGCACCGCCACCTGTTGACCGGTTGCGAACTTGTTGGTTCTCATCGGTACAGCGTAGGCAAGAGCACCTAAACATAAGAAAAGCAAATTCTTTAAGTAATTTATACCAGACAAAATATGTAGTTTAATACAAGCAGCGCCATCTCCCTACATTTACCGCATTCAGCTAATTCTATACGCGTTAAAATTTTCCTTGTAATTTATTTAACCTTCATTATTCTTGGTTAAACTCTTTCTTAGCAAGCGTCATAAAAAATTATATAAAAATGTTCACTTTATGACAGGAGACACATACAGTAGTCGAAAAACGTTGTGACGATTTTAAAAATAAAGTTAATAAAGCCCGACAACCGAATCTTGCTTGAACAGGGTGTTCACAGTCCCAAAGTGGAAAAACTTTTTTATTTGAATGTTTAAAAAAAATAATAATTCCTCATAAAAACTGCTATTTGACTTGAAAAGGCTAAAAAATATATCAAAATGAGTATATATATATATATATATATATATATATATATATATATATATATATATATATATATATATATAGTGATCAGAAATAAGAAATATGAAATAAGATGCTAGGAAAAAAATTATCTTTATTTATTAGGAAAAGTGATTTGAGCTAAAATGTTATTTAAAAATACTTGTGTCATTAAATTAACAAAGTTATTACAATTGTTTATAAGTAAAAAACGTACCCCTCCTTTAAACCGTTTTTTAACAAAATTTTTTTAAAATTATCGTTTTTTCATCTTCATTCTGCTTTTGCAAATATCTGTAGAATCTCCTCTGGGCAAAGACAATTGTTTGAACATTCATTGTCTGGGATAAACAATTAAGATTATTCATAAACTACCAAACTGATTTGATCCAGCTTGCGCACAGTTATAAAGGCACATAATGGCTTTATCATCAACGGGTTATACATCACTTTCGGCCTTTCTTGCAAAAGTTATTAACATTTATGAAATAGTTTAAAAAAAGGTGGTTTTTTGCCATTATCTCGATAAATTGTTCATCGATTTTGACGTATATAAAAAGAAATTAAAGGTCTTTTCAATGCCCACAACTTTTATTTGGAGAAGTTTTCTCTAAAATGTAACTGGAAAATTTTACGGACAGAAAATCGAATTTGAAACTTTCAGATATCTACAATAAATTTTTACATGAAATCGCTACAAATTCAATAGGAACACTGGAGTATAAGTGATAAAAAACTACCAGTTTATTATTTCGTAAGAATATTAAATTATGGACTTTTATTATTAGGTATTTTGAATCAACTTTTAAGTCCAAACAACTTTTACTAAAAAAAATAAAGAGCACTAGCACTTGGAATAGGATTTACTAATAATTTTTTTACACATCTTTAAATAAACGTACTTTTTTTACATCTTTCTAATTTTAGAATTCCCCGTACATAAATTGTAGTTTTTTCAAGTTAAATAGAAGTTTTTATAGAAAATAATTTTTGTCATGTTGTTCACCGCTTTACGCTTGTATTTCAATTATAAATAAACTAATTTCTTCGAACTTGGGCTGAAAAACTGACGTAGATTTTATTTCATAAGCGTGCAATGTTATTGAGTAAAAATAAGATCAATTCATGATTTTTTTTCTTAATATAAAATTTAATCCCATCAGTCTGTCAGATATATCTAAATCTACCAATAACCCTGAGCACTTTTTGTTATGAAACCTTATCCCAATTGACCTTTTTTGTAGTTCTAATCGGTTGAAGATCTTAATATTGGTCAACAATTTATAAAAAGTACAATTTTTTATAGCATTATTTTTTTACTTAATTATGAGATATTAATTTGTTATTTTTTCTATATAATTATTTGACATATTTCTTTGTTAACAAGTAAATTTCAATATAATAGATCGCATTTAGTATATTAGTCATTTTTGCGAAGATGAAAAGTAGGTAACTTTCTCTGTTGTTCATTCCTCTTTCTTACCTTTCATTTCCTTCAACTTTTTGGACAATAAAACCTCATTAGTATCAAGAAAACCTAGAGTTCATCAAAAGTTTTATAATACTATATGCATTTATGCCCCGTTCCTTTTTATGCTTCATAATAAATGTGCTGAGTTTATTGTTGTATAAAGGTTTTCGTTATATGATTCTTTAAGTTAAAGTAAGTCTTTAAGTGAACTATATTGTTGAACTTATTAGTAATAACAATACTATTAATAAAATAATTAAATACGGGCTGTCCGGTAAGCTTATGTCAAATAACCCTTTTTCTTCTTTAGATTGCAATCATTATCTTTGATGCGGTATGTCTCAACAGCCGATCCGTAGTATAATAACAAGAATTTCTTAAGTTTTTCAACCTTGAGTGACGTCTCGTACCAACGCTTCTTCTGTAAATTTTCCTGGAATTATTACTTGAGGTATTCGGTGCTTTACCCCTCTCATTACAGGTTCCAAGTATTGTAGCATTCTTTTCTTCAGATTTGCAAGCCACACGGCTTCATACTCCCTCTAGAGATATCAGGTATACAAAGACACCAAAAGTATGAAGCTCTATGGGGACCCTTTCCATATTATCGGATCCTAGGTAACGTGGTCTTCTGTACTTCCTACAAACTTTAGGAAGATCCGCGCGGTTGCAAGGAGAACTGTTTTCTGATTCGGTTTATACAGATGCTCACTAAGGTCCCCTTGATCCTCTGCAGGAGATTCTTTGGTATCACTCCAATTGTTGATAGCATTATGGGAATCGTGTGGATGCTATTCATTGCCCACTGTCTGCGGATTTGCACCTCCAGATCTCTGTATTTAACGATCTTCTTATTGCATTTTAGTCTTAGATTGTTGTTATTAGTTATAGCAATATCAATCAGTGTAATTCGCCTAGAATTTTTATCTGTTAGTATAATGTCTGGTCTATTATGAGCAACTGTTTGATTTGTTAGAACCGTTCGGTCCCAATATAACTTGAACTGGTTGTTTTCAAAAATAGACTCCAGATTATATTTGTAGTAAGGCACTTTTCCTACCTGCAATAGTTTTAACTTATCTGTTAACTCTTGGTGGAGTATCTTTACGGCTGATTCGTGTCTTTCCTTATACTCGGTTGCGGCCAACGCTTGGCATCCTCCAGTTATTTACTGGATTGTCTCTGATGTTCGACAGCCATATCTACATTGGTCATTTTCCATAGAGGGATCTGTGATGATGAACTTTCGATAGTTCTGCATCGGAATAACCTGGTTTTAGATAGCTAAGAAGAAACCCTCTGTTTCCGGAAAAATCTGTCCTGAAATCAACCAGTAGTTCGACGCTGAATTGTCGACATTGTCCTGGATGAACTCATTTAGGTGCCGTCTGTGAAGTGGTTTCTGTAGACAGGCTTGTAACTTCTCTTAGTCTGTTGGGTGGTTAGAAGAAATATTCCGTTCCCTCAGCTGTAGCTGCATTGAATCGTTTGCCTCGTATATTGTAGCATTCTTTTCTTTATGGTTAATATAATTTCCTTTTCTTTCTGTATTCTTCTCATTACTTCTATATTTGTTATTCTGTCTACTCATGATATTTTAAATATTCCATAACTCAAATGCCTCCAACTTTCTTACATTGATCATTTTTAAAGTCGATGTATCCATTCTATAATACAAGACAAACAGTACATAGCACGTATAACTATCATTTTCACATACTACTAATGTCATTTTTATAGAAGTTATTCGTGCTTCCCCTATTAGTTGTTTAATTTCTTCTGAGCAGTTGTTTGTTTTATTAAACCTAGATATGTGTATTTCTCTATTTTTCTGAATAAGTTCATTATGTACATAGATGTTTTTACTTCTTATTGTCATTATCATACATTTAGCTGTCACTACTTTAATCGCTTGTAATTCTTTTATGCTGGTTGCTATTAATTCTGTATCTTTTGCATATCTAATATTGTTTATTGGTATTCTGTTTACCTTAACTTCTCTGGTTTCATATATGAATACGTTTTTTTATGATTTGTTCTGAGAGATATTAAAAAGTGCTAATGAAAGCACACCTCTCGCCATTTCTATTCGTTCTCTAATGATGCCATCTTTATTCATAACTGCCTTTCGGTTTAAATATAAATTACTAATGATTTTAACGTCTATGCAAAAGTAAATTCACTGCATAAATCAACCATACAATACTTCATTAACATCACTAAGACAAAATGGCTTATAGTCATATATTCCCTGAATTCCATTAAACTTATTGATTTATATTACACTAATCACCCAACAGTCCAAAAAATTAAAACTCTTCTAAAATACTCCCATATAAAAAACCAATCACTCTCCTTTCCATGGGTGCCAAGCCATCCGGGAATCCCGAGCAATACTCAAGCAGATCTCCTCGCTACTACACCTCAAAACTCACATAACCAAATCAACAAAATATTTCATCACCAAGATCCTAAAAACTCCCTTCAAAACATAACCCGTTATTTTATCCATCTTGCCTAGGACCTGCAAGACTCTGGCAATAAGTACCAAACAAACAACAAGAACTTTTTTACTGATACTCCTCTTCCTTGTCTGACAAGACGAGATCGTCCCATAATGACCTAATGGCCAGGCTTCGTATCGGTCTTACCAAACTTTTTTATGAATACCTCTTAAATAAATTACTTATCCCCCACTGCGAAAACGAGCAACCACATCAAGACCTCATGTAAAAAATATGATCAACATCCCTTTCTCCAAAAGCGCGGAAATGAAATCGGAACCCTCCTTTTCTACTAAAATTCTAACAACATAATTACATTACATTATAACTTATCATAAAATAAGAAGAACAAAAGAAACAAAGGAAACCAAAAATGATGGACATTGAAACACCGTAGTCGAGGCATCTCTCATCCATATCACTTTCTCTCTCTCTTTTTATTCAAGCTCTTATTTTCAAACACAGGATTTATTGCAGTTGATAAACCTTAGACACAGATGTTAATTCACGTCTAAGTAACGTTGTATAAGGATGTTTATTGCATACAGAGCTTCCCTTGTTCCGAGCCCGTTTCTGAATCAGATTTGAGTTTAACTCACTCAAACTTTCTATATATTCTGTGTATTATTTTCAGGAAGACTTATAAGGTTAACTGTGCGATGATCTGTACATAGTTTCGCATTCGTCTTTTTAGAAAGCATTATAAAGTTGATACGAGTCATTCATTAGATACTGCCTTGTCACATATACGGTATTGAACAAGTTTACTGTAAGGTGTACATTTGGCCTGTTGACTACGTTTACATTCTTGAATGGTATGTGTTAATTCTTTGATTATTTTTGCACCTATATTTTCATTTTGACTTTCTGTTGCCTTGATAGATTTTTCATCTTTAAATAGTTCTTCTATATATAATTTCCATTATTTTAGCTTTTCTTCAGTACCTAGTAGTACTTGTCCCTTTTTGTACATATGTTGATATCTTTACGTTTTTGTGTTCCCATTAGCTTTTTAACCTTTTTATGTATATTAAATATATCATGTTTTTTGTACATTTTCTATTTACCTGTATTTGTTTTCTACAATTATTCTTTAATCTTCTTATTTCTATTCGAAAAGTTAAAGTATTTTTAGAGTCATCCACCTTTATTTTGCTTGTTATTTCAGCATTTTTGAAGTTTTCCCATCCTTGATCTGTACTATGCAAATTTGTTGTCTTGTATTGGATTCTTAAATTATCGTTTATTTTATTCCGTACTTTCTGCCTTGTTTCTTGTTTTTTTTTTTTTTAATTGAGAGATATATATTTTATCGCATCTTGTTTTCGTGATTTAATTATTATTTTACCCACTATAGGGTTGTAGTTAGATAATACATCTGTACCTTGGTAGGTCTTCACACTTTTTATGGTATTCTTATATCGATTATTAATAAGAAAGTAGTTGATTTGATTTCTTACCGTTTTTTCTGTATTCTCTTGAGGTGACGAACAAAAACTTTGGAAAAGGTATTCATAACGATCATATTGTTTTTTAACTGAATTGTAGCAAGCGATCAACTCTTTCATTTCTCCTTCCCAATCTATATTTCTCCTCATATTTTTCATATTCTACTTTGCCAATTTTTGTCTCGATGTCTCCCATAACTATTGTAATATCTCGCGATTGAATTGATCACAGAATGGAATCGATTTGTTCATAGAAACTTTCTATTTTATCATCTTCTTTGTCTTTTGTGTTTGTAGTATTTGGTTTGTAGTTGTAATCACATAACACAGTCTGTTAAAGGATCAAAGTTTGTCACTGATTTATTTATCTCCTTAGATTCAGTTAGTGTTACTCCATATCTGTGATTGGAATTATTGTTACTAAGTAATAAATCGAACCATTGGTTGCAGGATATTGTCCAGTGCTTGGCCATCTTGTGCCACTAAAAACAAGAATATTCATTTACATTCTTTACATATCTTGTACTACATTTTGTACCTTTCCTGATTCGTATATACTTGGCACATTCCATGTCCCCTCTAGAGATCAGGCGCGGATCCAGGGGGGGACGGTGGGGGCGACCCTCCCCCAAGAGCTTTGAATTCAGGAAAATAGACCCGATTTTGCCTCTTATACTATAGTTTATTCAAGAACTAGAGAGTATAAATAATTTTTTACCCTTTTTTTTCTTCGCAAACTACCTGTGTTCTTTAGTCCGGTGTCTTTGGCAAAATCTGTTAGACACATATATTTTTCATAGCAATGGGTTAGAAATTTTATAATCAAAAATGCCGGTCTATATTATTTATGGCATAGAATATTATTTCGGTAATAAACTTAAAATAAAAAATTTTTATATTATTATTTTATTTCTTATGATTTTTTAATAATTCACATACATTAGAAAATATAGATAATTTTGACATATTTAACACAAATCACAACTGTATTTTTATTATTTTTAATTTTGGCATAGAAGCCTTTTCAGGCACATTCAGACTAAAACGTAGCCTTTTCTCTCAAAAAATTCTAAGTTATAATTTAATTACTTACAAAATATCCATTGTCAAAAATACAAGAAGTTAAACATATATAAAAAAAATAAATTCTTCCATATAAGATTAAAAATTTTTTGGGACTATCGGTCATTTTATTATTAATTAAAAACATTTTTAGGACATTTGACGTTTCAGTTTATTTATTTCTTAAACCATCTGCAGAATTACAATTAAACATTAAAAAGGGACTTAAATGTAATTAATTTTAATATGTTACTAAAAATTTTAATAATAAATTGTGTTTACGCTGGTAAACAATACGTATCTAATTTGTAATCAAAGTCAGTGAAGCTATCTTTGCTCAAATTAATTATAATTGGTTCCTCTATCTTACCGATCATGAGATCGAGTTTCCACATTTCCTTCTATTATATGGATTTTTTTCCAATTTTCTGCAGTAATTTTATTCAAAAAAATCTTTCAAAAATTCAGTTAAATTACTAATTTTGTAAGTTGTGTTATTTCTAGCAACTCTACCTTTTACTTGAGAGAGATATTTTCTTCTCCAACGGACATTCTCCGGACGATCTATAAGAACAGATTTCCTGTCAGGTTTTCCCAGCAAAAATTAAGTTCTCTGAGCAATTTCTAGAGCTTAGTTCTTTTAATTTCAGCTAAATCCCGATCTTCACTGATTTTGATTAGAATTTTGTCGACGGTTGGGATCTGCTTCTCATAATAAAATGTATGTACTTTTCTGATATCAGCGCCCCCCCCCCCCCAAAGAGAGAGGCTGGATCCGCCCCTGCTAAAGATACGTTTAGGAGACAACTAACCCCGGAAATCTTAATTTTGAATCTAACCATTATGATTTATATTTAGGAATCTTCATATATGATCTTTAATACACTTATTTCCCGTTGCTCTCTGTATCTCCACGCCTTGGTCATTTCATTTCTTCATCCGCCTTTAGGAGCAATTTTTCGTTCCTAGAATAAGATAATGCCCTTAATTTTACACGCCTCTTCACTGGAGACTCTTCGTAATGATAATTAAGTAAATATGTAGCAGTATATTTGGTTATAGTAATTTAATTAGTTGATAATAAAGAGCTAAATTAATTTCGTATAATATGCAATTATTTCTATGATGTGTATGATTCAAATTTTTTTGATAATAGTTGATTTTATTAAAAATAAACAAATCTGTTTAAAAGCCACAGCCCAAAAGATAACTCCTTTTGGGCCCCATGTTTATGTTATGGGACCATTTATTTATTAAATTATTTGGATGCCTTTTGTACACTGCAGAGTTTGACGTTTGCTTATTGGACACCTTCTGGACCGAATTGTTTATTAAAAATTGTTAACATGAATAAATAATTTCTTATAACATTTGTTAAATAAAAGCAAATTTTCTGATGAGGAATAATTTCTTGTCCTGTAATAACTGCATTTTAAAGTGCCGTTAGGTTCCCAGGTGCAAATGTATCATCCCACATTCCTTTTGAGAGCATCCCATATGTCCCAAACGTTCTATAGGATTAAAATCCGGTCTTTTTAAAAGCATGGACTGAATATGCACCATGAAGTGAACCGTTGTCTTGCATATGTAAAAAATTGCTTCCCATGAAAAGATCCAAAGTCTCCACATATTCTACTACAATATTATTAAAATAATAATTGGGCCTTCATACGGAAATAAACTAGCCCTTTGCGAGCGTTAAAGCAGATACTATCCCAAATCAAAAGAGATCTACCGTCAATTGGAATCCTTTTGGAGACTTTGCCATTAGCAGACCTTTCCTGGTCTTTATTAGAGTCGCCTCACCGTCATCAAGATCTTTTCGACTAACTCTTCTTCATCTATGAATAAAATATGTTTCTATATAGGTCAATTTCAATGATTCACTTATGGTAATAGTATATGGCTAAAATTTTAAGTATTAGTTCCAGATCAAAGGTGATTTGGGCCGAAACAACTCCACCATTGGCAAAACTGAAAACGGTAAAACATAACATTGCCTGAGATTTGTAGATGTTTGTATAGCTGGAGATAGCCGATCTTGTAATTTAACAAAAGTCTGTAGTATCCTGGTATAATTTCATTATCATGTAAATTAATGAATGATGTGTTGGAAATTGTTGTAATACTTTGAAAATTTTTTTACCGACTATTTAGTCATACACTTTCTCCAAATCAATAAAGTTAATGTGTTTTTCGTGATCTCGTGAAATTATCTTCTCTAATGTTTGTCGAATAATCCGTAAGTTATTTGCACAAGATCGGTCTGGTATGAAACCGTCTCCAGTCTATTCTTCAACACTCTTTCAAATAAACGATTCATCTTCTTTTGCTGATTCTGTAATTTTTTGGATGTTTTTCGTTTTTTCAAACTCAACTTTTCTGGAGAAAAGATTTTTTAAATTTATTGCTGCGTTTATGTTTGTATGTGGCCCATATTTTCAATTTATTTTTATGTATTTTTTAATATAAGTGAACGACCCCATTTAAATAAATTATATTCATTGATAAATATTCAGTTTAATTAAAAATCCGAACGTTCTTAATAATGGCAAATGTATGTATATAATTTAAGTTAGTCACGGAGGCAAATCAAAATATCAGAATAATTTTAATAAATTAAAATAATAAACAGTAAATTTTTGCTTTTTAACCGACTTCTAAAAGAAGGAGGTTCTCAATTCGTCGACTATGTATTTTTTTATGTATATACACCGATTACTCCGGTACGGAGGCACCGATTTGAATATTTTTTTTACGTTATGCTCAAGAAATTGCTGCGGTGATCCCATATTTTTTTGGACGAAATTGGTGCAGTAAAGTCCAAGATGACGCTGAGAATCTGGCGGCCAAAATAATTTTGTCCGATTTTTTTAAAATTGGTATGTAGAAATTTTTGAGGTCGTACACAATGAATCTGAAATTATTTTAAAATAATTCAATATAACGGATCCAATATGGCAGACAAAAAAATGTATTTTGTCCAAATTTCTCCAAAACTGGTACGGGGAGTTTTCGGGGTCGCACATAACAATTCTAAAATTATTTTTAAAAAATTCAATATGGCGGACGAAAAAATCAGTTTTGTTCGGTTTTCTCCAAAATTGGTTTGAGGGAGTTTTCGGGATCACACATAACGAATCTAATATTATTTTTAAAAAATTCAATATAGCGGATAGAAAATTAATCTTGTCCGATTTTTTCTAAATTGATATAGGAGAGTTTTTGGGATCGCACATTACGAATCTGAAATTATTGAAAAAAATTAAATATGGCGAATCCAAGATGGTGGATTAAAGATTCTACATCTCTCGATTTGTCCAAAATCAGTATTGGGGAATTTTTGTTAATTTTAATTACGAATTTAAAATTCTTTAGGATGTAAATTATGAATTTAAAAGTATTTTTTCAGGATTCAATATGGTGAATCCATTTTAGCGGATTAAAAATTTTACATCTTTCGATTTTGTTTAAAGGTGGGACTAAATCGTTTTTAAGGATGTAAATAGCTAATATAAAATTATTTTAAGAAAATCTGGTATGTCAGATGTAATATGAAGGTCTAGAAATTTTAAATTTCCGGATTTCACCTAAAATTGGTACTAGGGGGCTTTGAAGGGTTTAGATTTATATTAAATTAAGACGTTAAAATTATTTTTTTGAATTTTAATATGGCATCCGCCAGTATGGTGGGTTGAAAATTGTTCCTTATTCATATTTTTCCAGATTTGGTATTGGGGGTTTTTGGGGTCGTGTATTACGAATATGAAATTAATTTTTTACAACTATTAGGTTGATAAGGTATAATATGAGGGAATGAAAATTTTATATTTTCCGATTTTGTCTAAAATTGATATTGCGGGGTTCTTGGGGCGTATACAAACTCAATATGCAGTATAAAATATATCGGGCTAAAAAATTTACGTCTGAGGTTCTTTATATATCGATAGTGGAAGGTTTTGGGCCTATATTACCAATCTAAAATTAATTTGAAATTTAAGCTAGTGAATTTACTATGACAGGCTAAATATTTGTTTGAAACAATTTCATTGGTATTTGGAGAACTATAAGGATCAAAGAACTTTTAGTGGTTCGTTTTACGGTGATTTTCAATTTTGGATAAAATGGGTACTTTTTTGCCACCTTGGAGTCATTACGAGGCACACTAATCTCAATTAGTACTTAGTTCAAGTAATTTATGGATATCGTAATGAATTCAAAACTAAAAATCGAAAAATAAAACTTTTATAAAAAAAATTTGAACCGACTTCTAAAGTGCGGTAAAAAGTGAAAAATTACTATAAATTTTTAAATGAAATTGAAATTTTTGAAGTCAGCGCCAAATTATTCTAAATAAAATAAATAACTACTAATGTATACAAATTATGGTAAGAAAACAATTACAAATAAAGTATTTTTAATCTGTTTATGCGAATTACATTTTGTCAGGTATTAGTTTGGCGCCTACTTCAAACATTTCAATTTCATTTAAAAATTTACAATTATTTTTCACTTTTCAGCGCCTTTTTAGAAGTCGGTTCAATTTTTTTTTTCTAAAAACTTTATATAATATATAAATTTTGCAGAAAATATCCAACAATGTTGCTTTTGACAAATGTGGAAAAAGCGGTATAAATTCATTCTTAATGATTTTTAAATTAATTTACTTTTCAGCGCACTTTTAGAAGTCGGTTCAATTTTTTTTTTATAAAAATTTTATAATATCTAAATTTTGCAGAAATGTGCCCCTCAATGTTGCTTTTGACAAATGTGGAAAAAGCGGTATAAATTCATTCTTAATGATTTTTTAATTAATTTACTTTTCAGCGCACTTTTAGAAGTCGGTTCAATTTCTTTTATAAAAATTTTATAATATATAAATTTTGAATAAATACGTACCCCAATGTTGCTTTTGACAAATGTGGAAAAAGCGGTATAAATTCATTCTTAATGATTTTTGAATTAATTTACTTTTCAGCGCACTTTTAGAAGTCGGTTCAATTTTTTTATAAAAATTTTATTATATATAAATTTTGCATAAATATGTCCCCCAATGTTGCTTTTGACAAATGTGGAAAAAGCGGTATAAATTCATTCTTAATGATTTTTGAATTAATATACTTTTCAGCGCACTTTTAGAAGTCGGTTCAATTTTTTTTATAAAAATTTTATAATATATAAATTTTGAATAAATACGTCCCCCAATGTTGCTTTTGACAAATATGGAAAAAGCTGTATAAATTCATTCTTAATGATTTTTGAATTAATATACTTTTCAGCGCACTTTTAGAAGTCGGTTCAATTTTTTTTATAAAAATTTTATAATATATAAATTTTGAATAAATACGTCCCCCAATGTTGCTTTTGACAAATGTGGAAAAAGCGTTATAAATTCATTCTTAATGATTTTTGAATTAATTTACTTATCAGCGCACTTTTAGAAGTCGGTTCAATTTTTTTTATAAAAATTTTATAATATATAAATTTTGCATAAATACGTCCCCCAATCTTGCTTTTGACAAATGCGGAAAAAGCGTTATAAATTCATTCTTAATGATTTTTGAATTAATTTACTTATCAGCGCACTTTTAGAAGTCGGTTCAATTTTTTTTATAAAAGTTTTATAATATATAAATTTTGCAGAAATACGTCCCTCAATGTTGCTTTTGACAAATATGGAAAAAGCGGTATAAATTTATTCATAATGATTTTTGAATTAAATAAATATCTTTGTAGTGTTAATAATTTCTTATAACCTCCAGAAATGTATACGAGTTTACATTAGTAAGAAGAAATTACAAACACTGAACAAGGAATCTGGCGCAAGTTGCAGATGCTTACAGGTGTCTTATTCTCGACCTCGGCTAGGTATTATAACGGTTCATTTTCTTTATAGTTAATAATACATATTTATGTTTGATCCTCCTATTCATTAAAGACACGTTGTAAATAAAAGGTCACATTTTCTCTTCAGGTCAGATTCCTATTGGTTCAAGTAGTTTATAGTCCGATGCGTGAAAAATGGTATGAATATGATTTGCACAAAAAGGTATAAAAAATATCCCGCAAAGTTTATATTGGTTGTTAACGAAATCATTACTCAACCTGATTTTTTTTTTCTTATATATCGTTTGGAAATTATGTGGTTGATCAAATGTAGATTCTGAATGAACAGATAATTAATTGAATGTTGTTTTTAATCTGATCGAGAGTTCACATAAAAAAAAACATCGCGTCTTGATATATTTAAGGCTAGTTTTAGAAAATCTCGTCATCGTGCGCGAGATTTTTTCCGTTTTTCTCCCCATACCACAGTGTTTATGACTCCCAGGTTACTAACAAAATTGAATAGAAACATAAATTTCCAATATAAAATGTTTATAAAAAAATTGAACCGACTTCTAAAAGTGCGCTAAAAAGTGAAAAATAACTAGAAATTTTAATATGAAATTGAAATTTTTGAAGTGGGCGCCAAACTAATACCTGACAAAATGTGATTCGTATAAACAGATTAAAAATACTTTATTTGTAATTGCTTTCTTACCATAATTTGTATATATTAGTAGTTATGTATTTCATTTAGAAATAATTTGGCGCCGACTTCAAAATGTTCAATTTCATATAAAAATTTATAGTTATTTTTCACTTTTTAGCGCAATATCAATTTTAGACAAAATCGGAATATGTAGAATTTTCTTTCTCTCATATTGTACCTTAACAACCTAATAGTTGTAAAAAATTAACTTCATATTCGTAATACACGACCCCGAAAATCTTCTAATACCAAATCTGAAAAAATGCGAATAAGGTAAAATTTTCAACCCACCATATTGCATCCGCTATCTTGAATTTCAAAAAAATTCTTTTAAGATTTAATCTAATCCAAATTTAAACCCTTCAAAGCCCCCTAGTACCAATTTTGGATGAAATCCGGAAATTTAAAATTTCTAGACTTTTCTTCGCTATTTACATCCTCAAAAACGATTCAGTCCCACTACTGAACAAAATCGAAAAATGTAAAAATTTTAGTCCGCCATCTTGGATTTGCCATATTGATTCCTGAAAAAATACTTTTAAATTCATAATTTACACCCTCAAGAACCCTTTATACCAGTTTGGGAGAAAATCGAAAAATGTAAAATTTTTAGGACACCATATTAAATCTGATAGATTGAGTTTTTCCAAAATATTTTAAATTGATAATTAACACTAACAAAAATACCCCAATACTGATTTTAGACAAAATCGGGAGATGCAGAATCTTTAATCCGCCATCTTGGATCCGCCATATTGAATTTTTTTAAAATAATTTCAGATTGGTTATGTGCGACCCCGAAAATTCCCCTTTACTAATTTGAAGAAAATTGGACAAAATTGATTTTTTCGTTCGCCATGTTGGATCCGCAATATTGAATTTTTTTTAAATAATTTTAAATTAGTTATGTACGACCCTGAACACTCCCTCGTATTAATTTTGGAAAAAATCTGATAAAATTGATTTTTTTGGCTGCCATATTAGATCCGCCATATTGAATTTTTTAAAAATATTTTAGATACATTATGTACGACCCCCGAAAACTCCCCCACACCAATTTTAGAGAAAATCAGACAAAATTAAATTTTTTTGTGCGCCATATTGGATCCATCATATTGAATTTTTTAAAAATAATTGCTGATTCGTTGTGTACGACCCCAAAAATTCCCCCTTACCAATTTTTGAAGAAAATCAAACAAAATTAATTTTTTTGGCCGCCATATTGTCAGCGCCGTCTTGGATATTAATGAATCAATTTCGTCCAAAAAAATATGTTACTACCGTAGCAACTTCCTGTACATAACGTAAAAATTTCATTCAAATCGGTGCCGTCGTTCCGGAGTAATCGGTGTACATACATAAAAAAAAAAACATACATACTCGACGAATTGAGAACCTCTTTTAAAAGTCGGTTAAAAGTATATAAAGTTCATAGGATCATCCATAACTAAATAAAAATTAATTTAGAATTAAAAGTAATATACAGGGTGTCTCTAAAAGGTCTATACAAAACGCTAGTGCTAATTACTCGGGCTAAAATGTGGGATTCTAGAGTCCAATTTACCTTAGTCCTAAAGTTGACAGTTTCCGAAATACAGAATATCAAAGTTATACTTTTTAAAACTTTTTTATAAATATTTGACTTAAAAATAGATTGATTTGCATTAAATTTGGTACTTGGGGTTTTTTAGTATGAAAAATCAAGATTTGATTACAGTTTCGATATACATTGCAGGGGGCGCCACTAACAGCATATCGCCTACATCTAAAGCCTCATACATTTTTTGTGCCTCAAAATATTAAAAATTTTTATTCAATACGTCTCTTGTCCAATCTGTTTAAAAGTTTCTATTAAAATGTAATCAAAATAACTTAAATCAGTTGCGCGGGTTGGCCAATTTGAAGGAGCATCATTTCCTTTGCCAATTTACCAATTTTGCAAATTCTTATTTAGATGATTTCTAACATTTAATATGAAGTGTGAGGTTGTACTAGATGTTCTAAGTAATTTAAATCATTTAAATGGGATGGTAAGATGATAAGACGAATAATAAATCTGTCAATGATCCCTGTCGATACTTTCATTTCCATTTAATACACAACCTTTATTACAACGGTAAATAATTTTTTTGTTTGAAAATTTACATCATGAATAAATCGACATAAGCCTAGTCTAAATTCGAAGTCGAGAGGTAAAAGCTTTCGTACTGTCGAAAGGAGGAACGGACACAACCGCCGTTCTTTTAAGGTGCGTATAAATATGGTGAGACGCGCGCGTGACGAGCTCGTGACGAGTATGCCTCGAACTTCCAATGAGACTCCTTTGAAATTTGCCGATTTGTATTGTTATCGAGGGCCATCGTCGGCAGGTTTCAAAAGAGGCAATAAATGCAGTTCGATTACAAGAAGTCAATTTTTTTATAGTTCTATGGTTTTCGAGTAGCGATCGATACTCGCAGCGATCCATTTTCTGTCGGTTTTTTGGTGCAAACCCAAAAGAGTTTTTTTTATCTAGTGGGACGGGTTTATGACACCTTCTTTGGAAAAAATTTACTTTGCAGCAAGACTGAAGACACGAGATTTTCTTATTTTTTTGGTAGTGAAAAGAAATTTATTTAACACTTGGCATTGATTAAATATTGTTCGTAAGTGAATATGGAGTGGTCTGAAGAAAATATGTTTAATTTACAGGAGACCTGAAAATAATTTCAACATTTTTCAGTTATGGACAAAAATTTTAGAAAAGAAAAGAAGTAGATGTGTGAAATGAAATTGCGCAAGAAAATTTGCACAAACCAGCGAGAAGAAAATTTCGAGTGCGTCTGCCATATGGAAATGGGTTGCTGATGATATATTTTTCTTTTTTTTTTTTTAATATGCTGGAACTATGAATTTGCTAGAAGTCTGAATCTTGAATATTTTTTTATACAAGGTAGTATGCTATTATCGCCAATATTTTGGTTTTTTGTTTAATTGCGGTAAAACCCCACTCCATAAAACTAACAAAACTGTCGTTTGTTCTTCATTGTCAGACAAAGTATAACAATTATATGCACAAGAGATTTATGTACCTGTGAAGAGCCATAAACTAAAGGCATAGCAATTCTCGGAATATATTTCATAAATAATTCGGCTTTCCGAATTCGGATAAAGTAAGGGCTATTTATTTTTAAGTATAATACAGAGGTGTATAAGTGTAAGGCATTGCTCTGACAAAACTGTGTATAAGTGTTTTGGATTTAAATTCCAAGACAATACTTTCAAATGTGCAAAATTCACTTGTTCAACCAAAAAATCCGATGAAGGTGCGGAGTTAGTTTTTGAAACGTGCTGGCATAACGGGACTAATTTAAACTTACAGGCGAATTAAGAAAAGGAAAAGTGGGACTGTGTGCGAGCCTAAACCGTCTCCGAAAAGAAAAAAATTAGACGAATGCTTCAAAAACATACTAAGAAAACACGTTCACGAATTATATCTTAGAAGATAAAAAGCAAGTCTTGATAAAGTTTTGAAAAATGTGAAACAAGACGAGAATGTACCTGGCATGGGAAAAGCCAATCTGTAGAAAGTGCTAACAAAAATTAATTTTTCTTAGCGAAAGTCAACGTGGAGGTGATACAGAGGAAATACTATTTTAGAGAAGACAGTATTTGCGGGAAATTAGAAAATACCACAGAGTAGGCAAAAACATTTTTATCTGGATGTAATCTATCTCAGTGAAGGATAGAAAGTATAAAGAATATGACAATTTTTCGTGAAGTATTCTTAGAAGGGTTGTCGACAGGTTTATAAACTTACTCGGTAAGGGCAACAAATTCATTATAACTCATATTGATGTTAATGGATTTATAGGAGTTTTACTGCAGTTCGAATTTAAATCTACCAAAGATTACCATGAATAAATGACGGCGGATATCTTTCAAAAATATTTTTCTCAAATGATACAGTTGATTCTGGAAAGGTTTGTTATACTTTTGGATAACGCCAGTTATCATTCTAGACTGGTGGAAAAGTTGCCAATAACATAGTTGAAAAATGTGATATTACAGATTGGTTATCAAAAAACATATTTCCGTTACAAATAGTTTGCTAAAGAAGGAACTTTTAAAAATTGAGAACGATAAAGAAAGATAATTTAAGAAACATGTGATAGACAAATAGGCTAAAGAACATGGAAATGTTGTGCTCCGAGCACCACCATACCACTGTTAATTAAAATCCACTGGACTTATGTTGGAAAAATGTTTCTTCTTTGAGTATAACTGGTCCTATTTTATGTAATAAGTATTCAAAATTGATAGGATTGATTGATAGGTAAAATTTTTGTATTGTTTGCTACTATACAGGAAATTTAAATCGGCTAAAAGTTCCGATCCTGACTGTTTTTTATACGAAGCAGTACGTCAACATCGTCGAGGTTTTCGTTTTTTATTTAACAAACTTGATGATAATAAAACTCCACTGTATAAAATTAATATAGCTACTGCTTGTTCTTCGTTGTCACATATGGCAGGGCAGGTTTGCTTTCTTCGCTCACTTTCTATTAACTAAAACGTTCTTGAAAAATTTGCATGGTGTGCGGGACTTCAACGAAAACTTAATTATTTTTTTTTCTTTACCCTTTATTGTTTTACACCGCCCAGACGCGATAAATCTCTTTTGGCGCCGGGCGTCGAAAATAAGGGTTCGAACCGGCAAACTGCCATGAGGTGCGTTGCAAGCTCGTCGCATACTCGTCATGCGCTTATCTCGCTATATTTATACTTCCCTTTAAGATGCGTATAAATATAGCGAGCCGAGCGCGTGTCGCGTCCATGATGAGCTCTCCTCGAACTTGTAGCGAACCTTCGTTGGTGTTTACCGGTTTGATTGAACCCTTGTGCTTTCGGCGGCTGATGTCAAAGTAGATTTATAAGAACGTTTGGGCGGTGAAAAACCAACAAAAGTTAAAAGTAAATAAAAATATATTAATATTTGTATACAGAGATATTTATCAGTATTTGTAAATTTTGGTAATTTGAAATAGGTGGCGTTTTTCACCAAATGTGTTTTGTATCACGGGTACTCAAATTTCATATCCAGTAATAGCAGATTTTTACAAAGAATTATGTTAAAGAATATGACCAGGTTTAAAGTTATTTATTTTTTAAATCGGACTTATTGGAGACGAAAAACAAAGGGCAGCCTTGTTTTGGTTGAAGTGGCGCACACCATGCAAATTTCTCACGAACATTTTAGTTAATACAATGTGAGCGAAGAGGGTAGATCTGCCCTGTCATATCTGATGACGAAGAATAAACGGCTGCTTTGGTAGTTTTATGCAGCGGTATTTTACTGTTAAAAAGTTCAAATAACAAACGAAAACTTCGTGATAATAGCGCACTACCTTGAATAAAAAAGGGTCAAGATTGGAAATTCTATTAAATTTATAGTTCCAACATATTAGCGGCCTATACAGACATTTCACCAAAATATCTTCGTTAGATTTTGAATATTTGTTAAACAAAATAGAACTAGTTATTTCCAAAAGAGACAGACACTCGAAATTTTCTTTTCGCTGGTCTCTGCAAAATTTCTGACTCAATTTCATTTTACACATCCACATCTTTGATTTTATAAAATTTTTGTCCATAACTCTCAAATTTTGAAATTATTTGCAGGTCTTCTCTAAATTCAACATATTTTCTTCGGACTACTCCATATTCACTTATAAACAACTTTTAATCAATGCCAAGTGCTAAATAAATTTCATTTCATTAACAAAAAAAAATAAAAAAGTGTCGTGTCGTCAGTATCGCTGTAAAATAAATTTTTTCGAAAGAGCATATCATAAACTTGTCCCACTAAATTAAAAAAAAAATCCTTTGAGTTCGCACCAAAAAAACCGACAGAAAATGGATCACTGCCAGTCTCGGTCGAGCTACTAGCAAACAATAGAACTATAAAAAAATGACTTTTGTAACCCAAATGCATTTATTATCCCCTTTGAGGCCTGCCGCCGAAGACCCTCAACATCAGTAGAACTCGGTCAAATTCAAAGGAGTCTCGCTGTAAGTTCACAGCATACTCGTCACGATCACGCACTTTGATATTATATTTAGATAAAATATATTTAAGTTTTTCTAATAGTTTCTCCGTGTAAAAAATTGCCACGTATTTATTGTTATTAATATTTGTTTTTTTCTTACTGTTTTTTGTTTTGTGGTAAGAGAGAAATATTCGTTGTTTAAAAATTCTTGGAATATTTGTTTCTGGAAAATGATTGTTTTTCAATGTTTGCTTAACTTTTTCTAAAACTTCTGGGCAATATTCTGGAGAAGTAAGTGTCATAGTTGGGTCAGCTAATCCTATTATTACTGTATTTTTTCGGTTATTTGGGTGGTTAAAATTAAAATTTAGATATCGTCCAGACCATGCGTATTTGGTGTACCATTTAGTTTTTATTTGATCGTTTTTTTGTCTCTTATTAGTGTTAAATCAAGAAAATTAATGGTGATGTATTTTCAGTTTCTATTGTAAATTGTAAGTTGTTATAAAAATTATTAAAAGCCTTCAGTAAATTATCGGTTTTTACCTTCTGTACCGCAGTTAAGCAATGATTAACAAACTTTTGAAGAATAGGTCATCGAAATCAAAGTTTCATCCTTTTATATATATATATATATATATATATATATATATATATATATATATATATATATATATACATACATACATACATACATACATACATACATACATACAATATTAGTAATTCTGTTATGTAAAACTTTTTCTAATATGAAGAAAAAAACTGTATATAATAACATTTTATAGAAAACTTCCGTTTTTCAAGTTAAAATTTACTAATGGTACATCCATTAAATATTTTATTTCCTTAAAATTACTTGTACAGTAACGTCATAAAAATTTGCCGACTTACTCTTCTCGAGAGGTTCTGTTATATTAGTAATATGTTTTTTTACAAGAAACACATTTTCGCTATAATAACTTTTTTCAATTATAAACGACAGCCATTAAATGAAGTGTCTAAGCCACCATAAATTTTTAAATTTGACTTCTAGAGTTTTTTTCCACAAACTCTTTTATTGCAAAAGAAAAATCAATGTTTTGAGTAACATTTTTTTGAGAGTATATAATGAGAATAAAAAAATTGAAAAATACACAAAAGAAAGGGAGTTAGAATAGAGAAAAACTAGTTAGATAAGATAAAGAAATGGACAATATTAGAAGGAAACCACCAAACGAAAAAAAAAACCTGACAGGGGATCGAAGAAAATGGAATCAGATGGATCAAAGATTCAAAAAATGTAGAACACAATCCGATGCCCTAAAAGGCGTAAGGACTCTGGTGGTGGAGAAGAAAATTATTTTCTCCACTTGCTTCTGATATGAAGAGTAAGAGTGTCGTTTTTATTCTGTGGTTTTATACAGTTTTGTTGTTTTCTAAGGAAGAAGAAACCAAAATGCGAATCTTAATAAAATATTTTTCTTATCAAAGGATAATAAGGCGGATTTAGAAATATTCTGAGTGTCTGCCTCTTCATTTATAACTCTAAAAATAAGGGTCATGGACTTTAGATGTGCACGTTTGAGATCAACCGAAGAAATCGTCCAAAAAACCTACCAAAACTTTAAAAAAAGTGAATTCGGAACGTGAACATCCTGTAAATAATTTTAGTTAACTGAATGTTTTGTAGCTATGTTTTTTTATTTTAATATATGGAATATTTAATTAGTTGTAAGTTTTAAATCTTCTCATTATTCTAATACAAAAAGAATCTCCAACCCCAACTTGATTTCCTTTATAAAAGAAGGCGTCAAGGAACGCCACTGATAATAACCTATATAATTTATTTCTAACATCAATGCTTTATGAGACCTAAACACTACCTGCTGCTTCCTTTGATTCAGGTGCCATTATATTTCTGAAGAAGCTTTGGGTTCTCTTTATAACTAGGGCTTTATAACGTGACAAAAGTCAATGAAATAGGTAAAAATATATTGAATAATACTTGCCTAAGTACTTTAACTTATGGAAATAATGGAAAAGTATAAACAACTTTAAGTATTTTTAATAAATTATTTATTATTCAGAATGACTGCAAATTGAATCATCTATTCGAGACCCAAGAAAGTCAAAAACTTAGTTATGTGAAGTTATTTTTTTATTTGTTTATCTTAAAAAAGATATTGAAATTTTTGATTCCTGAACGAAAACAAATTTGACAAGTTTTTTGAAACCGAATTTAGATTAAAAACCGAGTACATAAAAACTCCTTTTTTTTGTATTACATTTATATGGGAGTTTTTATTGACAACTAAGGCCTCTCAGTTTTATTAGTTTAAATTTGGGTAAGAATAGAAAGAAACCGATACATTTATATTGTGCGATGTGGTATTACTTTTCCACATTTTTATTTATTTGAAAGAAAAACTTAATAGGTAATTAAATTATTTTAATTTCTGTTTTAGTCAACTACATTTCATCGATCTGAGTAAATTAAAATATCTTTTTTGTTTATTGTATGCACACATTTCTAATATGATATTCTGCTACATTAGCGGGCTAGTGCCTTATCATTGCCAGTAGGTCCTCTCCGAAAGATGAGGTCCAGCATTCCCTTTATCGCTTTGGTGGTCTTCCTTGTGGTCTCTTTTTCATTGGGGTATTTCGTCTTGCATTTTTAACGAGTCTTGTGTCTTCCATTCTTTTTATAATTTGTTTCCAAAGTCTCCTTCTTTGTTTTATTCGCATTTTTATGTCCTGTGTTCCTTAGTGTTGGCTAATGTCTTTATTTCGCTAAGTAAATCTCCCTGTCTAATTCCTTTGTCTACTTGTATATCTTTTTAGTTTTTGATTCTGCCTTTTTGTTTCCAATATTTGCAGGAGGTCGTTCACATGCATAAATATATACGTTTAAATGGTTTTCTAAAAGATCCGTCAAGAAAAAGAATATAAGACATGAAAAACAGCGTTTTAAATTATTTAAACAACACAGCAGTAAGGTCGCCCTTTTCCAACGAAGAATAAACATAATTTCTTTTTAACTTTTTCGAAGATGAATGAAAAATCAAAAATAAAAACCTTCTTAGTCAAACCGGTTATAGGCCTAGAACGCAACTTTCTCTAACGATTTCAAAACCTGCCATGGGCGGATCCACTCTTTGGGGGGGGGGGGCGGTGATATCACAGAAGTACAGTATGGCAAGCGAAAGCAAGCTGTCGACGAGGGGGGGGGAGAGACATCAGCAACATTCCCATTTCGAGTGTAAAAGGCAGGTCGGGTCTATTTTACTGACTGAAGTTTTTGGAGAGGGGGGGGGCGATCATAAAAAAAAATAAGTTATCGACAGGGGGAGAGGATGCGGGCAACATACAATTCCTAGTATAAGAGGCAGAATCGTGTCTATTTTCCTGAACTCAAAGCTCGTGGGAAGAGGAGGGGCGATCGCTAGCATTCACATTCCTATACTCTATTCAAGAACTAGAGAGAGTAATAAAACTGTTACCGAAACCTCCAACTTACCTGCTCCAGTACCGCAGGTAACTGAGAACTGACGTGAATCTAATTATATTTAATTATATTCAAACATTATAAGGTTTTATAAATTTACTGCAACAATAGAGTTTCTGATAGTGCAATTTAATTTCTGTCAGTGAGCAAAGTACACCTTACAGTGTGTCCTTAGTGATTTATCTTGTTTGTGCTTGTTTTTATATATTATATGAGATTAGTGAGATACCCAAAAATATGGCTTCTACATCTATATTTATTCTAAAATAGTTAAACCAGGGCATTTTTTCCTCAACCAAAACTTATTACGATGAATGTTTATGATGCCTTAACATATCAATATCTAGATAATAATGTTAAAAGTTCCATTGAGATGTGTTCCAACATGACAGGAGTTGGAAAATCTACTATGTACCGAATACTGAAGGAGAAAAAAACAACTGGAATTGTTAATACTCCCAAGTCACATTCGATCAAAGGCAGACGAAAAACCTCGTTGGAAGAAGAGATTTAAACTGCAATAAAAGGAGTTGTCCATACATCTTATTATGAGAAGCAGATCCCAACCGTCGACAAAATTCTAACTAAAATCAATGAAGATCGGGATTTACCTGAAATCAAAGGAACTGAGCTCTGGAAATTACTCAGAGAACTTAATTTTTGCTAGGAAAAACCAGATAGGAAATCTGTTCTTGTAGATCGTCCGGAAAATGTCCGTTGGTGACGGAAATATCTCTATCAAGTAAAAGATAGAGTTGCTAGAAATAACACAACTTACAAAATTAGTAATTTAACAGAACTTTTGAAAATTTTTTAGAATAAAGTTACTGCAGAAAATTTGGAAAAATCCATATAATAAAAGAATAAAAAAAAGTGGAAACTCGATCTCATGATCCGATCCGATAGAGGAACCAATTATAATTAATTTAGGCGAAGATAGCTTCACTGACTTGGATTACGAATTAGATACGTAATGTTTACCAGCGTAAACACAATATATTATTTAAATATTTTTAACATATAAAAATTAATTACATTTGAATCCCTTTTTAGTGTTTAATTGTAATTCTGCAGATGGTTTAAGAAATAAATAAACTGAAACGTCAAATGTCCTAAAGATGTTTTTAATTAATAATAAAATGACCGATAGCCCAAAATAATTTTCACATTATATGGACGAATTTATTTTTTTTATAGATGTTGAACTTCTTGTATTTTTGACAATGGATATTTTATAAGTATTTGAATTATAACTTAGAATTTTCTGAGAGAAAAAGGCTATATTTAATTCTGAATGTGCCTAAAACGGTTTCTATGCCAAAATTAAAAATACGGTTATGATTTGTGTTAAATGTGTCAAAATTATCTATATTTTCTAATGTATGTGAATTATTAAAAAATCATAAGAAATAAAATAATATTATAAAAACTTTTATTTTATGTTTATTACCGAAATAATATTCTATGCTATAAATACTAATAATAAAATAAACCTCTTTCCGATTCCTATGACAAGGATTGAAATCTTTTTTAACACTTCACACATCCAAATATCTATTGTTATCCAACCCAAATAGTCCATTATTATAGACCGGTATTTTAGATTATAAAATTTCTAACCCATTTCTATGAAAAATATATATGTCTAACAGATTTTGTCAAAGACCTCAGATTAAAGAACACAGGTATTTTGCGAAGAAAAAAAAGGATAAAAAATGATTTATTATTCTCTCTAGTTCTTGAATAAACTATAGTACAAGAGGCAATCGGGTCTATTTTCCTGAACTCAAAGCTCTTGGGGGGGGGGGGCGATCGCCCCCCACCGCCCCCCCCCCCCTTGGATCCGCGCCTGAAACCTACCACCTCTAACGAATTTTCAACCGTATCTGAAGATAATCACTTCTGAAATGCACCATCAAACTTTCATCTCCCAGACTCCCTGTAGATTCCCTTTAAAACTAATCTCATATCGTTTCACCACTATAAAAAGTTATTAGTTTGAAGTACAAGACTGTAAGGATATTTACATTCCCGAAAATTTCGATCTTTCGTTAGTAAAAGGCATTATTCACCCGTATGTTAGGAAGTATTCTACGTCTCCCTGTAATTCAAAGCTCTCGTCTATGGAGATACAAAAAACCCTACTCATTCCTTTAGCCATTTCTCGTATTTTACAACGTTCTTATTCTTGTCGGGTAGGTAAAAAATTACCAAAAAAAACAAACTTTTGTACGTAAAGACAAAAAAATATATTGTCTTGTAGTAAATTTGTTTAAATATTCTTTTCTTTCCTTAAGATGGGAAAATTTAAAACATTTTATCGGTGGCGATGATATCACATTTTAGATTATTCTTGACACTTATCCTTTGTAGTTTTAATTACATAACAGGGACAGGATTTCTTCGACAGACTTATTTTAAAATATTAAAGTAGGTGTCACCGTTTTAGTATTATGTCACCATAAATTATCTAGGTTTATATTTTTTAGAAAACATTTTAATAACCCAGAAGTAATAAAACTGCGTCTATTTAAGTTTGATAACTGATTTATATTTTCCTTTATGCATAACGGTTTTTCGGCAGATACATAAAATATACATTGCAACTGTCCAAATCCATATAGTGGCAATAGAATTCCACCGTTTAATGGAATCTATTTTAAATAAATCAACATAAAATACATATAAGTCATAATTTTATTCCCTTACATCTTTGCTGTTAGAATATTTTCTCGTAAGTAAATAGGCATAGAAATGAGACAAAATTTCGAATCACGTTGTTTTATGTTGTATATACTATGGAGAACAGTCGATAGAATACCTATACATTCTATTACATTCTTTTGTTGTTTCATTTTATTATCAACAGAACTAAGAACTATTTAGTATTTTTTTAGTTTTTAATTATCCTTGCAATAAAAATCTTAAACTTTCATCTGACCATATTATTTGATTATAATGTTTTTATAGGCGTCAGAAGTGTATCGATTAAAAACCAATCTAACTTTAGTAATTGTAAAACCATTTATAAACGATCATATACAAAAAAGCTGTAATTATTTGCAAAGATTAACACGAACTGAAAACTTTCATCGTTGAATATTTCGTATTGTAATACAAACAATTTAAATATTAAGCATATTAAAGTGTTTAAAACAAGCTTTAAGGTTGTTGTTTCCCACGATGGTGACTAATAAAATAATATTTTATAAGCAATAAAGCGTGTATTACCAAGACCAGGTAATAGAGTAAAAAATTATAATTACACTTAGATATATAGTAATGATTCTGATCATAACAAACCGTTTGTATTTGTAGTAACAAAGATTATTATAGTTAACGCTAAATAATCTTTGGGAATTACTATTAACACAGCACGACGTGAAATTTGTACATTGAATAAGAATAGCCATTATTTGTAGACTTTGGGTCGCTGAATTCGAATCCAATCTCAGAATTGCTCTATAATATCAGGTTTTGAAATATCCTAACCTAAATGTGCAAAAAAACGCGATTTTGGCCTTTATTTCAGATTATGTATCATCGCGAAATTTTTTTCTCGAAAAACTATATACGGCATCTTAAAATATAAATTTTACTCGTTCAAATGCGGCTGAGTTTGCTCAAACATATTTCTCTTTCTCAAGATATTCAATTTTGAAAATTTTAGGTCGTTTATTTTATATATTTGTTAATGTATTGAATGTTATCACATGTTTACTTTTTGGACTATACACATTCCTCTCTTTTCTGCCTTTTTTCTTTGTGTTTTGGGGCAGGGGCGGATCCAGCCTCTCTCTTTGGGGGGGGGGGGGCGGTAACGTCACAAAAGTATGGCAAGCGAAAGCAAGTGGTCGCCGGGAGGGGGGGGGGGTAGACACTAGCAACATTCCCATTTCTGGTGTAAAAGGAAGGGTTGGGTCTATTTTTCTAAATTTGAAGCTCTTGGAGAGGGGGGGGGCGATCACAAGAAAAAACAAGTTACTGACAGGGGGGGGGGGGAGGATGCGAGCAACATACACATTCCTAGTATAAAAGGCAGAGTCGGTTCTATTTTCCTGAACTCAAAGCTCTTGGGAAGGGGAGGGGCGATCGCAAGCATACACATTCCTATACTCTATTCAAGAATTAGAGAGAGTAATAAAACTGTTACCGAAACCTCCAATGTACCTGCTCCAGTACCGCAGGTAACTGAGGACTGCCGTAAGTCTAGTTATATTTAAATATTATAAGCTTTTATAATTTACTGCAACAATAAAATTTCTGAAAGTTCAATTTAATTTCCGTCAGTGAGCAAAGTACACCTTTCAATGTGGCCTTAGTGAGATACCCAAAGGATATGACTTCCACATCTATATTTATTCCAAAATCGTTAAACCAGGGTATTTTTTCCTCAACGAAAAACTTATTACAATGAATTTTATGATGCGTTAAGACATCAATATCTAGATAATAATGTTAAAAGCTCTCTTGACATTTGTTCCAATATGACAGTAGTTGGAAAATCTGCTATGTACCGAATACTGAGGGAGAAAAAATGACTGGAATTGTTAGTATTCCCATGCCACATTCAATCACAGGCGGACGGAAAACCTCGTTGGAAGAAGAGATATAAACTGCAATAAAAGGAGTTGTATATACATTTTATTATGAGAAGCAGATCCCAATCGTCGACAAAATTCTAACTAAAATCAATGAAGATCGGGATTTTCCTGAAATTAAAAAAACAGAGCTCTGGAAATTGCTCAGAGAACTTAATTTTTGCTGGGAAAAACCAGATAGGAAATTTGTTCTTATAAATCGTCCGGAAAATGTCCGTTGGAGAAGAACATATCTCCCTCAAGTAAAAGGTACTTACAAAATTAGTAATTTAACTGAACTTTTGAAAGATTTTTTTGAATAAAGTTACTGCAGAAAATTAGGAAAAATCCATATAATAAAAGAATAAAAGAAAATGTGGAAACTCGATCGGTGAGATAAAGGAACCAATTATAATTAATTTGAGTGAAGATAGACTTTGATTACGAATTAGATACGTAATGTTTACCAGCGTAAACACAATTTATTATTTAAATTTCTGTAACATATTAAAATTAATCATATCTGAACTCCTTTTTGGTGTTTAATTGTAATTCTGCAGATGGTTTAAGAAATAAATGAACTGAAACGTCAAATGTCCTAAAAAGGTTTTTAATTAATTATGACCAAAAAAATTTTAATATTTTATGGACGAATTTATTTTTTTTATATGTTTAACTTCTTGTATTTGTGACAATGGGTATTTTGTAAGTTTTTATAAATTATAACTTAGAATTTTTTGAGAGAAAAAGCTACGTTTTAATCTGAATGTGACTAAAACGGTTTCTATGCCATAATTAAAAATAATAAAAATACAGTTGTGATTTGTGTTAAATATGTCAAAATTATCTATATTTTCTAATGTATGTGAATTATTAAAAAATCATAAGGAATAGAACAATATTATAAAAACTTTTTATTTTAAGTTTATTACCGAAATAATATTCTATACCATAAATACTTAGTGATAAAATAAACCTCCTTTCGACGCTCCTTTTTAACAGTTCACACATCCAAATATCTATTGTTATCCAACCCAAATAGGCCATTATTATAGATCGGTATTTTTGATTATAAAATTTATAACCCATCCTACGAAAAATATGTGTTTAACAGATTTTGCCAAAAACACAGGACTGAAGAACACAGATAGTTTGCGAAGAAAAAAAAAGGATAAAAAATGATTTATTACTCTCTCTAGTTCTTGAATAAACTATAGTAAAAGAGGCAAAATCGCATCTATTTTTCTGAACTCAAGGCTCTGGGGGGGGGGGGCGATCGCCCCCACCACCCCCCCTTGATCCGCGCCTGTTTTGGGGTATGTATGGAGACATTATTTCTTCTGTGCATTTTTAAAATTTAAAATCATTCGATTAGTATTGTTGTGCCACTGTTGTCACCAACACCGTATTGAGAATCAGCAAAAATAAGTATTTGTTGAAAGAGTTGTTGAGTTAAAAAGACAAGGTGGCAAGCAGTGTACTATAGTAAAAAATTTAAGTTTAAGTGAGGGTGTTGTCAAAAAACCTTTATTTTCCAAAAAACAAAATCGAAAGGCCATACTTTTGTTTGTTCAGAGACATTTAAATTGGACATCTTAAAACTGGGGTACGGTGCTTTGGAGCGACGGAAGTTAATTTAAAGTATTTGGTTCAGACGGAAGGTCGTTTATTCGAAGGCCTGTGGGAAAAAACTTTAATATTAAGTATCCAAAAATCTACTGTGAATCAGGGGGGTGGCAGTATTATGGTCTGGGGGTCCGATAGTGTAAAATAACTGGGAAAATAGATCGATTTATGTACCACGACATATTATAGAATACTATGTTGTCCTATGCCGAAGAAGCAATGCCGCTTATATGGAGATATCAACAAGATTATGACCCCAAACAATCATCCCGTTTAGTAAAAAATTGGTTTTTATAGAAAAGCGTTGATTTACTGGAGTGGCCTTCTCAATCGCTAGATCTAAATCCGATTCAGCACCTTTGGGAACACTTGGAGCGAAAAATTAGGGAAAAAATAATTCATAATGAAAATCATCTATGAGAATTTTACTAGATAAATGGCGGAAGATTCTAGTTGATGTGTGTCAAAATCTTGTCGATTTAATGCCAAAAAGAAGTCATTACGGGTTTCCAACAAAATATTGAACTTTGCTTCTTCAATTTGTATAGACTTAATTATTTTTAGTGTGTGACAGTTCCTTTTATTTTCCTTGGTCATCAGTTAGGCAAAGGGATCTTGATATTAGGGTATTTGTCCGTGTTGGATGGTTTTCGATATATTGCAGATCTCCATCCATTGTTTTGGTTACGAGGACGCCTAGAAATGGTAGCTGACTATTTTCCTCAAGTTCTTTCAGTTGATCTACAACCAGCAAGCACAAAAGATGCCAAATGAGATTTTGACGAAACATTTGCAAACTTCTACAAGAAACCAAACGAACGAACGGATGTATTCCCGGATTAATGCCGAATCACATGCTCTCATCCGTGAAACACTACGCGATAATATATATATATATATATATATATATATATATATATATATATATATATATATATATATATATATATATATATATATATATATATATATATATATATGACGCCTGCGACTCCGGTGTTGTGTCGGTACCGTGTGCGCGTCTGACGTGTTCGTTTTCCGAATGGTTCCGAACCATCAGGTGGCGAGACCTGCTGCGCGTCATCGGCCCTGTTGCCAGTGTTTGTGGTTGCGTTGCCGAGTTGTAATCTCTTTCGTTACTAAGTGGTACTGGTTAATGTTTTGTAAACAGATTTTTCCAAGTATTAGGCACACGTTGGCTATCATCTCTGCTATTTAAGTTGTTGGGCCTCTTTGCAATTTCAATAGCCTCTCTTATAACTCTTGTGGACAGGTTTTCACATCTCGACAGCATTTTTGTTTCCGAGAAATTTATCTTATGTCCTGTGTTTAACCAGTGTTGGGCCAGAGCAGAAGAAGTTTTTTGCTTGACAGCGTTTATATGTTCGTCTCTTCTGGCGCTTATTTTACGGTTGGTTTGGCCTACGTAAGATGAGCTGCACTCTCCGCATGGAATTTCGTACACTCCCTGGTTTTCTTGAGGGATTCTTTCTTTAGGTGTTGGTAAGAGATCTTTTACTTTACGGTCTGTGGTAAAAATGGTTTCAATGTTGTGTCTCCTGAGAATTCTTGCGATCTTGTCTGTGGTACCTCTTACATAAGGAACAAAAGCCTTGGAGCTATTCTCTTGGTTTTCGCGATTTTTTGGGGCCAAGTGTTTGTTTTTTAGAGCCTTGTCTATATGTTCTTTTTTATAACGGTTCGGAACCATTCGGAAAACAAACACCTCTGACGCGCACACGGTACCGACAACACCGGAGTCGCAGGCGTCAATTCGCTCGTAGACGCCATACAGTGAGCTTTGAAAATGGTGAATGAGATTTCACCGAAACGTCAGCTGCCTTACAGTCCTGAGAGGGACTCAGCACATACACGGGATGCCCGAAAACCTTCGATTACACACACACACACACACACATATATATATATATAAAAGGGGGAGTAGTCGCGACTGACTAGTCAAGACACAATATTCCAAATTAGGCTTATTGGAGAAGCAGTCTATTTAAATTTGAATGAATCTGTTCTACCCGCAGGTACAGCAAGCAATAAATTATATACATATCGCTTGACAAATGAAATGTGAAAAGGCATGTATTGGATACAATCCTTAACTAGATCATCTAGCACATAGTCAACTCAAATGGGAGAAGTTCTAGACCCCATTGGGGTTCCAAAAATCTGTTTATCCTATTTTTGGATATATTAGTTATACGTACGATTGAAAACACTTTAAAAACTAAATGGTATAGAAAACCATTCTATTCTAACAGATCATTAGTTACCATTCATACCATCCTATGAGATCAAAAATCAGTCTCATCTTAGGCATCAAAAATAGCGCTGTCAAATTGACACACCCGAATTTTAGAGCAGAGATACTCTTGGAGAATTCTTACACCACCAACATTATTAAAAAATTTCTCTATAATATCAGTTATAACATTCCAGAAAACATCTTTGAAATGCCTTCTCAACCGTCTCTTAACATACTCAATCTTTAGTTCCAGCTAACACTCAAATGTAACAGTGCAAATTCAGTTTTTCCACACACTACCTCATATAGAAAATCTTACTGACAAATTGATGAATATTTTTAAAAATACAGATATTAAAATAGCCAGGAAACAATTGCTTGCTCTCTCTAAAATTTATTCTAAAACTAAAACACCGTTACAGGGAAATGAGACGTCCCGCATAGTGTATAAAGTTCCCTGTTCCAACTGTCAATTAGTTTATATAGGCCAGACCTCCAGAAGCCTCAAAAGCAGATTCACTTCCATCGTAGTGATATTAATAAAGGTTTGCCTTTTTGTATTCTGGCTAAACATGTTTTTTTTTTATCAAGTTCACATTATCAACTGGGATGGCACTGGGATTCTAGAAAAAGTTCCTGCATATCACAAAAGGCTCTTTCTTGAAATGGTGCATATTAACCAACAAGGCAGCACCATGAATAAAAAACGTGACACCGAGAGTCTGAGTGCTATTTACAGTGCTATTTGAAGTTGGAAAAAGGAGAGTATTTGAGCCTCCTGGATAGTAGATGTAAAAAATATCAAACAAGTAATTTTTTAAATTTATATTCTATTTTTGCTAAAACTCATGCTTGACTACGCCACTGTTTACGGATCCGTATTTTCCTGAACTACTTAGGCCAACGCGCCACTTCTCGATTGACACATGACATTTGTCACTACAAAATGATGAATTAGTCAAGTAAGATGTTTGGAAGTTTCGTTATTCTAGAATTTTCAACGAATTTTTACAATCCTATCAAAATATTCCTCTAAATATAATTAAAAAGTGGTAATGCTGTTTTTCCCCCTGTTTTTCAAAGTTTACTTGTTTGATATTCAAACCACATTGGTGAGTTATTTATTAATTATAGGTTAGGTTAATACTCTAATTGTTAATTAATATTTGTAGAGATGTTCTGAAGAAAAGATAAATAAATTCTCGAAAGCTTAACTGAATCAAAAAAGGGTTTTCCTAGTTTGAAATATTATGTATATATATATATATATATATATATATATATATATATATATATATAATATATATATATATATATATATATATATATATATACAGGGTGATTCAAAAATCGATCACGAAACTTAAGGGGGTGATTCTAATTGACAAAATAAGGGTAGAGCTTCATATAATTTTTTTTCAAAATGTCATTCGTTTTCGAGTTACAAGCCGTCCAAGTTCAAGTTTTTATTTTTTGTTTTTTGAATTACTCGCTTACAGGAAAACCGATTTGACTAATATTTGAAAGATAGGCTAAGTCTTTTGCGCTTCATCATTTTAGTAATAATTCACATTGATTGTCATAATTTTTTAGTGTTGACAGCTACAGTAGTTTTTGGCATAATTTCTGAAAGACTGATGCCAGGCCTTTAAAAAAGGTGCTCTTTATTTACATCGCTAAACCCAACGGTTTAGACGTAAATCACCCTTAAAAATTAAGTGGTAAATTTACTTTTCTCATTTAATTACCACCAGCTACCAGGTAAATAGCTATCAAAGTATACTAGAGCTGTCAGTTTAACATCAAATAAATTCGCTTTTTAAACTATTTAATTTATAATCTTAAAATAACTAATAATGGCTAATCAGTAAATATTCATATTATGGATTATTGCGATATACATTTAATTGATAAAAATTAATGAAACAGTACTAAACAAACTAAAAAAGATTCTCAAAATGTCCCCCATTTTCTTCCATACATTTCCTAACACTCTTCAAAAAATGTCGCCTAACTCGATGAAAAATTTCTGGTGTTTCTTTAATAATTTGGCACTTTTCGATTATCCTGAAGCGAAGATCCTCGACGTTGATTACTGGAATATCGTACACCAATTGTTTCAAATGACCCCAAAAGAAAAAATCCATAGGATTAAGGTCAGGTGACCTCGCTGCCCATGCCAATGGTCCACTTCGTCCTATCCATCGCTCAGGATACGTTGCATTCAAATACTGTCGGACACGTATACTAAAGTGGGGCGGAGCTCCGTCTTGGAGGATCCACATGTTGGCCCTTACTTCCAATGGCACATCTTCCAGATACAATGGGAGACGATTTTGGATAAAATCTAAGTATACGTCACCAGTTAATGGGCCATCAAAGAAATGAGGACCAATAAGGTAATCTCCTATTATCCCTGCCCACACATTTAGTGAAAATCTACGCTGATGTTTCGTTTCTACCACATTGTTTGGGTTCTCGTAAGCATATGTGTGGATGTTGTGTAGATTTGTTATGCCATCACGAGTGAAACCAGCTTCATCAGTGAATAATATGACGCCAATTAATCGATTATCGTGTTCATACTTAGCTAGGATCTGATTGCACATTTCCAACCGTCTCGGCCGATCATCGTCATAAAGAGCCTGCACCTTTTTTGAATGAAACGGGTAGAGTTGTTCTTCTCTTAGTATCCTCCATGAACTAGCCTGACAGAGCCGCACTTCATTCCCAATTTTTCTAGTACTAATACCTGGATTATCTTCAATAATTTCAAGCACTCTTTCTTCTTGTTGCACGTTTCTAGCAGTTCTAGGTCTTCCCCTATTTCCATTATAACTTTTAAAGGAACCACATTCCGCAAGCCTCCTGTGCACACTGGAAAATGTTTGAGCATGAGGGATATTTCTTTCCGGATAACTCTCCAAATAATATCTTCTTGCCAACTCTGCATTACCATTTGCTTTTCCATAACAAAAATGGATATCACAATATTCGATATTTGAATATTGGTGATTAGCCATTATTAGTTATTTTAAGATTATAAATTAAATAGTTTAAAAAGCGAATTTATTTGATGTTAAACTGACAGCTCTAGTATACTTTGATAGCTATTTACCTGGTAGCTGGTGGTAATTAAATGAGAAAAGTAAATTTACCACTTAATTTTTAAGGGTGATTTACGTCTAAACCGTTGGGTTTAGCGATGTAAATAAAGAGCACCTTTTTTAAAGGCCTGGCATCAATCTTTCAGAAATTATACCAAAAACTACTGTAGCTGTCAACACTAAAAAATTATGACAAAAAAACAATTTTCAATGTAGGTAAAGTGCCCTCTAGCGGCAAACAATCAATGTGAATTGTTACTAAAATGATGAAGCGCAGAAGACTTAGCCTATCTTTCAAATATTAGTCAAATCGGTTTTCCTGTAAGCGAGTAATTCAAAAAACAAAAAATAAAAACTTGAACTTGGACGGCTTGTAACTCGAAAACGAATGACATTTTGAAAAAAAATTATATGAAGCTCTACCCTTATTTTGTCAATTAGAATCACCCCCTTAAGTTTCGTGATCGATTTTTGAATCACCCTGTATATATATATATATATATATATATATATATATATATATATATATATATATATATATATATATGTAATTTGTACCTCAAAACTATGCGATGGTCGGAAAAATCACTAGAAATACTTTTTGCTTAGCATCGGCTGAGGAATACAAAAATATGTTTTACAAAAAAACTTTTTTTTTTAAATATTACCAACTTTTTTTGTATATTACAAATTACTTGAACATTTTTCGGAAATCCGTCCTTGATATTCATAATCAAACTATATCTCTTTATTGGCAAGAAAACTCACTTTGCTCCCGGATTAATAGAAATTAAGAATATTTATATTTCAGTAAACTATAATACTATCAGTATTAAGTAAAAAATTGGAATAATGCATAACATAAAAATGCATTGACTAAATCAGTTTCTACTTGTATTCATGGCTTTAAATTACGATATAAAATTTCAATCAACAAATCTTTTGTCACCTTCATATTAATATTATACGCAAGTGAAGCTTGGGACACCTGTTATGCGACACTTGATCTTAATTATCTGAAAACAATATACTTACATCAGGACGAGGAAAGGTGCTACGCCCAATTGGTAGCGAGCGAGAAATTCTACACGCTGTGGCATGCCTTACATTTATTATTCTCTTAGACTCATGAATCTTCTAAATCCGCCACTAGCTAACAGTACCCAAGTTAATTGGATTTTGATATTTTAAATGATTAAAGAGACTTGTAGAAAACCCGCAAATGGACGAACTGAATCGCGCTTGACCGGTTTAATTCGTGATTTTTTACCGGTTTTGTTATGAGAAACTTGACATAATTTCCCATAGTAAATGGATAAAAAAACTTACACATATTACAAATGACAGCCGTGATGTATCATACGAGCCATTGATACATAGCAGGGGGTATTGCGGTAATTTTATTTGAAGTTATTCGTCGTCGAGCCACCTTTTTTACGAGGGACATTTTGGAAATGTTTAGAAAGACTACAACTGTCAAGGAAGGTATAAGAGGTGTAACATTTCGATACTTTCGTCAATTCATGCTGCGATAATCAGAAGCATTCATTTTCATTTTACAAGCAGTTAATTGTCATTTAATATGTCATGCAGTAAATGCCATTGGTTGTTCGTCTTGCATTAAATTTATTCTGTCGAGAAAGTAGGGATGGGAAAAAATAATCGATTATATCAACACAAAAAATCGATTAATTAAAAATCGATTTTTGCCAACACCATATAAATTTCAGTTGAAGAAGTAATACGACATAATACGTTTCGAGACTGGCATAGCATCTCCGAAGATGTTACCTGAATATTTTAATAGATGGCGATCATGATAGTACATTGTGTTACCAACACTGCGTTTTGTTTGAAATTCGTTACTTTACTTCAATAAAAAAAAACTTGCGTCAGGTGTTTTTTGTAATTGTGCGTTTTTGGTTGAGTGTGATGATGTCAAACAAGGCGCAAAGAAGTTGTTGGCGTCAATATTTTAATATAAAAAGTAAAGAAGGAACTGTCATATGTAAATATTGTCCAAAAGTGTTGAAAACCTGGAGTAATACAACAAATTTTAAATAGTACATGGAGAGAAAACATTCTATCATCCTCGTCAAGGCACAGAAAGAGGTAAGTGTTCTTTCTGTATTAGTTTTTATATTATTTGTAATTATTCATTTGACCGTCGACTGTCAAATAATAAAAATATTTATTTACCGAACTTTAAAGAGAACAGTCAGGTTTTTTGGATTTTGTAATCAATTATTATTATTTGCAGAATTCCGATGATTCATCGGATTTCACGGACTTAACGTGTCACTTTCCACCTGTCAAACCATCTATTTCAGGACTTACAAATGAGCCTTCAACTTCAACATCTACTCAGAAACGTTTCAAACCATCAGAAGCCTCATTTTCAAGAATGTTGGATCATGGATCGGGTGGTTCAAAAAACAAACAGATTGTTGACGCAGTAGCTGAAATGATTTGCTGTGATAGTCTCCCTTTTAGTGTGGTAGAAGGAAAAGGTTTTAAGAAACTAATCAAATTGCATGCACCTTTATTGAAACTTCGATGCCGAAATATTTTAAAATAAATTCATTCAACATTGCATGCAAACCACTTTCGGAAAGTCACACCGGAGACTCTCTGGCCAGCGTTTTAAAACGAATTTGTAATGAATGGGACATGCGAGATGAGAAAATTGTAGCTGTCACCACTGACAATGGTGCAAATATTGTGAAAGTAATCGAAACGACATTTGGACGAGCGAGGCACGTTCGACGCATAGCCCATGTATTAACCTTGCTGTAGACAATCCCGTTAATATTTCTGAAATAAAAACGTTCCTGGAAAAGGTCCGTACAATTGTGGTTTCACCAAAGTGGAATTGGAGCAGATGAATTGAGAAAAGCAAATGTATCAGAAGCAAAATCAAGAACCTTATCGGAGATTGCGAAGTAGTAAATATCTGTTGGACTTCCATTGTCTTTATTTTTGTTGAATATCACGACGTTTCGGCTAGTAGTTATCTCTGGCCGTTTTCAAGTGAAAGTAAATAAATCCCTTAGCTACATGAATATTTATACTAAAAGTAAATGCAGTAGAGTATGACTGAGATGGGTGCAGTCATGCCTGCTATGGCAAAATCATATTTTTTTTTATGCTGCATTTAGTTTTAGTTTACAATTACTAAGAAGTGGTTTCCACACTTCTCTTATATCTAAAGATGGTTTACTAAAACAACTCGGATTCTGATGTATAACCGCGGCTTCTTTGAATTTCCGTTTTCTCCAATGTTGTTCTCGGTGTAGTATTTTAGCTTCAGACCATTTTATGTGGTGTCCATGAGTCCAGGCATGGTTGGTGGCACCAGATTTTTCAGTTTCTCTTATCGGAGATGTTTACACGCGATGGAACTGGCAATTGATGATGATCGAAAGATTTATAACGATGAGTGCGACTGTCGAGGCCATCTTAGTAAATCCTAATTCTCCACCCATGATTCAAGCCAATAAAATAATCGTGCCAAAAGAAATTGTAAAAATCTTGAAACCGTTTGAAAAAATAACCGGAGAAATGAGCAGCCAACAATATGTTAGCGGAATCAAAGCCATTCCTATGATAACATGCCTTAGAGAATACTTGGATACAACAGATACCGTACATAAGCTAGCCGTTCTTTTAAAAACATCATTGTTGAGCGAAATGAGAAAAAGGTTTGTAAATATTCAAAAAAAATCATTTATTTTCAATGGTTACATTTTTGGATCCTCGATTGAAAAAATTACATTTGGACGATGGCATTACTCTAACAAAAAATAATATCAAATGGACTATCAGGCAACGATTAACGAAAAATTTAATGTCGACATCGTATTAAGAAGGCGATATGTGGCAATAACATAAAAAATTGTTAGCAGCTAGTACTGCAAGTCTCGGCGATTCTTTTATGTCAGAACTAAATCTATATATAGCCGCGCCCTTGATGGATTTGAAAAAATATATAGCCGCGCCCTTGATGGATTTGAAAAAAGGACCTCTTGAGGTCTGGCGAAGCTTTGAAGGTGCTTACCCTAAGCTCACTCAGTTGGCGTGTTAGTACCTTTTGCTCCTGGCTTCCTCTGCTCCCGCAGAACGATTATTTTCGAAAGCAGGTAACATTCTAAGGAGAAACAGAAATCGAATACTGGAAAAACGTTTGCCAAAACTATAATTTTTGAATTCTTTACCAAACGAATTGTGGTGAGTTTTCTTTAAGACTTAATTGAAATGTTAATTTTTGATCTCGAAGGTGTTGTTATAATTTTAAATTGTTTATTAAATCTCAAATAATACTTCTCAATAAAACTGTGTAATTATTTGGGCGTTTCCTTCAAACTTTTGAAAAAATCGATCTTTTTGGAAAAATCGATAAAGGACCCCGCACCAACCAAATGGAAATTGGATTCCGGTCAACTTCGTTAAAAATTCAGTATGTGGTAGGTCTCGATGTTCTGATCAAAATTTCCCATGGACACAAAGTCCAAAACTTAATAGTTTTCGAGATACATAGGGATGAGTTGCGCATATGTGTGTGTGTATGCAGCGTAAAACATTGCAAACTATGTACCAAAATATTGATATCGCGCCTCACCTTGACCATTGACCTCAAGCTCATATAAGGTTCAAATATTACGAAAATCGAAAAATATCTTGGCAAAAATACGTTTTTATCTTTTAAATCTACTTCTTAAAAAAAAAATTTCAAAAAAATGACATCTTGACAATGTTTGACCATGACCCTTGATCTAAAGGTCATAGTCAAGATTAGAAAAAGACAGACGAAAACAAGGTTGTCCATCCTTTAAATTTTAGATTACAAAACCGTAAAATAAAGAAAGAAATAACTACATGTGAGAAGCAAAAATAGATAGTAGAGAGATTTCATTTTAGAGATTTTCATTCACTTGCCATCAATTGTACGTACTTTTCGCCTTAATATTTTATCAATTTCCGAGTACAAGATATCTATTCCTGGCAAATCCCTGGTATGACAATTTTCCTGGCAAAATTACTGACAGCTAATTACTGGCAAATTGAGAGCCCCGAATTTGACCGAGATCCAATTTCCATTTGGTTGGTGCAATTTTTTATTTATCGATAATTCTACAGTTTAAAATAATCGATTATTAAAAATTCGGCATTTCAAATGGTAAGTCTCATCCCTATGTATACCTCACCATAAGAAAATTGAGTCATTTAAGCAACTTATATCATACTAAACAAAAAAATCGATACAAGTTGCGCCATCTCCCGAAATTTCATGCAATATATATTGAATAATATAAATTCCTTCAGTATTAGGGTATATGTGAATTAGTTTTAATGTACAGAAGTTGAAATATCTTTTTAGTTACTTTATTGAAATTTAATATACCATGTACAACGCATTGATATTTCAATGAATTGCTTTAAATTCAAAGTAAATGTAAATTATTCACGATTTTTGGTACAAAATCATTAAATTTAATGTAGAATTGACATTAAATTTGCATTAAATTTAAGGTTAGTTTTAACAGTGTTGTAAAATATAATTCAAAATAATCATTTATCAATTGTTCTTTCATTACCTCCATTCTTAATGAACGAAAATGTAAACTATTGGATCTCTTTCAACGCTGCCGACGTTGTCGGTTCAGATTAATAAAAAAACACTTACCGCATCAGAAGTTAAAAAAAATTAAAATTGAATAAACCGCTAAATTTATAAAAATTGATAGTAATCTTATTAATATATTTTGCATACTATCTTTTCTATAGTTTTTATATTCAAATGGTTAATAATTATTATTGTGGGCAGAAAAGAACTTTGTTTGGACTTCATCCATGGAGAGTAGAATAAATAATAGTGATTGGTATTCGACCATTTTGACTGACTTAAGGTACCTTCTATAAATTATAGATCTACAGCTCAACTTACTTATCTATATCAATTTGTTAACAAAATTATACGAGAATTTGCCTATCAACTAGTCTATTTCGAATTATTTTCAAAAAAATATACAAAATGGCTTTATTCCTGCTTACTTTTTTTTGCTAATCGACCACATTGATTCAAACTTTAATCAATCATTAAAAAAGCTCATAAATGTGCAAGCAACATTCCTAAGCGGGAAAAAAGCTGTTCAGACAAATTGCATCGACTATCGAAAGTGGTAGACTGGCAAAAATGTTAAATGGTCTTGAGGAGTTTTCGCAAGTTACTTACGCAGCCAATAAAAAGGTTTAGTATTTTTATAACACCATTTTAGTTAAAACATAGATAATTTTTACAACTTTTGAGTGCAGAAAAAGTTATCTTTGTTACTGTTAAGGAAAATGTGGGCATTTAATTTCACTCTGCGAGTGAATCATCCTGCTGGAATGATTTAAATTTCCTCTTATGCTCTTAAGGAAAAAATGCAATTTTCAGATCATTTTATTTGATCCAGAAGCTTTCCTTATGTATTTTTGGAATAAAAAGTAGATTATATTTAATTCAAATTGGGCGATTTTACTACTATATTCATATTTATTTTGCTTTCCAAGGTCAAATCTTACCATTCACCCATACCACTACCCTCTCAACTTTCTCATATATCTATCTAAAAGAGAGTTTTATCAAGAGGAATCTAGGAATAGGACACAGTCCTCCCACTCCAGAGGCTGCTCGTCACGCTAACATATATGTCAAATCTCACCATTCACCCATACCACTACCCTCTCAACTTTCTGATATATCTATCTAAAAGAGAGTTTTATCAAGAGGAATCTAGGAATAGGACACAGTCCTCCCACTCCAGAGGCTGCTCGTCACACTAACGTATATGTCAAATCTCACCATTCACCCATACCACTACCCTCTCAACTTTCTGATATATCTATCTAAAAGAGAGTTTTATCAAGAGGAATCTAGGAATAGGACACAGTCCTCCCACTCCAGAGGCTGCTCGTCACACTAACATATATGTCAAATCTCACCATTCACCCATACCACTACCCTCTTAACTTTCTGATATATCTATTTAAAAGAGAGTTTTATCAAGAGGAATCTAGGAATAGGACACAGTCCTCCCACTCCAGAGGCTGCTCGTCACACTAACATATATGTTACTGTTAAAGTAAATTGCACATTATTATTGAATACCTTTATAGAGCGAACTTCAACTTATTACATAAATGTTTTTTTTTTTATTACCTCGTGTTATTTTAATATTTTTCACTTTAATGCAGGTGCGAATTCAGGGGGGGCGGTGGGGGATGGTCGCCCCCCCTCCCCCTTCCCCAAGAGCTTTGAGTCCAGGAACATTGACCCGATTTTGCCTCTTATACTATATTCAAGAACTAGAGAGAGTAATAAATCATTTTTTATCCTTTTTTTTCTCCGCACACTACCTGTGTTCTTTAGTCCTGTGTGTTTGGCAAAATCTGTTAGACAAATATATTTTTCATGGGAATGGGTTAGAAATTTTATTATCAAAAATACCGGTCTATAATAATGAACTATTTGGGTTGGATAGCAATATATATTTGGATGGATGAAGTGTTAAAAAGGATTTTAACCCTTGTCTTAGGCGTCGGAAGGACGTTTATTTTATCACTAACTATTTATGGCAAAGAATATCATTTCGGTAATAAATGTAAAGTAAAAAGTTATTATAATATTATTTTATTTCTTATGATTTCTTAATAATTCACATACATTAGAAAATATAGATAATGTTGACATATTGAACACAAATCACAACTGAATTTTCATTATTTTTAATTTTGACATAGAAACCGTTTTAGGCACATTCAGACTAAAACGGGGCCTTTTTCTCTCAAAAAATTCATAGTTATAATTTAAATACTTACAAAATACCCATTGTCAAAAATACAGAAGTTAAACATATATAAAAAAATAAATTCATCCATATAATATTAATTTTTTTTGGGGCTATCGGTCATTTTATTATCAATTAAAAACATTTTTAGGACATTTGACGTTTCAGTTTATTTATTTCTTAAACCATCTACAGAATTACAATTAAATCTGTAGATCTGCTTCTCATAATAAAATGTATGCAGTTTACATCTCTTCTTCCAACTAGGTTTTTCGTGTGCCTGTAACCGAATTGGAAGTACTAACAATTCCAGTCGTTTTTTTCTCCTTCAGTATTCAGTACATAGTAGATTTTCCAACTCCTGTCATGTTGGAACACATCTCAACAGAGCTTTTAACATTATTATCTAGATATTAATATCTTAAGGCATCATAAACATTTAACGTAATAAGTTTTTCGTTGAGGAAAAAATACCCTGGTTTAACGATTTTGGAATCAATATAGATGTGGAAGCCATATCTTTTAGGTATCTCACTAATCCCAAATAATATATAAAAATAAGCACAAACAAGATAAATCACTAAGGACATACTGTAAGGTGTACTTTGCTCACTGACAGAAATTAAATTGAACTATCAGAAATTTTATTGTTGCAGTAAATTTATAAATGCGTATATTATTTAAATATAATTAGATTTACGGTAGTCCTCAGTTACCTGCGGGACTGGAGCAGGTACGTTGGAGGTTTCGGTAACAATTTTATTACACTCTCTAGTTCTTGAATAAAGTATACGAATGTGAATATTTCCTATCGCCCCTCCCCTTCTCAAGAGCTTTCAGTTCAGAATCTGCCTCTTATATTAGGAATATGTATGCTGCTGGCAGTCCCCCCCACTGTTGACAACTTGTTGTTCTTGCGCTTGCCCCCCCCCCTCTATGGAAGAGCTTTAAGTTCAGGAAAATAGACCCGATTCTGCCTCTTATACTAGGAATGTGTATGTTGCTCGCATCCTCCCTCCTGTCGGCAACTTGTTTTTCGTGTGATCGCCCCCCACCTCTCCAAGAGCTTCAAATTCAGAAAAATAGACCTGACCCTGCCTTTTAAACTAATGTTGCTGGTCTCTCAACGTTTACACTGTTGAACACGTGTAATAAACAAAGGGCTAAAAATGAATTGAGGGTGTCGTGACAAGGCGATATCCTTACATAGAACTGTTCTCAGATCGATTAATTCATATCTTCCGCCATTTTGAATTTGTTTTTATGAATTTCAAAGATCAAATTACAGATTCGTGATCAAGCACCAATAACTTATCGATATAATATTTCTTTCATTACATTATAAATATTGTTATACAAGGGAGTATCAAAAAGTTCTCATAGTTCTTCGTAACAATACGTAAAATAAACTGTTTTTTCCAGTAAAATTTATATATTAAATGACTTAATTCTTTAAAAATAAATTATGAATTATTAAGTAAATATCCGATAATTTTACTATGAGTGTGTGTACCAATAATATTATTTTTAATTATTCTGATTATTTTTTTGAAAGAAGGGGCTTTTTAAGTAGGTTTAGTTATGCATATAATATCAAAATCTCCAAAAAATGTTGTCGAGCCGGTACCCATTCACTTCTCGTTAAAAAGATGAATTTTAAATACGTCGTCACGCTTATCAGTAATTTAATGTGTATTTACAATAAAAAGAGTCACCCGTATTTCTTCTTACATTGTTGCATGTAGATTACAAGTGGTTAATTTAAATTATTTAAAGTACTTTTAAACATTTATGTACACTCATTTATTTACATAATGAATTTTGGTAAAGAAATTTGGTATAATTCTTGAGATTTTTTAATTTACCGAAAACAAATCGATCAATTTTATAATGTATGAATAGCATCAGAGAGATCCAAGTCGTAATGATCTTATTTATTAGATTATACAGTGAAGGTCCGAAATATATGTACCATTATATTAATAATAATCAATCAGGGTTCCGTGACCACTAATACGTATACGTATATATATATATATATATATATATATATATATATATATATATATATATATATATTGTTGTTGCGCAGTGTTTCACGGATGGGAACATGTGATTCAGTATTAATTCGGGAATACATCCGTTCGTTTGTTTGGTTTCCTGTGGAAGTTTGCAGACGTTTCGCCAAAATCTCATTTGGCATCTTCTGTGCTTGGTGGTTGTAGATCAACTGAAAGAAATTCAACGTGCAGCGTGCTTTATACGCGGTCGCAGATAGTAACGGTTGGTTGGCGTTGGCTCGCCTCCCTCTAGAGCGCCACCGTTGGTGTCAGGTTAAGCGTGGCATGCGTGTCGGTACAATGGTCCCGCTTAAAGAGAGTTTTCCACGTAGAAGGAAGATTGAGTGCATCGTCTCTCTTATTCGGAGTGCCGTTCTTTTCAATTTCGATGGATTCATTGATCAATCTTACCTTGAAGTGTTCTATGTTAGCCATTTGGTGGCCGGTGTCAAAATCAATTTTGTGTCCTGTCTCGTGCTGGTGTTGAAAAAGCGTCGATGTTGTCTGTTTGTTTCTTATACTGGGTTTGTGTTCTTCTAGTCTAGCTAATATTCTTCTGTTGGTCTGGCCTATGTATGTTTTATTGCAGGTGCCACATGCGATATTATCCAAAAGTAAAACTTTTTGAAAGTCCCTTATATATAAGGAGAAGGGTAGTCTTGATCGACTAGTTACACAACAAAAACTAGAATTGTTTGAAAGTTGTAGATAATGTTGCAGATTGACTAAAATATGGTTGTCGGACTTGCATTGTCTTTATTTTTATTTATTTTTACGACGTTTCGATTAGGTGGTATCTCTAATCGTTAAGTTTATATTTGATAACGATTAGAGATACAACATAATCGAAACGTCCTAAAAATAAATAAAAACAAAGACAATGCAAGTCCGACAACTACATTTTAGTCAAAAATTAGGATGTGTCTTGGAGTATCTTGGTGAAGCAAATGCGAGTATATTAAGCTAAGTTTATTAGTCTCAGTTTTTTTATTAGCTGACTTGGTTTCCAAGTAGATTTCTATCATTTCCGTCACAAATCTTTTGTTATAATTTATATATATATATATATATATATATATATATATATATATATATATATATATATATATAAATATATATATAATCATTTATCTTTTATTTTGTCTTTTCTTGGGTTTAGGTTCTATATTTAATAAATACATAAAATTATTGACGTTTCGCCCTTTATTCAAGGCATTTTCAAAATTTTTGCCTCCTTGACATTTTGCTGTTTTATTTCTGAATTATATATATATATATATATATATATATATATATATATATATATATATATATATATAGCGTTCTTAACAGAAGTATCAAATTGAAAAGTTTCGATAACTTTGTTGAAATATCATTAATGTATAGAAAAGGGTAATAAAAAAATATTTATATATTTTAATTAATTAGTTTTAGAGATATGCTATAACTAGATTTGAGGATTATAACCAGATTTATTTTTGTTTTGGTGGTATGATTGGATTACCAATTTATATATTGTTCAGAGCTAGTTGGTTTTGTAAACAATCCACAATTATGTAAAAACGATATTTTCAGAGTATTATTGCATTTTCTTAAAAAAAAAATGATGGACACCAATTTAAAAAGTGAGGTAGAATGTAAGTAAACTGACGATAAGGATCTAGCCACACGATACTGTGCCAGTCACGATCACCATGTGTTTATTTACACGAACTATTTCAGCCACTATTTTTCACCCCCATAATTTTGTTCCCCGTTATATATTATTTTACAAAGATTCATTCAGTTGAGAGATTGTCTTGATATTTTCTTAATTTTCAGATGCTTCCTCCTCTAACGAAGCTGTACACCTTCAGCAACGCTTACGCAGCTTAAGCACCGAGTTGGTTACCCTACGAAATCGTTTACACGTACAAGGTACACAACCACCTCCGCTGAAGGGAGGAGGAGGGACTACCCCTTCCACGGGCCATTCTGCGAAAGGTTTACCTAATGATCATACACGACAGCCTCATGTTCCGCCAAGAGGAGGTCCACGAGGTGGTGCAGCCGTACCACCTCCGGTAAGTTAAAGATTTATATTAAATAATATTTTAAAAACTGTTAGAGTGTATTTTCTTCAAAATTGAAAAAAAAAAACAATAAAAGTGATACATTTTATATAAGAGGCAATCTGGTTGCCCAAGAATAATAGATAAAAGAGATCTCTGCCAAATAAGTAAAGAATATGAAGTAATTAACAAAATAAATAATATGTGGGCATGTAGTAAGAGAACAGTGAGATGACATGCTTAGACTGAACATAAAAGGAAAAGGAAGCATTAGTAAGAATAGCAATGATGATATATAACCTCTGATAGGACACGGCACTTAAAAAAGAAGAAGACAATAATGAATAAAAATTTTCTTTTTACAAAAATTTTTTGATTTTCCAGAGATTTTTACAATTTGCACATTTATATTCACATCATCAATTATTTTATTAATCTTTGTAGTGAACACTCAGTACTGAAGATGATAGAATACGATCATGAGCATCTGATTTTTGTCAATGTCTTCATTTTTGATTTTAGCTCGATAAGAATATACAGAAACTTGATTATAGATTTTTCTATTTTTAGGTGTCTACGCAAAAATCTACACCACCAACCATTATTAAACCACCTCAAAACTTGGCTAGAGCAGATATTGAGGATTTAATACATTTACCCGGACCACTAACTGAAGATGCTGTTATGAAATGTCTTCAAGCTCGGTTCGCTGGCAACAAATTCTATGTAGGTACTATTTTGTAAGTTTTTTCTTCAGAATATAACCATCTATTGTACTTTATAATAGTAAAATTAATATTTCACGGAAACGTTGATAGTGATTCAGATTAAATAGATTAATTTTCAAAAGATTTTTCTATGTATAATACGATTCTGATGGCAGAACCACTCAATCATGTTAGGTTTTAACTCAAAGTGCAGAAAATGTCCCGTTTTATCCTATATAGTAATCCTACATTGAAATTTTTATAAAAATTTGTAGCCTCCCATAGAAAAATGCAACCATTCTCTTCAAAATGGGATGTCAAATGGTTCGATCAGTGGCGTAAGTAATGACCCCGTGGTGCGGATGTGCGCAGCCAATCCAGGGGCGCCTTCAAGTCCTTCAATGAAAATGAAGGATCAAAACGGATGCAAAATAGTGGAACGCCTTCAAAAATCTGCGAGGGGGAGCGCACATATTCTTAGTTACGCTACTGGTTCGATCCGATTTTTTTTTCGCGAGATATTTGTATTTGGCTTTTTGCCTACTTATAATTCTTTATTTACATGCTATGTAAAGAAATAATTCAATTGAGAAAAGGGATGTTTTGCGGGAGGAAATCTGGTAGTATGATATATAGTTGTTAACGAACAGAGCGTTTCATATCCTATATTTAGATGCTGTAGATTAGAGTGCCGATATGTTTTCATATAGGATATAAAGGGTGTTTTTTATAGAGGTATAAAACTTTAAGTTGGCAACACTTTTTTAACTGGCGGCCATTTTGTCAGCTGTCTAGTGATTTATGTTTAGTTTGGTTTGGCATTTCAACATAAATAGACTGACGCCTGAACAACGCTTCCAAATTGTGCAAATTTATTTTGAAAATCATGGTTCTGTTCGAAATACGTATCGCGCACTACGTCCATTTTACGGTCAACATAATCGTCCATCAGAGCAATTAATTCGATTAACTATGGAACGTTTTCGCACCACGTGTACTCTAAATGATAATACGCATCCACAGAGACGTCGTACAGTGCGTACAGAAGAAGTCATTGCTGCTGTAGAGCGTAGCGTAGAGGAAGACCCGAATCGGTCTATCCGCCATCGTGCACAGGAATTGGATATGTGTCCATTTACTTTATAGAAGATTTTGTGGAAAGATCTTGGTTTGCGTGCTTACAAAATCCAACTCGTGCAAGAATTGAAGCCACACGATCACTGCCGTATTTGGAGTGATGATAATCCTCAAGTGTATGTTGAGACACCGTTACAACCAGAAAAACTGACTGTTTGGGGTGCTTTATGGGCTGGTGGAATCATTGGTCCGTACTTCTTTAAAAACGATGCTGGTCAGACCGTTACAGTCAATGCTGACCGCTATAGAGCTATGATTACTGACTTTTTCGTTCATCAATTGAACAACCATGATGTGCAGGAGCTGTGGTTTCAACAAGACGGCTCAACATGTCACACAACTCGTGCCACAATTGATTTATTAAAGGAAACGTTTGGTAACCGCATAGTTTCACGTTTCGGACCCGTGAATTGGCCTCCAAGATCGTGCGACTTAACGCCGCTAGACTATTTTCTGTGGGGATATGTGAAGTCGCTAGTCTACGCCGATAAGCCCGAAACGATTGATCACTTGAAGCACAACATTCGCCGCGTTATTGCCGATATACGGCCACAAATGTTGGAAAAAGTCATCGAAATTTGGACCTCCAGATTAGACTACGTCCGAACCAGCCGTGGCGGTCATATACCCGAAGTCATATTTAAATTATAGTGCCAGAAGGTTATCTTTCGAATAAAGTAAATTTCATGTCAATTTAAAAAATTCATCTTTGTTTTATTCCATTTAAAAGTTCTATACCTCTATAAAAAACATCCTTTATAAAGGTCGAACTTATTGTCGGCGATTCGTGAGAATCTTTTTACCATTTCAGCTATATCGTGGTACGTAAATTAATGATCTTCATAACTCGCCCAAAAAATTAGTCGGTACTTTCGATAGCTCATTTTCATTAAAAAAATTCTATAATATATGGGACAAATGTGCACTTTTGACACTTTGAGGTTAGGATATTTCTGAAGTCTAATATGATGAGGTAATTTTCTTACTAATTAATTATTATTGAACATTTGTGAAACATGGAGGAATTTGTAAAAAGATATTTGAAAATCGATATTTGATTGAAATGAAAAAAAATCGATTCTTAAAGCAGACATTATATGCTACTTGCGAAAACAAGGAGTTACAGACCTCAAATCAGCTCTACAAAATATAGGCATTTTGCGATGTCACCACTCTATACAAATAGTTTTAATCTATAGAATCTGAATATCCCATCTAGTAAAAAAGTTCCAAGTAGTCAAATACGATATAATAAATAAGCAGAAAAACTGCACGTTTTTCCGGAAAACGGGATCGAATTTACCATGGTTAGAAACATATAGAAACTGACTAAAATGTGATTGTCGGACTTGCATTGTCTTTGTTTTTATTTATTTTTACGACGTTTCGATTAGATTGTATCTCCAATCGTTATCAATTATAAACTGAATGTTTTGTCTTAAAACTACGAGCTTATATCGGGACTGTGTCCACTGAAGCGCAAAGTTTCGCTTCACTGTACACACCTCAATGATTTGATGTTACAAAGTAGTGGTTGCCAAATATTAGGTATCTCAACACTCGGTTTACTGAAGATTCCATTATTGTTAATGTAAGCTGCTTCTATACATTTTCTATTTTTCATATTAGGTTTCATATATATTGTTACAGACTAAGACCATTTTATATGGTGTTGTTTATCCCAGGCGTGTTCTGCAATACCTGATCTCGACGTTTCCTCTTTTTGTGTATGAGTTTTATGTTCCTTAATTCTAACTTCTACTGGTCATTTGATCTATCCAATATACATTTCACCACACTCACATGGAACTTTATAAACGCATTCTTTCTTATCGGTAGTTTTTGGTTTCGTTTTTGTTAAATGAGCTCTAAAGTGTATTTTCTGATTTAAAGGCTGTTTTTATATTATAACTTCTGACAATTTGTCTTATTTTCTCAGAAGTTCCCTTAATGTACGGAATTATGAAGAAGAAATGTGTTTCTTGCTGTCCAGTGTTCGTTGTTCTAAAGTTATTTATAACATCGTCAATTAGTTTTAAAGGATAATCATTCTGTTGTACATCGGATTTAATATTCGCTACCTCTTTTTCCAATGAATTGGCATTATTGCATATAGATATAGCGCGATTATAGAGGTCTAGTATGCATTGGCTTTCTGTATACTGGGCAGCAAGAAACACATTCCTTCTTCACAATTCCGTACACTAAGGGAACTTCGGAGAAAATAAGACGAATTGCCAGTAGTTATAATATAAAAACAGCATTAGAGGTCATTTAACAAAAACAAAATCAAAAACTACCGATAAGAAAAAATGTGTTTACAAAGTTCTATGTGAGTGTGGTGAAATGTATATTGGAAAAACCAAACAACCACTAGAAGTTAGAATTAAGGAACGTAAAACTCATACACAAAAAGGGGAAACGTCGAGATCAGGTATTGCACAACACGCCTGGGATAAACAACACCGTATAAAATGGTCTGAGGCTGCGGGAATATATATGGAACCCAACATGGAAAAAAGAAAATTTATAGAAGCAGCTTACATTAAAAACAATAATGGAATTTTCAGTAAACCGAGTGTTGAGATACCTAATCTTCGGCAACCATTACTTTGTAACATCAAATCATTAAGGTGTGTACAGTGAAGCGAAACTTTGCGCTTCAATGGACAGAAACTTTATATAAGCTCGTAGTCTTATGACAAAACATTCAGTTTATACTTGATAACGATTAGAGATACAACCTAATCGAAACGTCGTAAAACTAAAGACAATGCAAGTCCGACAACCACATTTTTAGTCAACCTTCAACATTGCCTACAACCTTCAAACAATAATTTAAAAAATTTAATTAAAATTTTGTAATTTGTTTCTCTCTTGCTCTTTTGCTTCATACCATCTCATTCACTCATATTTGTCCACTTCACTGTACGTTCTTTTAAAGGTAAATAATCGCTTATGACCAAAATCCATCACAATCACTAAAATTATAGGATTAAATATTTTTTAAATATTGCATTTTTTAGACCAATGTAGGACCAATTCTTCTGTGTGTTAATCCGTATAGAGATGTTGGAAACCCATTGACCCTAAATAGTACAAGAAATTTATCATTAAGTTCACAATTAAATAAAGTCGTACAAGAAGCTGTGCGACAGCAATCAGAAACCGGTTATCCACAAGCCATTATTTTGTCAGGTAAAACACTTTTTGTGATTATAATTTGTATTTTATTTTAATATATATATATATATATATATATATATATATATATATATATATATATATATATATATATATTAATTATATTATATTTTATTTTATTTTAAATTTTAGGTACAAGTGGATCGGGCAAAAGCCATGCTTCAATGTTACTATTACGGCAACTTTTCGCGGTGGCCGGGGGCGGACCAGAAACTGATGCTTTTAAGCATTTGGCCGCAGCGTTTACCGTACTTAGGTCCTTGGGATCAGCGAAAACTTTGACTAATTCAGAGTCGAGTCGAATTGTAAGTACCACATTCCGAATTGAATTTAGAGATGTGTGTTTTTTAAATATTTGAAAAGTATGCTTCCTTAAATAAAATTGATATTGACAGACACAAATTAGGGTAGATATAACTGTTATTATCCGGAACAGTTAGTTAATTCAAATCTAACGTTGTATTACTGTAATACACGCATTTGACCAGCGGTCAGATAGAATACAAAGAGATGAAGAAGGATATCAAATCACGCAATCGAAGTGGTATAATTTGGGTTCATACTGCTGATAATACTATATCGAATGTTCAAAAATGTGTCAGGTTTTTAGTTTGTTTTTCAGAGTATCAGGTCGGCAAGAAAGTAATTTCGATTTTGTAGTGTGCAATAAGAACCTTTTTTGACAATTAAAATATCAGTAAGGAATAAATAAATCGTTTACTGCCGTAGTGTTACTCTTTTTTTTATAGAAAGAATATACTTTAATCAATTTTATATTTTCCATTTTGTTTAATGATCTTTTGCGGTCTTTCCTGTAGCGTCATAATTCCGCGCTCACAGAGATTTTGGTCCTTATCAGCAAAAAAACTGAACCAAGTGCGTTGTAAGGTCATCATTATTTGTGAAAGTTTAACCACACCACACTTCGAAATAAATGATAATCGGATGGTGCCTGGTCAGGGCTGTAGGGGGTTGCGACATCACTTCCCAACCAAGCTCCATCAATTTCTCACGAGTTACTTAAGATGAGTGCTGCTTAGTACTAACATAATGAAATGGGATTTGCCAATTCTGACCGTTTTTCTCTTATTGCTTCATCCAGTTTCATTAATTGTGTACAGTAAACATCTGAATTGATCCTCTAGTCTCTTGAAAGCAGCTCAAAATACACAACACCTTGGTAGTCCCATCAAATTGACAACATAATCTTTTTTTGGATCCAGTTCAGCTTTAGATACGGTTTGTGCTGGTTCATCATCAACCCATGAGAGTTTTTTTGGTGTCCACGGAAAGTGTTGTGTAGGCAATACTGTGACAGTTTTGACATAGACATACGCTATTATACGTAAATTATAAGACACTAAGACTGGTTCGTTTGGGATTTAGATGCAGGGTAACAGGAAGGTGTCTCGTAGAAATGTGAACATTTTATAGTAATTTCGTATGAGAGTTTTTCTTTAATGTCGTAATCGATCAAATTGCGAGAATATTTGGAACAGCAGTCAAAAATATGTTTTATTGAGAGGGCAACTTCGCATTGGTCGCAGGTGGGAGAATTCGATTAGATTTCCATGGGTTAATCTGATATAGTCAATCCTGAGCCTGGATATAGGGGACAGGGTTTGTCTAAGATTGCTCTTCAGAGTACAGTTAGTAAATATAAAATTTTTTAGGTCCCATTCAAGCTGCCAATGGGCTCTTATTTTATGCTTGGATAACACACGTAAGTTTCCTGGACAGAAGGTGAGATTGCCTCCGATGCCCACGTGACTGGGAATCACTCTTTTTTGTATGTTTATTTTTTCCAAGTTGTATCTTATATTACTAAAGAATGAGTAGGATTAAAGGCTTTTAGGGATGTGATGAAATTTAAAGAGTCCATGATAATTGTCCAGAATTTTTTGTTCGATCTCTTGATAATCTCGGTGGATTTGTAAATCGCGAATAGTTGATAGATGATTGATGAGGGGTACAAGGAGTAAGGGAGGGAAAAAAATAGCAGCTCAGACTCTCGAGTCAGTCTTAGATCTATCCGTATAGACTAGTTCAATGAAGTGTTTTCTGAGGAGTCTCTGTTGAAGGTCTCCTTGAAATATTCTGGGAAGGACCGGTTGGTTTCGATTGGTGAGAAATTCCACGGAAAAAACGTTAATTTCTCAAGGAAAATAGGATCTGGAAGCGGGTAGGAGATATTCCAGCATAGGGTGAAGAATCCAATATGAGAGCTAGAAGATCGGGTTTTGTGCGGAGGGGGAAGATGCAAGAAGAATTTGGAGTGTAATAAGATGTGTCTGAACTTGAGAGAGATTGCACAGTTGAGGAGTTTGAGATTTCTTCTGTAGTGAAAAAGCAGAAGTTCCGATTCACAGCTTATGCTGGTGGGGCTTGTGTGGAAGGTATCCAATGCCCGACTTATCCCACTATTGTGGATTGGATACAGCCTTTAAGTGGATAAGTAAGGGCGGATGAATAGACAACAGAGTTGTAATCTAGTTTGGAAGGTATGAGGGCGTGATAAGAGTCTTAATAATGAGACACGGTGGGATTCTTATTTAAAACCAGACAGCATTCTGAGGATATTGAGATCACTAGAGCATTTTTGTAAGGAATTACCAAAATTTAGTGAAGAGTCAAAGTAAAGTCTCAGGCATTTATGAGTGTAGGGATTAGAGATAGGATTGGAATTCAATAGGATTGAGGATATTTTCGGGCAAGATCTGCTTTTACAGAAGTCAACAGTAGCTGACTTGGAAGGGGAAATGGATAGTCTTAAAGGGGAGGCCCATCCGTTAAGGTAGAAAGGCTCGTTTGGAGCAGTCTCTCGCTGATCATTTTGTCCGAGGAGGCGTGATATATTAGGATATCGTTAGCGAATAAGCTAAGAGAGACTTGGGGTGGAATAAATTTTTTGATGTTGTTCAAAGCTATGGTAAATAGGGTAGGACTCAAAACCAATCCTTGTGAGACACCGGATGATTATTAGTAAGAGATTAGCGATCCCTGAGAGATTCTTCAATAAAGTAGAGCATAATGCCTTTAATGCTGCATTCATATAAGGAACGCAGAATAGAGTTTCTGTCATAGAATCAAAGGCAGATATTAAATCGAAAAAAGTTCCTTTGTATATCAATTTCTATACTAACCAGATGATCAAATGTTGAATGGTCTCGTCTGAAGCACAGTTGTTCTTTTAATAGAACGTCCTTTTTTTTTCAACGAACCAAGATAGGCGAAAGTTTACAATTCTTTGTCTGTAGCAGGTGGGGACGGTTTTTGGGTGTTTTTTGGTTTATGAATGGAAGGGATTCTTTCCAAGTGGTGGGTAGAGATCCTAAAAGAGAAGTCTAGAAATAGTTGTATATGTAAAGGAGGTAAGAAATGCCTTGAGAAGGGAGGTTCTTGATATAGGAAGTCCATATTCCATCCTATCCCGGAGCTGAATCTTTACATCTGTTAATAGCATAGAGTAATTCATTTATATATTTGAAAATAGTGTTCGAAAAGTATCACCATATATATGAAAGTATTTTTATTATCACCGTTACTTAAAATAATTTTATATTAACGTCATAAACATATATATGGGCTGATCGGTATTCATCTAGTAGGCATATATATTCACTTGTCTTGAAAATGTTGACATTTAAGTGATATTGTATTATTTTCTGTGTTTTGATTCTCATAAATTAATATTTTTTCTCAATTTTAGGGTCAGTTTATCGAAGTTCAAGTAACTGATGGTGCTTTGTATAGAACAAAAATTCATTGTTATTTTCTCGATCAAACTAGAGTGATAAGGCCGTTACCAGGTGAAAAAAATTACCATATTTTTTACCAGATGCTTGCCGGACTATCGACTGAAGAAAGAACCAAATTAAACTTGGAAGGACATAAACCTTCCACACTGAAATATTTGCAACATGGAGATGTAAGGCAGGACGTCGCTGAGGATGCTTCTAGGTAACAGGATAAAATAACAAGTGCAAGAAAATTTTGTCACTTTATTTTTTAATTTACTTACGTCACTTTTAATTGTAGATTTCAAGCCTGGAAAGCGTGTCTTGGTGTTCTTGGTATTCCTTTTTTAGATGTAGTTCGAGTTTTGGCAGCTGTATTATTATTAGGAAATGTGCGTTTTTCAGATGGAAAAGGTAAATATTACCAAAAATTTGAATTCCATATCAGTATAAAGACACGAATAAATAATAGATTTTCTTGTATTAATAATTTGTACTTCTCTAAATATATTTCAGTGCGGAAAATAGTTTTTTAAAACATAAAAAATATTCAAAAATATGAATTTGTATTTATTTTCATTGCCACATTAAAAAAATTTTTGTCAAATGTTATATTTAAATCAAAGTAATGATTTAGTTTTTTTCTTAAGTACTCCAATTTCGAAACAGAATGTAATTTAATAAAATCGATTAATAAGTTAGGTTAGCTTTTCGGGCATAATATACACTGGCGGCTAAATATAGGAATACGATCCATTCAATGCGCATGTCCGTTTGCTTGTCACAAAATTAACGGTTATGTTACAGAAAGCATAATCTATAGAGTGAAGACAGATAATACATTGCCTGAATAATTGTTTTATTAGCGCCGACGTGGATGGACATGCAACTAAATATTAGAGGCGGGCTATTTAAATCTTGGGACATAAATAAATTTAAAATATAAAAATACATTTTTAATTTGAAAGTATATTTTATATATATATATATATATATATATATATATATATATATATATATATATATATATATATATATATATATATATATATATATATACGTACATTAAATAACTTATTTTTATATACAAATATAAAATGGAGTTATTAGAAGCGTATAACAGATTTTTCTAACAGTAAATTAAAAAGGGAAAATGTTCTTACAGAGGTAGAAAAAAAACGATATATAATGCTTACACATGTATTTATATTTTTACATAAAAATTTTATAAATTATGTATTTATTACTTTTACTTTACAACATTTTCAAGTACACAAATAGTCTTAGGTCTAACAACTACTGTAACTTGTAGTCAAGACTAATTTTGAGGTAAAAAATAAAATAGTGGATGAAGTTGAACTAAAAATGCTCTTAAGCAATTCTGCTAAAGATGCATCTTCAAACCTCCCGAGGGAAAAAACTATAAATGAAATAAAGTCAAATTTATTAGAAGCAATTTCCAATATTATTAACAAAAAACACTCAGATGAACATCTTCAATTTATATTAGGAAAATCAAAAAACCTGAAACTTCTTACGAAAATTCAAAGTAATGATGCTTTCAAATTAACAGACAATAATAAGAAACAGGAGCCAGCGAACAAGAATATAAGCAAACAATCATTTTACTCTACTAAAAAAAGAAACAACAAAAAAAAAGTAATAAAAAAACCAAATGAGGAGGAGAAAAAAATTATTGAGGAAACACTGAGGGGCACTGAAATAACTTCAACTAATTCTTTCGACCACTCTTATTGTTAATAGTTATGTATTTAAAGTATAAAAAAATTTTTATTTGTATATATACTACCTGTTAAACTAAATATTTTTTACTGTATTTTTTTATTGATTTTTGAGTAAATATAAAAATTAAGGTTTTTTGTTCTTGAAGGAGTAACAATGTTATTTAAATATTGTTTTATATATATATATACATATATATATATATATATATATATATATATATATATATATATATATATATATATATATATATACTTTGAATAATTATTCTCTCCCTATATTTATTTAACTGGGAAATTTAAGATTATCGCTTTAATATCAAAAAATATATTGAAAAACAATCGTAAGATTAATTTTTGAAAATATGATTTTGGATGAAGAAAAAAAACCTTATTTAATATACTGAACGGATTAGTCAAGAGTTCATATATTTATGTCAAAGAATAGAGGTTTTCACTGCTTTTTAAGTAAAACTCGAGAATAAACTTTCAGGTGGCTCTTAAAAAAAAATAAAACAACTAGTTACATAACCTTAAATCTCACCCCCACGTCAAAAAATTTCAATGAATATAGACATGCGCATTAAATGGATCGTATTCCTGTATTTAGCCGCCAGTATAATATACAAGATGATTCTCCCTCCAGGAACTTATCAATCGATTGTAGGAAAACTATAATTAGGAAGAATCTGAAAATTTGACAGTATACTAACGTACATGGGGGACAGCCAGCTAAAATATTTTCAAGATGGCGACACTTCCAATTATACCGGAAATAGATGTCAACTTGCTTATTTTAGTTAGAATACCCTATATATTATTGCATTTTTGATTTCTACGTAAAATTCTAGACATATTTCATGTATAATGTTCTATACTTAAGTCTCACCGTTTTGGACATATTTAAATTTTTATATCAAAAATGACATTTGTGGACCAAAACTTAAATATAAATTTTTCCTATAAGAGAGTCTTTATTATTTAATTGGGGTTAGTTTTCTTGTAGACTAAGATCGACTTTAGTAGTCTTTTTATGATATTTTGAAAATTATTAGTACAGAGTGGTCAAAAAAAAAATAAGAATTATATTTAAAAAGTCGCCAAAAGTCAATTTTTTCAAATAGTAGGTATCTATTTTTATAATTTTATCATATTAAGTATTAAAAATAAGTGTACTTTGTATAAGGTTGTCTATTCCAAAAATTTGTAGTTTTCAAAATATTGTCAATTTAACATTTTTCTATTGTAAAAATGCTATACGGTTTTTAAGTTTTGTTATTAGTTGGCTATGACGGCGAGGCGTGGCGAAAATAAAACAATCGGACCCTACAGAATTGTCACTAGTTCTTGCCACTTGACATTCATTAATAATAATGATGCCAGAGCGATTAAATTACACGCACGAAGATTATTTAATCTTATTTATTATTTATGGAGAATGTCATAGGGTTATTTCAAGAACATGCGGTACATTCACGATGCGATATCCGCAGAAACAGAAACCAACACCACCAACTGTTAAAAGCATTATAGAAAACTTCAAGAACTTTGGATCCATAAAAGCAAAAAGAAACAGAAATAAACTAGTTGGTAATAATGAAAATATTGAAATTACAATTTTAGGATATTTCGCCGCATATCCGACTATATCTACAAGGCAAGAAGCATTAGAGTCTAGATTATTTCAAACATCAGTTTTAAGGATTTTATGGAAACACAATTTCCTTCCCTATGTATATTCCATAGCACAACATTTAAAAGGCACTGATTTTCCACTGAGAGTAGAGTTCTGTCAATTTATTTTACTTCGGTCTCAAGAAAATGCTGGTTTTTTGGATAATATTATTTGGTCGGACGAAGCCAAATTCATAAAAAAATGGATTGTTTAATCGACGCAATTCCCACTATTGGAGCGACTTAAACGTAGGTCTATTTAGATAATTAAATTTTCAAGAATCTTAACAGTTTAACATATCTTGTGCCATAAGAAATGACGGCGTCGTCGCCCTAAAATTTTACCAAGATAATCTGAATGATAAGTTAGTCATTTTTGAAGACATATATACAAAATACGTTTTTTTTTAACTTATAGGTGAGCGCTACTTCGACATCTTGAGAAATTTGGAAGTGAACAATTTAGATAACTTGCCGCTGGCTGATCATAGAAATCTATTTTATCAACATGACGGGGCGCCTCCACATAATAATCATTTAGTTAACAATCATTTGCAACACTTGTTTTATAACCAATGGATTGTCAAGAAAGGGCCACATCTTTGGCCACCTCGCTTCCCCGCTTTAAGACTACTTGATTTTTTTGGGGGGACAATCAAAAATGAAGTATACAACATTTGAAGAATTTAATCCTCAGTCAGTAACAAGAACCACCCATGAAGAGTTCCTGCTTAGGTGCGAAAAATGTTTGGAAGTTAAAGGGCGTCAATTTGAACATTTATTCAAATAATTTTTGGAACTTTATTTTATTAACAACTGGTTTATTTATATTTCTTTTAACTTTTATAGATCCAAAGTTCTTGAAGTTTTTTATAATCTTTTTAACAGTTGGTAGTGTTGGTTTCTGTTTCATCAAGTATCGGATCGCGAATATATCGCATGTTCTTGAAATAACTCTATCACATTCTCCATAAATAATAAATAAGTTTAAATAATCTTAGTGTGTGTAATTTAATCGCCCCGGTATGATTATTGTTAATGAATATCAGATGGCAAGAAATAGTGATAATTCTGTAGGGTTCGATTGTTTTATTTTCGCCACGCCTCGCCGTCAAAACTTAAAAACCGTACAGCATTTTTACAATAGAAAAATGTTGAATTGTCAATATTTTGAAAACAACAATGTTACCCTTATTTTTAATGTTTAGTATGATAAAATTAGAAAAATAGGTGCTTTCTATTTGAAAAAATTGACTTTTGACGATTTTTTAAATACAATTTTTATTTTTCTTTTGACTACTCTGTACTAATAATTTTCAAAATATCATAAAAAGACTACTAAGGTTGATCTTCGCCTACAAGAAAACTAACCCAAATTAAATAATAATGACTTCCTTATAAGAAAAATTTATAGTTAAGTTTTAGTCCACCTACGTAATTTTTGACATAAAAAATTTAAATATGTCCAAAACGGTGAGACAGTGAAGAATATTATACATGAAATATGTCTATAATTTTGCGTAAAATCTAAAAATTAAATAACATATAGGTGTTCTATTGAAAATAAGTAAGTTGACATCTACTTCCGGTATGCGCACAAGTAAAGTGTGTCATTTAACTTACAAGTTAAACCATATTAGTGATTTCCATAGACATAATATGAGGATACTAGACCACGGATCCCATAGAAGAAAGTTGACTCGTATTAAAAAAGAGACAGAGAGTTTTTGATGCGTAGTAACTCTCATTCCAATGGCGGAGCTAAAAACCATAGTCCAAACGTCATTGGATATCTCCGTCACCTGACCTAGCCAACTTTCTTCTATAGCATCTGCAGTCTATATTAAGTACTATTAATTACTCTTATGTTTATGGTGAATTCGGGGTTTAATTTTTTTAATATCATTTGCCTATTAAAGCAAACGCCATGTCAATTCTATATATATATATATATATATATATATATATATATATATATATATATATATATATATATATATATATATATATATATATATATATATATATATATATGTTATGTCGGATATTCTCATTACTTTGATGTGTAATCGAAGGTTTTTCGGGCATCCCGTGTATGTGCTTTCAGGACTATAAGTTCGCTCGTAGACGCCGTACAGTGAGCCATCTTGAAAATATTTTAGCCGGCTGCCCCCCGTGCACGTTGGTAGAGAATCACCCTGTATTCTACTGGAGGCAGCATTCACTGCTCCTCGCCCGTTACACACAAAATAGCCTTAGTTTCAGCAAGTTTCCGGTTACGTTGCTTGTTTTCTCAACAATTTTTCCATAACGTGTATTCTAGAAATCTGAAGTTGAAATGATAAAAGAGTACCGACAAAAGGCACCCAAATATTCAATGATAAAATGTATTTTAGTTCACCCTGTATTAGTAAGTGAGAAATTCTTATTAAAAATACGTTATAATTAATGTGATATTTTTCCAAATAAATATTTTAGGACTAGAAGTAGATGTAAGAGGTGAAACAGAATTAAATGCAGTAGCGGCTCTCTTAGGGGTGTCAGGAGCAGCTCTCTTTAGGGGTTTGACGTCACGGACACACAATGCAAGGGGACAGCTAGTTAAATCGGTATATAATAATTTATTGTTTAATTATTTATTTATTTTACTTAATTATAACATTTAAATTGTATCGATATCAGTGGCGTTTTTACCATGAAAGTTAGGGAAGCACAGTTTTTCTTAAATAAAAATAGAAAAACATAATAGATAAATGTAATAAAGTCTTTGCGATATCAGTCGGCCTATTTTAGAGGATTCAGAAATCGAGCAGCTTATTGTTTTTATTTATTGGAATATAACTTATACCATTATGTGGGCGTATTTATTTGCATAAATATTGTTATTTCTTCAAATTTGGCGCATATGCCTTAGTATTTTTTATGCGAAATTGACTTAAACAATTAGATTTGTAATTTATAAAAAAATGTATGATTTTTAACTTTTGATTCGGTGAAAATCAAGTGCAAAGTTAGACGGTGTGGACTTACAACTGAACGGCGGTGGCAGTGAACGAAGAATTGACAAATACCGGTACAAGGACGGTCAGTAAATATATCTTGAGCAAACTGGTGGCAAGTGGCATCGGAATATTTAGTTTTGAAGGCAAAAGACAAAATATTTTGTAAGGTAGGACGACTGCGACATTATTAAATTTAGCAAAGACGATAAAATTATATGTTAAGAATTTTTAAACTAAAAATAATCAAAAATGTCAATGATTAACTAGCTGCAAAAACAAATATCTGTAATGTGGTTGACCGTGCCTTTTGTTTTTTTTTATTCATGTCCCACCTAACAGCTCCCCATTTGCAAAAGTCTAGTCACGCCACTGATTGATATAGAAAATAACTACTGTAAGAATTGACAGAAATATTGCTTTTCATTTAGGTTTGTGATGCCAATATGTCAAATATGACAAGAGATTGTCTAGCAAAAGCTTTATATTGTCGAACGGTAGCTACTATAGTAAGGAGAGCAAATAGTCTGAAGAGGTTAGGATCGACTTTGGGTACATTAAGTTCCGATTCTAATGAATCCGTTCACAATCAAGCAGAGGTAATGTAATTTACAATTTTGAAAATAGCCTTAATTTTTAACTTTTGCTTGATGAACACCACATTGGATTTCCATTTAACAATTTTTTTTATGCAAGGCATCTAAAAACTTCAATATTATGAATTTTATGTAAGGGTAATTTTAATTTTTTCTTCATATTTAGGTTACCAGCCAACACGCATCCACGGTAGGAAATGGCAGCAATTCTGCTGGAAGTAAATCCATGGCAGCTTTAAATAATGCAGTAAGACATGCCACAACCGATGGCTTCATCGGTATTCTGGATATGTTCGGATTTGAGGATCCGAAACCTGCTCAGTTGGAGCATCTTTGTATAAATTTATGTGCTGAAACGATGCAGCATTTTTATAATACGCATATATTTAAGTCTAGTATAGAATCCTGCAGGTGAGTGTCCTTTCTGTATTCTTCTATTTAATTATAAAACCGAACGCCTCTATTTTTTTTTATCTTCTACAATGTAATGCAGGAGGTTTGGTAGTGTTGTGTATAGCATATGCCTATCAATCAAAAGGCCCCGGGTTCGATTCCCGGCACGGCCGAATATCAGTCGTATTTTTTAGTAGTAAAAATAAGTCTCCAGGTCGACCAAGTCTATAAATACCCAAACAGCACAAATACGTTTTCAAATCATCCATAAAACGTTTGATCTCAACATTCAGGACGTCTTATGGATGTCCATAAAAGATGAATGACGTCCATAAGACGTTGTATAGACGTCTTATGTTACAAAAGGTAACGTCTTTAAGACATTTGCTTGCAACGTCTTATGGACGTCCCTTTCCAACATTAAAACAACATATTCCACCAATAAAATTATGTATATTAAAAAGGGTCCCTTTAATTTTTTGTTTGTCTTGTTTACAAAGTCAAACCGTAATTATTCAAAAACCCAAGAAATAACTTTAATTAAGAAAAAATCAAGAACAAAATATACACTACCATTTTAAATAACTACAAGTTCCGCATGAATAATTTGCTTTAAAAAATATGTTCAACATAATCTCTTTATACAAAAAAATACATAACTTAAGCATAATGTAAACTTTTTCTAATTTGAAGTTTAAGAAGTGAGGTAGAAGAGCAAATATTTTCAGAACTACTACTGTTCGAACTTTAAGTGAACCTATCAAATTTTAAGCTTTAGTTTATCCCTTCGATATAATAACTCTAAAAGGTAGACTATCAACAAAATGAAAGTTTATTGAAATAAAAAGTACAAAAATCTTTAAATAGTTTTAAAAACAAGAATTTTTATTTAGTCGAATAACAAATCTGGTCTGATGCCCTTTTCAACCATGTTTGGATTGAAATTTCCTCATTCTTTCGATTTTTCGCCAGTCCTGTTGTCTCTGTAGATCCTAATAACAAACTGATTTTAATTTTATAGGATAAAGTTTATCATTTGTGGGAGTAAATTTTTTGATATTTTTGCGAATTTTTATTTAACTGTCCTCTACTATAGAATCGTGACTTATGCTATTTCAAGGTTAATATGTATAATGAAAGACAGAATTTACTCATAATAAGTCTCGCCAAGTTGGAATCGTAGAACTTTCTCTTTCCTTTTCGTACTAATCAACTGTACATGGTAATTTTACAAGCTCGCTTTACAAAGTCATAAATGTTCCCTACTCCCAGTTTTAAAATTTCTAAAGCCTTAAACAAAATTACTTCTTGTAATTAACAAAACTCTATTTTCTATGTTCTTTAAAAATAACCTATCATCAGGAACAAAATAAATCTTACAGGTTTCATTAGTGGAGCACTCCATAAACAAACATTTCGCCTTCCACTTCATTAGTAATATTTCTTGTAATATTTAGGACCGGGTCTGGATGAGCTGTGCAAGCCTTTTTCGCACAGATAATATTTTTGAAGATTTCATTTAATACTTCTAATAACATAGAGTTACTACAAAAATATAAGTGGTAAAGCATTCGGAAATTTCCTGTAACACAACCTATAAATAACGTTACTGTTTTTCATAAGTACATATGATTCTCGATCTTACCTTAAGTATTAGATAAACAGAAATAAAAAAGATTTTCAGAGGCACATAGATAAATCAACTATTTTAATAAAATTCTTTCAAAAGCTAAATTTTCACAGTCAGCACCCCAACATTAAAAATGAATAACGACATGACGAAACACAAATACAAAACTGAAAAATGACAGTTGACAGAAACAAAAGGCGGGTTTTTTAAAGTTATAGTTTCGCTGGCATCATATATATATATATATATATATATATATATATATATATATATATATATATATATATATATATATATATATTTATTTATTTATGGGTGTCATTGTTATCGGTACATAAAACAGTCTGTGACAAAAAGCACCAAAATATTGATAAAAAAGATCACGCAAAAGTTCCATTAACCAAGGTCGTAGTGAGGCTACTAAAAATTTGTCGTTCAATCAAATATTTTAACCTCAACTTGTATTCAGCTGAGCTCTGTGCGGCGTTGCAAACTTATTTATTACCCAACTGCGACAAAATCCATAGGGAAGGAAATGTTTTTTAGTTTTTATCAACTAAATTATACACAACTGTTATTTTCATATAAAATGTAGTATGTAGACTTTTAAAAGATATCTTAAAGACGTTGTATATAGACGTCTTTAAAACAACGTCCATAAGACGCCTTATTTATGTCTTAAGACGTTCAGATATAATCTGGATATAAAAATGACGTCTATAAGACGTCTAGTGCTGTATGGGTACATAAACACATAACAGCTGTATTTACTATACTCCAAAGCGAACCATGCTTTGAAAGGGAACTATTACTATTACCATTACAATATATTATTCAGGGTAATGGAAAAGTGAACCGATGGAAGATTTTTTATTATTATGAATTATCTTCGATCATACCCTATAGATTTAAAAAACAATAGATTTGTTTGAAGGCTGTTTATGGTCGGTGGGGGAGACGATTTTTGGTTGTTTGACATACATAAACATGTTTACTGATCTTTTCTGTCAGTTTAATTGCTTGTCGTGACTCTTTTCAGTGTTTTTAAGTGTTAGAAATTACTATAAATGCGAAGTTTACAATTAATTTTAACAAAAAGAGTATTTAAAAACTTATTTGTATTGGTAAATATTGTTTACATATTGAAAATAACAATAATAATAATTTAGGCAACCATATATTCATACTTTATGTATTCAGAATTGACGTGCCGATTATCATATGATACTGATTTAAATAATGCATTTAGAAAAGGATAGCATAAAATCGGTACCAAGAAAATAAATATCTACTATTTATTAACACTTTTCGAATATAAATTAAAATATTATTAAGTTATTCAGCGTTCAAACAACCGGGCCTTAGTTCTGACGTTATGATAATTTTACAGGGGTATGTTCGAAGATTAAGGAGAAATTGAATTGTATAATATTTATTAAAGATTAAAGTTTTTTTAAATAAGAAAGCAATTTTATCGTTTCAGAGATGAAGGAGTTAATTGTGAAGTAGAAGTTGATTATGTAGATAATGTTCCTTGCATAGATTTAGTTTCGTCTCTCCGAACAGGACTTTTAAGTATGTTAGATGTAGAGTGTTCGATACGAGGTACTGCTGAATCGTATATATCAAAAATTAAGGTAAGAAATGGAAAATTTAAATAAAAATTCCACTCTAGAATTTTCAATTTATTCCTGCTTATTTATTGCTTTCTTTTTAAATTTCAGGTTCAACATAAAAACAATAAGCGGCTTTTCGATCCGAAACCGCTCGATCCACGACTTTTCGGAATACAACATTTTGCCGGCAGAGTCATCTATGATGCGACAGATTTTCTAGATACGAACAAAGATGTGGTTCCAGACGATCTAGTTGCTGTGTTCTACAAACAAAGTTGCAATTTTGGATTTGCCACCCATTTATTTGGTAGCGAACTTAAGGCGTTGTATTCGGTTGAAACTGTTCCTAGGGGAGTTAGTTTTCGGTAAGTAATAATTAAGGTAAGTGAAATGGATCGCTTCTCTTGTTGATTAGTTAAAATTAAGGGAAAATAAAGGGATTTTTTCTTCAATCAGAAAAAGGTAAATAAATTTGCCATCCATTTATTTAATAGCGAACTTAAGGTGCTGTATTCGGTTGAAACTGTTCCTAGGGGAGTTAGTTTTCGGTAAGTAATAATTTAAGTAAGTGAAATGGATCGCTCGTTTTGTTGAATAATTAAAATTAATAAACGAATTTTTTCTTTTATCAGAGAGAGGTAAATAAATGTGCTGTCTTGAACTTCTGGATGGTCATAGAGTTTAATACCATTTAATACCAATTAATATTTTTCTTTTAACAATTTAATGGACTCGTCTTCTAAGTTATATCTATATTTTTTCCAGAATATCTCCGACGTCACATACAGACCTGTTAAATGGAGATGAACCAGTATCAACTCTCACTCAGGATTTCCATACTCGCTTGGATAACCTGCTGCGTACTTTGGTGCATGCGCGTCCTCATTTCGTCCGATGTATATGTAGTAACAATCAAGAAGTTCCAAATAGGTTTGATCGAGGGATTGTTGTCAGGCAAATCAGGTCACTGCAAGTACTGGAAACTGTTAATTTAATGGCTGGAGGTAAGATATAGGACAATTTTTTTTATTCAAAAATTAAACGGAGGAAAACAAATTTGCAATATAAATATTTTTTAAGAGATGTGCTATTTTACTCCAAAGTTAGTGGTATAATTCTTGTCTCCTTGAGTTACATTTTTCTGATGAGGTCGTCAAGTATTTCTATAAGCTCCAAAAAATATAATTTCTCTGACAGTTCATATTAACAATTACGTCGTTTTATTTTTTTTTGGAGGGGGGGGGGAGATAAGATAAGATAAGATCATTTATTAATGTCAATGCACAAAAGGTACTTACACAAGTCAGTCAATAAAAATAGTATACAATCAAATAGCTTAAATACTAATAGAACTAGTGTGTGTATCAAGGGCGGATCCAGCCTCTCTCCTTGGGGGGGGGGGGCGGTGATATCACCAAAGTACAGTATAGCAAGCGAAAGCAAGTTGTCGACGGGGGGGGGGGGCACCAGCAATATTTCCATTTCTAGTGTAAAAGGCTATTTTTCTGAATTTGAAGCTCCCCTCGGGGGGGGGGGGGAGGCTATAGCAAGAAAAACAAGTTTTCAACCGGACTGCCAGCAGCATACATATTCCTAATATAAAATGCAGAATCGGTTTTATTATCTTGAACTCAAAGCTTTTAGGAAGAGGAGGAGCGATCGCAAGCATACACATTCATATACTCTATTCAAGAACTAGAGAGAGTAATAAAACTGTTACCGAAACCTCTAACGTACCTGCTCCAGTGCCGCAGGTAACTGAGGATTGCCGTAAATCTAATTATATTTAGTTATATTTAGATATTAATAGCTTTTATAAATTTACTGCTACAATAAAATTTCTGATAGTTCAATTTAATTTCTGTCAGTGAGCAAAGTACATCTTACAGTATGTCCTTTGTAATTTATCTTATTTGTGTTTGTTTTTATATATTATTTGAAATTATACCTTTATATTTATTCCAAAATCGTTAAACCAGGGCATTTTTTCCTCAACGAAAAACTTATTACGATGAATGTTTATGATGCCTTAAGAAATCAATATCTAGATAATAATGTTAAAAACTCTGTTAAGATGTGTTCCAACATGACAGGAGTTGGAAAATTTACTATGTACTGAACAATGAAGGAGAAAAAAACGACTGGAATTGTTAGTACTCCCAAGCTACATTCGAACATGGGCAGGCGAAAAACCTCGTTGGAAGAAGAGATGTAAACTGCTATAAAAGAAGTTGTATATATATTTTATTATGCAGATCCTAACTGTTGGCAAAATTCTAAGTTAAATCAATGAAGATCGGGATTTACCTGCAATTAAAAGAACTGAGCTCAGGAAATTGCTCAGAAAACTTAATTTTTGCTGGAAAAAAACCAGATAGGAAATCTGTTCTTATAGATCGTCTAGAAAATGTCCGTTGGAGAAGGAAACATCTCTCTCAAGTAAAAGGTAGAGTTGCTAGAAATAACACAACTTAAAAAATTAGTAATTTAACTGAACTTTTGAAAGATTTTTTTTGAATGAAGTTAATGCAGAAAATTGGGAAAAATCCATATAATAAAAGAATAAAAGAAAATGTGAAAACTCAATCTCATGATCGGTGAGATAAAGGAACCAATTATAATTAATTTGAGCGAAGATAGCTTCACTGATTTTGATTATGAATTAGATACGTAATGTTTACCAACGTAAACACACGCCCTTATAGACCCCAGCGGAGTGAAGTGTGTGTCCCTGTTAAACACCTATGTTAAATCATTTTTTCAATATCTCAAAACCTAGTGAAAATTTTGTTTTTTACTAGGTTTTTTTAATATCAATATGTTTTTGAATAAAATAACACTTCGTGACTGGCTGCATGGCTGATCATCCAATGCCAATAAATAAATAAAAAAAAAAACCTAAACACAATTTAAATTTTCTGTAACATTCAAAAATTAATTACATTTCAATCCCTTTTTAGTGTTTAATTGTAATTCTGCAGATGGTTTAAGAAATAAACAAACTGAAACGTCAAATATCCTTAAAATGACCAATAGCCCCAAAAAATTTTTAATATTATATGGACGAATTTGTTTTTTTTTTATATGTTTAACTTCTTGTATTTTTGACAATGGGTATTTTGTAAGTATTTAAATTATACAGAATTTTTTTAGAGAAAAAGGCTACGTTTTAGCCTGAATGTGTCTAAAACGGTTTCTATGCCAAAATTAAAAATAATAAAAATACAGTTCTGATTTGTGTGAAATATGTCAAAATTGTCTATATTTTCTAATGTATGGGAATTATTAAGAAATCATAAGAAATTAAATATTATTATAAAAACTTTTTATTTTAAGTTTATTACCGAAATAATATTCTATGCCATAAATACTTAGTGATAAAATAAACCTTTCAATGCCTATGACAAGTATTAAAATCCTTTTTAACACTTCACACATCCAAATATCTATTGTTATCTAACCAAATAGTCCATTATTATAGACCGGTATTTTTGCTTATAACATTTCTAACCCATTCCTATGAAAAATATTTTTTCAGAGACATCGGACAAAAGAACACAGGTAGTTTTCGAAGAAAAAAAAGGGTAAAAAATGATTTATTACTCTCTCTAGTTCTTGAATAAACTGTAGTATAAGAGGCAGAATCGTGTCTATTTTCCTGAACTCAAAGGTCTTGGGGGGGGGGGGGCGATCGCCCCACCCCACCCCCCCTTGGATCCGCGCCTGGTGTGTATAAAAATTAAAATGTGTACAACTAACAAATCCAAGAAACATATAGGTTACCAAGACAAAGTAGCAACAGATATGCTTACTTAAACAATATAAACATTTAAATGAAAAGAACAGAATCAACACTACATTAATTAACATATTATTTAAAAGTTATAATTTATAAATTCCTCAGTGGAATAAAAGGCATTTTGGACAAGAATTTGTTTTATTTTATATTTAAAATTTAAATAGGGTAGATCTTGTAATTCTATGAGAATTTTATTAAAAAGTTTGATACCCCAATATCCCGGGCCACTCCGACACCTCTCCACCACACGTTGGTACATAGGCACTAATATATCCTTAAATCTAGTGTTATAGCCATGTCAGAGGAAGGGAAACAACAATAAAAGTTAAATTGTAAGACCAAAACTTGTAAAATTTGAGAAAATTAGCATGAATGTTAGTGTTTAGGATAATTTTGAAAATAACGGCAAATTTGCTAAATAAATCCGTTCAAAAAGATGCATTTGTCTAGTTTCTTACTTAATTTTTTCTTCTGTCAAACTCTTTTTCAGGTTATCCCCATCGTATGAGATTTAAAGCATTCAATTCCCGATATAAGCTCTTAGCACCATTCGCAGAACTTAATCGAACAGAAGAAAAAGTAAATGATGATTGTCGAACTATACTCCAATATGCAGTTGATCGATTAGCTAAAAGAGAGGTAAACATTTCAATTACAAACAGTCTTTACCCGTATCAAAAACTTGGTAAAATAAATGTTCTACATGTGTTCTAAAAATATTCGTCAATAATAATTAATAATTAAATGTTTATCGCCTTAACAACTTTAGGCTGGTAGTCCGGTTTCCACTAGTTGGGCCCTAGGCAAGAGGCATATTTTCCTTAGCGAAGGAATAAGGCAACAGCTAGAAAAGCTTAGAAATGAAACCAGACAGAAAGCGGCGACCTTGATTCAGTCAACTTGGAGAGGCTGGCGATGTCGGTAAGTACCAAATTGCTTCTTATATTCTATCACACTATCATTAGATTTGTGGATTTCAAAATGGGGATACCAAGTGAAGACATAGTATATGAAGAAATACTTAAGGCCATTAATTTGATACCTCTTAGGGAAAGGAGAACATACATCGATATGCGCACCTTTTATAAAATTTTGCATGGATTAATAGATTGTCCCGAATTATTAGCCATGATAGACATAAATGTTCCACAGAGAGTTTTGAGAGAATTCAATCTGTTTGGTGTTCCTTATCACAGAACAAACTATGGTTTGTCATCATCTCTTACTCGTTTTTCAATTAACGCGAATAAATTTGAAAATAATATCGATTTCTTTAATGATACATTGAATTCCTTGAGCTTAAAAATAAAGAATGCACTGTGATATATGTATCTAGTTGTTTTATCTATAGATGGTAACTTGTTTTTAGTGTATGTATTTTATATTTGCCCACCTTCTGTATACCTCTTTATTTTAACTTTTGTGTTTGTATGAGTATATTATACCCTATTTTATCTATATTGTGTATCTTCAAGTTTATTTAGTTTTGTATTTGGCTAATTATCTAATTATTTGTTCAATGTTTTGTTGTATGTTTCTGTTCATGTGTGTGATACTAGAGATTTTTATATTATACTTATGTATTGATTTTTTTCTTTTGTAAATGGCTGGTCCGTCAATAAACATTTATTTATTTATTTATTTATTTATCACCTCATCAGTTCGCTCAACTTATGAGGATATGAGGAGGACCAGATCTATTTTTTATTTAGCCATAGAACAAACTACAAGTCAGTCTGTTTACTATGTCAACATCAAACTCATTGAAACGAAGACTAACTTAAGAAAAAGATATAGTTCAGTTATAATAAAAATAAAGTTATTTATAAATTTATTTGGGGTATTACCACGAAAGATAACAACAGTTTTTGAAATTTGGAAAAATTGATTTTTTATGGTAATTTTGTAAGTTTATTGTATGCGCAATTATACTAGTTATGTGGTAGATTCTATACTTAAGTCTACATATTATTAAAATAATTTCAAAATAACAGTTTTTTTCTTTACAGTGAGTATTTGTTTCGTATTTTTTCTCTTTCCAACTTGATCTTTACCTTTTCAATTTCTTTGTTTGTTTCTTTAATATATTTCCTTCTTCTCAATTTTCTACTGTTTGACTTTTCCATCAATTTTCTGACTTACACCCATATCTTGGAGGGTGTAAGACGTAATGATCAAATTAATAAAAAAACAACTAAACATTTCGAAAATCATGGTTCTTGGATTGAGATAGTGTTAAATTGAAATTATTAACCGACGTTTCGCCTACGATTGCACGAGACATCTTCGGGGATCTTTACGACAAAAGATTAGAACACTGAACTGATGTCATGGAGTAACAATCCCTGAAATGCCTCGTGCAATCGTAGGCGAAACGTCGGGTAATAATTCTAATTTAACACTATCTAAATCCAAGAACCATGATTTTCAACTTGACCAAAGCCTTGATAGCTTTCGTTCTTTAATTAAACATTTCTTTTAATCTCTGATGCTGAGAATACCTGACTTCACGAAGGGGAAGTGACAAATTAATATATAACTTTGTATTTATTGATTCATTTTGTGGAAGCTGTCAGAAGTGTCGCCAAAATTTCATTTGTCATCTTCTGAATATATATATATTGACTAATGTATTTTAAACATTAGTCAAGATACTTACCCAGTCTTTAAATCTCTCCTTGAAAAAAAAAACGCAAATTCAGAGAATTTCAACATCATATATAGCGATACCGTTTATGAATGTTTAACATAAAAGAGTTAGAGTCGTTCTTTAATTAAACATTTCTTTTAATCTCTGATGCTGAGAACACCTGACTTCACGAAGGGGAAGTGACAAATTAATATATAACTTTGTATTTATTGATTCATTTTATGGAAACTGTCAGAAGTGTCGCCAAAATTTCATTTGTCATCTTCTGAATATATGTATATATATATATATATATATATATATATATATATATATATATATATATATATATATATATATATATATATTGACTAATGTATTTTAAACATTAGTCAAGATACTTACCCAGTCTTTAAATCTATCCTTGAAAAAAATAACGCAAATTCAGAGAATTTCAACATCATATATAGCGATACCGTTTATGAATGTTTAACATAAAAGAGTTAGAGTCGTTAGGTATCCATGAAGAGGCTTCAACACACATTAAGTGAATTAGATCGAAAAAATCGTATGAATGTAGATAAACATTATATTAACCTGACTACATGCGTATAGAATGTTAATTGCAAAAAAGATGCCATGTTAGTAGATGTTAACTTATTCTTCTTAATGTCAGTCTGTTTTGTAAACAACGAATGTTAGACTTTGTTAATAATAAAGTCATACAGCAACAACTCAAAAATCTTGAGAAACAAGTTTATATTTCTTCACTTCGATCCAATTCTTGTTCCTAAATAAGGGGCATATTTTAGTTACTTTCCACCTCTGTGAATACACATGTTTCAAAGACACCTTAAAAATTTGACATAGAAAAGCAGTCAAAATATTAATATTGTCTTTAATAAGAACACATGAAATAAAATCGGACCCACTGGATTTTTAGGTTATGCTCACCTAAATAGCAGACGATACTGCGTCTTTTGAATAATCTATAAATGCCATATTAAATAATATGATTAATGAGGTGAAAGTACCCTGATATGGTAAAAATAGCGTAAAAATTTTATTTTTGCTGGAAATATCTCCGAAATGGGTTATTTCTAATGTTTCTCTATGTAACACTGATGTGTCTTAATCATTACTTGTACCCTGTACCCTAAACAATTTGAATTTGTTATAATATATAATGCTCTATCTGCATTAGACTACATAGGAAAATAGCAGCTAACATTTTTAAAGAGTGACAAAAAACTATGTTATTTAATATTTTGTATAATATTTCATAAAACTTATTGCAACATATGTTAACTGATATGTGAGCACTCAGCACAATCAGCAATAGCTGAATTCACAATAAAAAGCGTTAAAATGGGCTTTTTCAAAATTAAAAACTTAATTACTACCTTGTACAATAAACCTCTCCCGCCGCTATCTCCCCACTCTTTTTTAATATAGCCTTGGAGAAGGTAATATGTGAGGCAAAAACCGAGACTTTTCTATTCAGAAATCAGCGCCCCCGCCTCATATTGGCCTTTACGGATGACATAGATATCGTTGGAAATACAACTGTGAACGTTGAAGAAGGATTTCTAAAAATAGAATCTGCAGCAAAAAATATAGGCTTGAAAATAAAACCAAGTAGATGACCACATCAAGAATGTAATCACGGACTAATACAATTTTGAAAGAGTCCATGAATTTAAATATCTAGGTGTCAGTAGTACATCTGACCAATCGTTGCTGTTTCGCATTACAGAAAATAATAAAATTTAAAAATGTATCTCTGACGACAAAAATCAAAATATATCACTCCATCGTACGACCGATTTTGACTTATGCCTGTGAGACCTGGGACCTTGACGAGACAGATCGAGAACAGACCAAGAATTGCAGAGAGAAAAATGCTACGGAGTATATACGGACTAATAAGGGATGATATTACACAGCAGTACCATAGTAGAATAAACAGGCAGCTAGAAAAATTATATGACCAATCTGACATAGTAAAAATAATTAAAACAGAAAGTCTGACTTGAGCGGCCATGTCAAAAGGCAAGAAAATGGAAGAATAGTCAAATTAGTATGGTAGCAGGCCCCAACATGTAGAAGACCATTAGGAAGACCACGACTACGGTGAACTTAGAACCCTGAACATCACGGATGCAGAGGAGCTAATGACGGACGGAGTCCAATGGACACGAATCGTTAAGTCACCCTGGGTTGTAAGAGGTACAGAGAGAGATGGATAATGTATATAATCCAAAATCGTCCCTCTATAAAACACAACCAAATTGGCAAAAATTAGGGATAGAAATCTTTTTTTTTTTGATGTTTGTAATATTGTTGTAGAACAGTTCAGAAGAAAAATCCCAAAAGCCCAATAGATATTAACATCTTATAAAATTTTCATCCACGGTTTTAAATAGGTCCCCATGCAAAACCACAGCTTAGATGCAATAAGAGAATTTCTATTTACTTACTCCAAATAACGATGATTCCAGAATTTTCAAAAACCATCAAACAGGTTCGTTATTCACAAGAAACTGAAGTAAAATAGGATTTAAGCAAGCTTACGGAAAACAATTCATCTTTTTGAATTTTACGATAGAAAAGGTGTAATATATTTATTATTTTGTATAAGTATATTTCCTCAATAGCCACTTTTATATTTATTATATTATTAATTTATTGCATTTATTAATTTTTTTATTACAAAAGATACCGCTGGACCACATTAAGGCGTGAAAAAGCTGATCATATGGGTTCAACAGCTCTCCTGAAATCAACATTGCCTAGAACCGGATCAGTTCCAGCCACGCGACCTCGTCCCCAACCCATTGCCGGAACTCCTCCGCCGGATTTGACGGAAAAATGCGATGCGAAGATAATCCAGCAAACGTGCAATTTGTTCGGATTAGATCTGGAAAGACCACCCCCTGTACCACCTAGTAGATCGTATACGGTGACTGGAAACACTAAATTGGGTAAGAAGAAATATTTTCTTCATGTAAAGTACTCGTTTTTCACTTAACCAAAAATAATAAAATATAAACTTGATATTTTAAATAAGAATAGATTTCGTAAATTAAAGTAATGTTATGCAACTTTTGTTCCTATTATATGACTTTATATTTTAGGTTACCCTCAGACAAGGCTAATGAAAATGTCATTCCCCGAAGATGCGTCAGGCGATGGACCTGTACTTCTGAAAGGGGAGTCGGTCCTTGTTGTCGGAACGTCTCAACGAAGAGGTCACCTTATTGTTGAACACAAAAACAGTACTTTACACGTGCCTTTCCAGTTTATGGAATTAAAGCAATGTTAATGTTTGCAATAGTATTAAAAACGTTGACTTGGATCAATTTAACTTTTTGCAAATAAATTTATTAGACACGGGTATGTGCGTTTCAGTAAAAATTAAATACGTTTTACATTATACAGGATGTTAAGAAAATAGCTTATTATATTGGGTATAATCGATTAGGTGTATCCAAATAGAAATAAGTATAAGGTTTTGTACGCTCCTTTGTGGAAACGTATATTTATGTCTGTTTACCTCGAGTATCTTTTTCACTTATCATATAATATTTAACTCAGTTATACACATATGGGGTATTGATAATATAATAATGGGCTATGATATAAGAACGTAAGATAAAGATATAAAAAAAAAATGGAATTACAGTAGAGCAGTTCAGGTCAAAATTATTTTCAAAAATGTTTTATTTTCTTCCCTAAATTTTGTTTTAATAAAAAGAGTAGCTCTGGATAGAATTTTTATTTTTATTATTTACATTTTTGAGCACATAAGGTGAATATTGCGTTATTTTAGGGTGTCCTATGTTATTCCAGAGTAGATCGTATATTATTAGATGAAGGATTTTTTTGTAAAAATAATTTTAAATTCATCAAACGAAAAAAATTTAAAATCCCATCGAGTTATTATGAACGAGACTAATGTGATGTCTCTTACATTACTATACACATACTAAACACTAATATACAGGGTGTCCCAATTTAAAAGATCTATTCAAATATTTCCCAATGTACTTGAGTGAGAGAAAAATGTTCAATACAGATGTTATAGCATTCGAAGGAGACATCTTAACTATGACCTTGATCCTGATTCTCAAGGTCCTTTAATAATCTTTTTTCCCCAAACAGAACTTCCACTTGTCATAACAGAAGTGAAAAGCCAAGGGAGTTTCCCTTAATTAATTACACGAGGGTCAATTATCATCTGGAGGTCATTTGAAGATCAAATGTGCCGTTTCGTTGAATTAGTAAAAAAATCAACTTATAATTTGGAAACTAGGCATAAGGGAGAGAATCTAGGGGTGCAAAGAAATGTAGAAAATGTAGAAAATTAAACGAAAATTGACTTTGGGCTTCAGAATGGTCTGCAAAGTCATTTCAAGATCAAATTGCTTTTTCCAAATCAATAATGGAAAATTTCACTTTTAATTATAAACCTATTTTGTAGTCTTTTAATGCTCAACTCTAACGCCATAATAATATACCCCTTTTAAATTTCTACAAGTTTTTTTCTTAACAATTTTCTCGAACGTCTTTAGTTTCCAAATTATTGGCTGATTTTAAACCGATCATGGAAAAAAAAAAGAGTTTTGACCCACTAGTGACCTTTAGACGATATTTGAGCTCCATGACATCTATATGCTTGAACGTGAACCTTAATTTTAATTTCTACCAAAAAATGGAGGTTCTGATTTGAAAGAAAAAAAAACAAAGTTGCAATGCATTTAAAAATCCTCTTCAAGGTCACCATAATTTAACTCGTAAAATTAATTAATTTTTTTATGTGTTAAAAAAATCACTTAATTTTTGGTATCGTGAGGTGTGAAAGTTACATTTTGCATGAAAAAGGTATAAAGAACAATTGAAAATAGAGTTTCTCATTTGAAAAATAATTTTACTTTGAAATGACCTTAAAGCTAAGACTCAAGGTCAAAATCAATACCTCTGTTGGATGTCCCCTTCAAACTTTACAATTTTTGTACTGAACATTTTTCTCTAGCTCACGCACGTTGAGAAATGTTTGTGGGTTTCTTAGAATGTGATATATTCTGTAATAGACCCATTAAAGTGTAAATAATCGGGATACTTCTTTTAACTGATAAAATTTTTATTGCCAACATGAGCGAAACTACAATGAGACCCTAAATATGACTAAAATGTGATTATCGGATCTGTATTGTCATTATTTTTACGTTTCGATTAGATTGTATGTCCAATCGTTATCAAGTATAAACTAAATGTTTTGTTTTAAGACTACGAGTTTATAGAGGTTGCCAAAGATTAGATATCTCAACACTGGGTTTACGGAAGATTCCATTATTATTTTTAATGTTAGCTTCTTCTATAAATTTTCTCTTTTTTCATGTTGAGTTCCATATATATTGCCACAGCTTCAGACTATTTTATATGGTGTTGTTTTTCCCAGGCGTGCTTTGCAATTTCGACGTTTCCCCTTTTCTTCTATGAGTTTTATGTTCCTTAATTCTAGCTTCTAGGGTTCGCTTGGTTTCTCTAATATACATTTCACCACACTCATATGGTACATTGTAAACACATTCTTTCTTATCGGTAGTTTTTGGTTTTGTTTTTGTTAAATGACCTCTAAGTGTATTTCCTGATTTAAAGGCTGTTTTTATATTATAACTTCTGGCAATTCATCTTATTTTCTCCAAAATTCCTTTAATGTACGGAATTGTGAAGAAGGAATGTGTTTCTTGCTGTCCAGTGGTCGTTGTTCTAAAGTTATTTATAACATCGTCACTTAATTTTAAAAGATAACTATTCTATTGTAAATCGGATTTAATGTTTGTTACCTCTTTTTCCAATGCATTATGGCATATAGATATAGCGCGATTATAGAGATTGCGTATAATTCCCCGTTTTGTTATAACAAAATAATTAGAACTATGGTTAAGATATTGTCCTGTATGTGTTGGCTTCCTGCATACTGAAGTTTTAATAGTTTCGTTTGAACGATTCACCATGACATCTCTATATAAACTCGTAGCCTTAAGACAAAATATTCAGTCTAACTTGATGACAATCAGAGATACAACCTGATCGAAACGTTGTAAAAACAAACAAAAACAAAGACAATGCAGCTCCGACAACCACATTTTAGTCAATCTTCAACATTGTCTACAACCTTCAAACAAACCCTAAATATGGGTTGTTAAAAAATTAAAAAAAAAAATAGTTTTTCATATACAGTTACGGATAAAAAAGCACCATATGAAGAAATATTTATTAGGCACTTAGAAAAGTCAATAGATGAGATTTTTGAAAAATCCAAGCATATACAGTGTGGGAACAAAAACTTGTTTTATTTAGGAAAAAAATCTCTTTATTTTAAAATGTAGAGAAAAACATTACTAAGAAAAAGCATATTTTAATTTTGCTAGATTTTGTTTTTTTCTTGAGTAAATAATATTTTTCCCATGTGGTGCAACATTTCTGCTGCTTACTATATGTAATATTGTTTTCTATCATATAAAAACAAGTTAATATACTAAAATACACTTTTCGAAATTATTTCTTTTTCGAGATAGAAAAAATAAATCAAGTCGTGAAACGGACATAAAATGAAATTTGTATAAGAAAGTTCGAAAATTGCGTTTTCATTGGTCAGCTAGATAGCTCGAAATTTCTGGAAAAAGTATAATTTATTTGACATGATCACCTCTTAAAATATAATAAGATATTTTCATAACATTCCCTATCTCTACATTATTTCTGATTGGTTCTTATTATATAAACTTAAATTGGTCCGACTTCAGATATTGTATTAAAACGTATACGAATTAGCAACCTTAACGTTTTTTGCGTTAAATATACATATAATAATGTTTCCTAATTAAAGTTTTAGTAATATTTATCAATACCGCTCTAAAAATAATATCGAATTTTTGTGATTTCGTTTAACCGTACTAGTACAAAAACTAATTTTAAAGTCATCATAATTTTTACGCATCCTAACAATTTGTTTAATAAAGTACACCCGAATATCCATAATTTTGACAGAGTACTAAAATATTTATTACAATAAGGGTGAGTTTATATAACTTCATATTTTTAAGTCCTAAACCATTAATACAATGTTTATCTCATATTTTTATTTTTATCTCTTTACATTACGACCTTAAACGTTTCCAATATTCAGTTTTTAAAGTAAGAGTTTTTTTAGAGCAAAACTGATTTGCTCTTTTGAATATATAGTATACACTATGTACGGTATAAAATGCAATAGACAATTAATATCTATATAAATAAAAAATATAGGGATGGAAGGATGGAGCATTTCCTCCTTTAATTAATGTGTCTCTTTTCTAATCTATTGCGCGAACACCGAAATGTCCGACTCTACGACATCTATTAAGTTTTATAAATCCGCTAACACACGTCATTAGTTGCAAAAAGAAACATGATAATACAATTACAGCTGGTGTTTTTGTTATTGTCGTATTAATGTAGAGTGTTAGTGGTTCGTTAATGCTTCCCTTGTCCTTCCAGTATTTGTATCGAAAGGATCTTTTGTATCTTATCCTATTTTAATAAAACCTCTGGATATTTAGACTTTTTTTGAAGAACAACACTATTTTAATATATCCAGTGAAAGGATAGAAAACCTACTATACAGTGTGACCAGTGAAGTCCGCATCAGATGGGATTTTTTTTATTAATAGCTCTATTCAAAATTTGACTTTGGCATCAATTTCTGCTTCGATCGAGATGAGAATTAACTTGAAAAAAAAATAGTAGTCACGTGATTAGCATTTTCTGTCAAATTAATTTTTTTTACAAGAAAATTCAACAGCGGGGTTATATCTCAAAATATGGAACAAAGTTATTAGAAAAAGTTTCTCTAAATGAAATTTTTAATCCATATGCAATATTTCAGCTGTATAAAATAATCTGGATTTTATGCACATTTTCTGTAAATTGCACCACTGTTGCAAAATAAGACTCGACGCAACCTACATAAAACTTCTTAGTTTTGACAATGTTTTATTCCAGACTATTTTGTTTAAAGTAACGCCATATTAAATGTGTGTTTTTCGACAAAATCCAAATAGGGGTACAAAATTTAGTCACATGTGATGCAAAGTTTGTTTTTGGCCCTGTATAAGGCAACTTCATAAAATAATTATTTTTGAAAACGTACTTTGTGTCTAAAACTAATATTAAGAAAATAGTTTAATTGAAAAGACTCAAATTTTCTAATAAAAAAATCATAATATAAAAATTAAATGCATTTAAAATTCCACCTTTTTAACTGATAACAGACTATTTTTGATATTTGAGTATTAAATTAAAAACAATTCAAAAACTTAAAATTTAAAATTAATTTTCTGTGCGCCTTCCATTACGTTCAATAGAAACAATTGTTCTTCTTAATACTTCTTTAATGGAGCTTTTGATATTAAGGTTCCTTATTTCTAAAATATAGGTTCAAATGATCGATGCTTTTGATGCATCATCGTAAGGTACAAAATACCCGTTAATTTTTTGGAAACTGCATTTAAAAAACAAAAGACTATTTTAACTTTTTTAATATCATACCTTCATGACAAATAAGGGAGTTTTAAAATAAATCGTTGAAACTATAAACGTAAAATTAAATAAAAATTCATTTTCCACCTAATGCAGACTTTATTGATGACACTGCGTACTTGTTTGTCTTAATTATATTGTGTATTACTTTTAGACACAAACTACGTTTTCGGGGTCAAAAACAAATGAACTTTGCATCACATGTGACAAAATTTTAATAGCCCTATTTGGGTTTTGTAGAAAAACACACATTTAATATGGCGCTAATTTATACAAAATATGTTTGGAATAAAGCTTTGTCAAAACTAAGAAGTTTTATGCAGGTTGCGTTGAATCTTATTTTGCAACAGTGGTGCAATTTGCAGGAAATGGGCAAAAAATTTAAATTATCTTATACCACTTTTGATTTTTTTTTTGTAAAAAAATTAAAATTTGACATGTAATGCTAATACTATTTTTTTTTTGGTTAATTTTCATCTCGATCGAAGCCGAAATTGATACCAAAGTCAAATTTCGAATAAAGCCATTAATAAAAAAAATCCCATATGATGAGGACTTTCCTGGTCACAAAACGCGAGCCAACTTAACAAAACTCGAAAGACAACAGAGACCACCATCAGTTCTAAGCGAGTAATGAGACGAACCACACTTGAAAATGTCAAATGAGATTTTGGCGAAGCGAAACGTCGTAAAAACGATTTTTTGAATCTCATTTGGCATTTGCAAGTGTAGTTCGTCTCATTACTCGTTCAGCACTGAAGGTATATATATATATATATATATATATATATATATATATATATATATATATATATATATATATATATATATATATATATATATATATATATATATATATATATACAGGGTGTCCAAGATAAGGATCCTAAGCATGGGGATCTCGGAAACAGTTGGAGATACGAGGTCGGTTAAATTAGAGAAAAGTTGCGCAATTTAGTGCTAAATTAAACGCAGTTGAAAAAATTTAAAAATTTCAAACACTTCCGGAGATTTCCGGAAAAAAACGAAATTTGGCAAAATCGTTTTTAATTTTTGCAGGCTTTATTTAAAGAGATATCAGAAAATAAAAGGTAGATTCTCATTGCCACTTTTTATTTTTTATAATCTGGTCTAAACAAAATTTAAATCCGACGTTTCGTTTCTGAGATACCATCATGAACTTTCATTTTTTATATGGAACAAAAAAAAGTATCCCATGTATTTGATAGCATTTTTTATTACAAATTCAACGGTGTATCACACTTGCATATCAAGTGTGTAGTTCATTGGCTTTTATAAAACTGATATACCTGTCTCTCTCGCTCTCATGGAGCTCTTATGGAAAGTACTTGAACTACGTATTCGATATGCAAGGGTGATACACCGTTAAATTTGTAATAAAAAATACTATCAAATACATGGGATACTTTTTTTTGTTCCATATAAAAAATGAAAGTTCATGATGGTATCTCAGAAACGAAACGTCAGATTTAAATTTTGTTTAGACCAAATTATAAAAAATAAAAAGTGGCAATGAGAAACTACCTTTTATTTTCTGATATCTCTTTAAATAAAGCCTGCAAAAATTAAAAACGATTTTGCCAAATTTTGTTTTTTTCCGGAAATCTCCGGAAGTGTTTAAAATTTTTAAATTTTTTTAACTGCGTTTAATTTAGCACTAAATTGCGCAACTTTTCTCTAATTTAACCGACCTCGTATCTCCAACTGTTTCCGAGATCCCCATGCTTAGGATCCTTATCTTGGATACCCTGTATATATATATATATATATATATATATATATATATATATATATATATATATATATATATATATATATATATATATATAGGGTTTCAACTTTCAAGAGATTATAATCTATAACAAATTATCTATTAAGACATTTCAAACTGTTGAAAATTAATTTTTTATTTACTTTTATTCATTTTTGACTTAAGAAGATGATTTATAAGGGGTGAAATGATGTCACGCATCATAAATTATATTTCGGAATATGAAATATTTCAAAATAATTCCAGTCTGTTTAAAACTAGAGTTTTTCAATGTTTTGTCATAAGGGGTAGTTTTCACCCTCTAAAAATAAAAATCACACATCAGGAGCATATAACTTTTGATCTAGAGGGTAAAATAAGCTTAATCTCAAATTTTCAGAAAAATCGCTCTTATCCAAAATAATACGGAGGTAATATTCTATTTTTATCGTCAAATGCTGGACTACACAAATTTTTTCAAAAGTTAGAAATTTAAAAATTGCATTACCTTGTTTATCAATCGGAAATTACGTTTATGATCATCTTAAATAATTAAGAAATAAAAATAAGAATATGGGTAAATCTACCCTTGTGTGTCACATCCATTGACGCAAATTTTGATTATATTTACAAGCAGTACTTTGTCAAAAATAAACTGAAAACACTTCATGACATTCTAATAGTATTATTGTAAAAATAACGTAGAGTAAGGAGCCTTCATAGATTAAAATATTTTTTTAAGGTATGGATAAGGCAACTCTCCAAAATTTGACACCTTCAGCACTCGAGTTGAAGCGAAATTCTCAATGTTCTTGCCCCAAAATAACAAGTTATTTGCGACCACAGAAGTTATTAAAAAATACCCCGGTATAGAAACTTTACAAAATTCACTCGTAAATATTTCATACCTATAAAACTATTCCGAAAAAGTCAATATTTCGTTTTTTGGTGCGTGAAGTTGACGATAAATAAAAAAATCATTCTAATAAACTAGAAAGCCAACTTTTTCAATTGAAATTTTGTCATCGGTGGTATTTTGGCCGCTACATAACCCGAGTGTAAAAGATTAGTCTAAGGAGAGTTTTAAAATATCTATATCGATTCTGTTGGCAATAGCATATAATATTTATTGATCTATGTTTGGATTTAACCTGTAAAAACAGTATAACTCAGTCTGCGTAATGAAAAAAAAATCGATTTCGCCAAAAAACTTTATACAGATATCTGAAGGTTATAAGATATCCAGTTGTTCATATTTCATCGAGTTCCTCCAGTTAAAAAAAAAAACGTTACCTAGAACCCAAAATGCTGTTAAATTTTGCAGCGTTCTTCAATTTGAAGTTCCGATATCATAATACTGCCGAACTCCGAGCTGCTCCCCCCACCACCAGCTACAGCTCATTTCTGCAAGTACTTGCACTTTAAAGGGCAGTTCATGCATAATGCATAAATTCATTCATTGCATCGTAAAATATAGTCCTCGTTTAAACTCTGTGTTTTTTTTATAAATAATAGAGATATGATTTTTTAAAAAAAGTCTGTCTTGACTCTTATTCGTCGTAGAGCGGTTTTTTTCTAAGATCAGGGATTTTTAATCCTTTAATGTTATATATATATATATATATATATATATATATATATATATATATATATATATATATATATATATATATATATATATAACATCAGTGTATGACGTTCTACGCCGTCTTCTGATTTCCAGTCTCCATTGATCTCGGTTTGTCCATAGGTTTTCATCCATTCCTCTTGTTCTTATATCTTTATCCACTCCTTCTCTCCAACTTAGTCTGGGTCTACCTCTCTTCTTACCTTTGGTGCCCAATTTAAAACTTTTTTTGGAAGTCTAGTATCGTCCATTCGTTGAACATGTCCGTACCATCTAAGTTGGTTGATTTTGATATCTTCTGTTATCTTGTGCTTAACGCCCATAATTTCTTGGATTCTTTCATTTCTGACTCTGTCCATTCTAGATTTTCTGGCCGCGCTTTTCCAATAATCCATGTCTGTAGCTTCCAGTGTTCTTAGAGTTCTTTCTTTCAATGGCCATACTTCACTTCCATAGGTGAAAATGCTTTTAACAATACTATTAAAGATTTTGTGTTTGTTTTCTTTGGATATTGTTTTATCCCACAATATGCTGTTCAACTGTCTAATAGCTTGTCGTCCCTGGTTGTTTCTATGCTTGATTTCTTCGTCAAGTTTGCCGTCGTTGGTTATATGCATTCCGAGATACTTGTATTTCTCACAGTGATTTATTTCCTGCTGCTGTTGTTACAGAATCAAGTTTTGTTGCTGTCCCCCATTCTATTAGCTTACGAGCCATGTATTCTAGATCTTCGTAGTCTTGTGCTAGAACTCGTCGTCTGCGAAACACAATGTGTATAGTATGGAGTTTAGTGGAATGCCGATATTTTCGCACTTTCTTTTCCATGTTTTTAACGCTTATTCCAAGTAGATTTTAAACAAGGTTGGAGACAAACAACATCCCTGCTTGAGCCCTTTGCTAACCGTGAATCCTTTTGAAATATTATGCCCTTTCTTTATTTTGCTTGTATTATTTGAATAGAGCTCTTGAACAGCCTTGATAAGTATTATATTTATATTTGTTTTTTCTAGGGCTTCCCAGAGTTTTTGTTGTGGTACGCTGTCATAGGCTTTTTTGAGATCCACGTAGAGCAGATGCATTTCTTGGTTCCTTGCTGATTTTTTTCTCAATTAGCTGGGTTATTGTAAAAAGATGGTCAACAGTAGATCTACCTGCTCTAAATCCAACCTGTTCTTCGGCCTCCATATCTGAGTATTCGCTCTCAATCTTCTTTTTGACTAGTTTTCCAATACACTCTCGAGACTGTGCAGAGAACCGCAATTCCTCGATAGTTATCACAGGCGTCTTTACTTCCTTTTTTGTATATAGTGGTAATATAGGATGTTTTCCACTCTTCGGGTATCTTTTCTCCGTTTATACATTTTTGGTGGAGGTTTGTCAATTGTCTGTATAACTTCTCTGTGCCGTATTTAAGTAGCTCAGGCGGGATATTTCCGGGACCTGGTGATTTTCGGTTTTTTAATGTTTGACATATTTGCTTGACTTCTTTGCAATCTATTCTTCTATCTATTCTTAGTTGGTACGTACGTGCACGCCGGAATCAGCTTGTACTATTTATTGGTATTCTGCTCTTTCTTTTGCTAGCAATTTTGAAAAATATTCATCCCATTGAGTACCATAAAAAATTACAAAAATGACATATCTATACCATAAAAAATTACAAAGTTATTCTAATTGTTTATAAACAAAAAAAATATCTAACCAACTTTTTTAACAACAATTATGGAATAAATATATATATTTTTTTAACTTTCCTTGTAGTTTGACCCTTCAAGAATCTATTTCACTTTTAAAAATGTCTTTAGAAGCATTATCTTCTTTTTAACAATTGTTTAAACTTTTGGTATTTTAAGAAAGAGTTGACATTACTCATAAACTATTCAACCGATCAGCTGAGCTTTCACAAATACCCATAATAGCCTCATTATCAAAGTATTATATGCCACTTTCTGCCATTATGGTAAAAACATTTATAAAATGGGGAAAAAAAAATTTTTCGCCATTATCTCGATAAATTGTTTATCGATTTTCACGGGTAAAAGCTCAAATTAAAGGTCATTTTAATACCTACAACTTTCCCCCCTACTACTTTTTTCTAAAATGTCATCGGAAAATTCTACGGGCGGAATATCGAATTTTCCGACTTTTGCCGTTGTTTATAAAAAACAGAGTCGATCTGACAATATATATCTTTACATATTTATCACTTACTAGCCCCCTTCCCCCCATATGATTTAAACCCTTCAGATATCTGTAATAAATATTTTCGCCTTTTTTAGACTGGAGTAGTAGTATCCTGCTATGGCAAAATAAATATTCGTAAATGTAATACATATTTTCATATAAACGGTATTATAGTTCAAATATATTTTACCTTCTGAACTTTCTTTATATATACAGTGGTGGCCAACTAATTAGAAATATTGGGAAAAAGTAAATAAAATTCAAAATACAAGGTGGTCGCCGAGAGTTGAAGGATTTGAATATTTTATGATTCTAAAGGTAATTTTATTTAAATAAAATAAAGTACAACCTCGGTCCCGTTCTCTGTAGGCAGTCTTAAAACCCGTCCATATCCAGAGAAATATTAAAAATTTGTCAATAATTTTTCTGCTCCTGAAGATTTGTGTTTGGATGGTTCCACAAAAATATCCTCATTCAATTTTAATGTGTCCCCGAAACAATTTTAATAGGGAATTTTATGATATTTCCACAATATGTGAAGTCTTGATGAAACTATGATTGATTGTTTTATGGAAACATGTTCAACTGTTGACTCACAAATTAATCATACCAGTAAAGCATAGAATTGATAGCAACCGCATTCTTATTCTTATCTTAAAAATAGTACTGCCTTATAATTCCTATTGAAGATTGCATAATTCTTTTTCGTGGATTTCCTATAAATTGTCTGAACTCTAATAACAACAATTTTGTTAGATGATATATCCTGGTAAATGGAAATGCGCCTGGAAGGACATCTACTAATTAAGTACATCAACCTCATTTTCAAGCAAAATTTCAGCAAAATATAGTTTCATCTACTCCTGGTAGTTTTTCAAGGCCTGTATTTTATGTATTTTGCAACCTACACAAAGACGGGCCACTCTGGAGCTTTCCAAACTCCAAAAACTAGCCTGTCTATGCATTACGGGTGCCATGAGAAGTACTCCAACAGCAGACATGGAAACCCTATTAAACTTTCCTCTCCTTGATGTGATAATCAAGTTTGAGGCGAGAATGGGGCTTATAGGGCAGAAAGAAATAACGTCTGGTGGATAGGACCTGCTCTCGGACATACCAGCATCAATGGCGTGGTAACGAACCTATTGTTAGAAATGAGCAGTGATACCATTCCAAGAAAATACAACTTTGACAGATTTTACACCATTTAGCTTGACTGGAAGGCTCTGTTTGACCGAACAGTGAGTCAGCCAGGAAATCTCGTCTGGTACACGAATGGATGGAGACTTAATATGAGTGTAGCACTAGGGAAGCACATCACAATATTTCAGGCAGAAATTCACTCTTGGGAGAATTTGAGAAGGAGTTATAAGGGCGGGATCGTTCTCATCTTCTCTGGAACCACCTTGCGGCTTGCAAGCACAGCAAGCTATTGCTGAGAAGATCATCCGCCAAACTAAACCGTGAAACCCGAGCCTGCTATATCATATAATCAATCAATTAATCAATCACGGGTCACATTTTCTTTTTCTATTCGTGGCAGAAGTTATTAAAACGAATCAGTTCATTGTCATTGCGAATAAGTTATTTTGCAATAGCAGAGTACAATAATAAAAAATAATGAGATAAAAAAAGTGTTTATATAAGTATTATAATTTTTTGATTTTATTTATATTCGAATATTATTTTAGCTCAGCTTGCCATTTCGACTATTTAATATTTTGTATAATGTTAGAACTATTTAATGATACTATTTTTAAGAACGTATTCTGCTTAAGCAGTAATTCTCAAATATTTTATTAAAACTGTTACAACAGATAGAGAATGTGTTTTTTTACAGACTAACTCTATCCCCGAGATAAATTAATTTCAAAACATTGACAGATATCCCATCACCCCACGTATCCCCTGTAAAAGCACGGAGTCTAATTTCGGGGCTGTTTGAGATTGATTAGTCTATCTGGGGTTGGTTAGTTAATCTGAGGTTGATGAGACAATCTAAAGTTAGCCCGTTTGAGGTCAATCAGTGATTAATCCCAAGCTAGTCGCCAGTTAAAGGACCGTACACCATCAGCGATCATGCAAAATTTCAGCAAAATGTTTACAATTTGGGAGCTATGTTTGTTTTAATGCTTGGACTATCTAAATTTTGTATGGATGAGGAAAATAAAAATCTACACTATCAGTAATTTTTTTAAATTATCGCCTTTGTAGATGGCGTGCGGTATTCAGATTAAAAATTGTGGCCTAAATGACTTCTGAGGGTCGCCGTTCGGGATTGTGCAAAATAATCATACATATCTTCCTAAAATCAATTAAAAGTGCAATTTTCGAGAAAAATCAATTTGTTTGCATCCATGAGGGGCAAGAAATTCTGAGTGTAAATTAGGTATTAAATAATAAATTCCTCGGCTTGTCAAATGTCGATCAGATCTATTTTGTTTTGCAATTATGAAACATAAAATTATTAACTGTTAGTTTTCAATTTTCCATCGAGTTGTTTTCCTGATTTTATACAAAGCTCACTTTGGTAAATTTACTTTAAAATATTGCAGTATAACTTAGTATCTGAAATAAACATACTATTCTAGATTATACTGTTGGAGATCATAGTATATATTCGAAAACTTGACTTATAAAAAACGGTTTTTCCTTAACCTAGGGTACGAGAGCCGCAGCCCCTCTGTTTCCTTCCTTTTAAATCAGTTAAAAAGGATTTAATCAGTTCCTATCCCATACACAAAAGTTACTGATATTCCTAATTCTGTTACCATTACATCCAACATATAATATTTGTCGTGAGGTACGTTATAACTTATTATCCGGTCAAAGTAGACATTCAAGGTTACCAAAATTCACATAGAGCTGAAAATTTGTACAAATGTTCGGAACACCATTACAAATAAGTTATCAAAAGTCCTAAACGATCCCATGCCTGAAAAAAAAATGTATTCAAGGTCAAAGTGGGGAAAAATGGGTTTTTCTTGTTTTTCAGCCAAACGGTAAGTTTTATCATCAAAATAGCAGACCATAAAATCAGATCATAAAATTACCTATAAAAATTGTTCTTACACTTTTTTCCCTAAGAGTCACCGTTTTCGAGATATCATCGCTCAAAAAGTTGAGAAAGCTGCGTTCTCCAAAATTTGCAAACGTTTCCACGTCACCTGTGAGGTAGTGTACTTGACGCGTTTTTTTTAACGTGGTTTCCCCGGTAGGCCTATTCCACGAACCATACTGTACTATGTAATGATTAAAAAAAAAAAAAAGAAATAGTTAAAAATAATCGAAGCTGTCTGGATTTTATTGAATTTAGGTCAATTATTCGTCAGATTCATTATCGTTAAATACTTCTGCTTCTTCTTGTTCTTCGTCTTCTCGTTCTTCTTCTTCTTCTTCCTGCTGAGTGCAAATAAATCACTCCAAAAGCGATGTATCAGACGTCTCTTCGTTGATATGAACCGTCTTCTAATGGAGATTCAACATTGGAACACGAGTGGCCTTGGCAATTTGTACATGCTAATGAACAAAATAACCCAGCTTTTTTGCAGCCGCATTTAGCATTCCATCCCTTTTTACAATTGCAAAAAATTGTGTTGAGGAGTTTTTCTGGTGCAGGTGGGAGTAAAGTCTGAATTGGTTCCAATGTATTGTCAGTCAACTTTCAACCCCAATCTTCTGGATCTAGTTGATTACCAAGCCACAGTTGAACTTGATAATATACCCGAAATAGATGTTGTTGGGCAGAAGCAGAGGTTGGAGGAAGAGAAGCTAATTGCACTCGCTTTTTGTTTCGAGTATTTTTAACAAAAGATGCGTAGCGGAACTTATCGATGCAGGCAATTTTTTTTGGAGCTCCGTACATGGCAAGAAGAAAGCGAAATCCATTGGTGATAATTTCTTGTGGAGTAGAGTTATTATTTTTAAAAACTTCAGCACAACCGACTAAATCTTGTTTTTCAAACATTTTAAAAACAGATGTTTTATCCCTTCTGTAAAATGCTGATGTCGTATCGCAGCCACTTATTGCATGTAGAAACAAAGCATGATTTTGGCACTTTGCAAAAGCAGATAAACTTTGTGTTGAATATATTTCAGACTGATCTCGAGCTTTCCTAGGTTTTAAAAAATAAATGGTTTTGTTAGTTGGAGTTCGAGCAGTCAGTAAAACCAGTAAATCAACGTCCTCACCAACAACAATAGTTGTGTTTGTCAAATTGAACTGTTCTAATGCTGTTTCAATGATGAGGACATCAGCATCATTAACAGCTTGTTTGACAAGTATACCTTCACTGGTCAATCTTTCTTTTAGCAGTGAAATGAACCATGACTTGTTGTGGGTATTTGCCAGAAACTTTTGTTGAGTAGTGGGAACGGTCATAAATTGATCAAATAAAATGTCTGAAGATGTTGTAGCTCGATGACGTTGTTCTGCGGCTTTAATGTTCCTCGTGCAATCGGTGTAGCCATCAAAATACTACAGTAACTCTGTGACCAAAATGTCGATGTACATACCCAAATAGCACACTTCAGTCCACTGGATATCCATCGTTTATCCAAAGCTGGACATACTGGGTATCCATGGGATGTCCACAATTTGTCCACCAACATCCGATGGATATCCACTAGACTATACGTTTGTCCCACTCATGGACGTCTTTTTGGATTACATATATTGTCCAAGTATGGATCATTTTTGGATATTAATAGGACTAATTTTGGATGTCCATATATTGTACATTCTTGACCCGATTGTGGGCATATTATCCGATGGTATTAAGCTTTTTGGATAAATAGGTCATAATCTATGGTTCCCTCTTCTTGACGTTCCGGTAACGTGAATGGTAGATATTTTCAGAATTTGCTTAGGGTCCGAGAGCTTACAGTACCTAATTAATCTGCACTTCTGAAGACACAGACCACTCATGTCATCAAAACGTCGATAACAAGTAACCATTGATGGCCCTATTAGTCCTAAAAATTAAACAGATATAAATTACATTAGCGAACCAGGTAACAGGAACTGGATTCATATATTACACTTATTGATTACAATTGTCAAGTTTTTAATACAATACTATATAAGAAGATAAAATTTTATAATTAGTCGAATTGCAAGTGCTACAAAATATAGCTTCAATTGATTTAAATTGTTCAAGCTGTAGAAGGATCGCTATGAATAAGTTATCTGGTTCCATAGTAATAGGTACAATTTCAATTGGGTAATAGAAAATATACCAATTATTTAAATAAAGACTTTTTATTGTTACAATAATTATTTTTTTCTAGATTTATTTCTGTCGTTTAATCTCTTCTGCCATTGTCTAATCTCGTCTTCGGCTGTTTTTTATCGGCCCCCCATTCTTCTACCGCAGCTGAAAATTAATAAGGTTTAACGTTAAATGATGCAGTATTTTATGGTTTTGTAGGAATTTAAATATCTCTCTCTCTCTCTCTCTCTCTCTCTATATATATATATATATATATATATATATATATATATATATATATATATATATATATATATATATATATATATATATAAAACCAAATGCATCGTTATTGCTTAGAGTGCTTAAACCAACAGGCCAGAAAAAAATTTTTAACACACTTTTTGTCTGGGTATTATCAGAACAAGAGGATCTAGAGTTCAACGTGTGAAATCTGACACCTAATTTGTTCTTATTATTTACGAGTATGACAAAACAGAGAGATTTTTTTCATCAAATTTTTATATTTAAGTGGTAACTTACCTACAAATAGTGAACATAAGTTCTTTAAAGGGCACTTTACTGTTCCATCATATGTATAATTCTTGGAAAGGCTATCTGTCATTGTTACAATAAAATATCTTTTAATAAGTTAATAGGTATAATTTCCTCCAATTTTCACCAATTGTAAAACCTAAAATTATATTACGTTATTGAGATAATTAAACGTTAATTCCACACATGCTAACCTAAGAATATTTTTGACTTTAAGAATCAAAGTAAAAAAATATATATAAAATAATCCTGTAAATTAAGTTTTTTTTTTATCAATAGACTCATACACATAAAGAAGCATTACTCGAATAAGTTTCAGCTTTTATTTCAGGAGAAGTGTAATAAACTCACTGCATCTTTGAAGTTTAAATTGTCCTGAAGATCTTATGTGACTTGAGGCAGCTGATTATTTTCTTAAGTGAAAGGATAGTTGAACTCCTGCAGAAAATTCTTTGTAGATACTTGTTGTTTTTCCCCTATTTAAGATTACCTGAATATCCTCTCTAATTTGGTACAAATTGGCTTTCACATAGGAATTTTATTTGGACCAAATTGTGGCAAATTCATCTAAAAAATAATTAAATTATAAGTCTAAACCTAGAGTCGAACTGTCAAAACTTTATTATATATTTTTAAACAATTATACTGCACAAAAATACACATCAATGTAAACTTTTACTAGCGTTTAATCCAAAATAGTCATAAAATAATTAATATAATTATTCAAATTTGCTATAGCTTTTATTCCATTATAAATTTTGATAACATTTATTAATGCCAGCAATCTTATTAGACTGATTACTCAATAATGACTTTGTCAGAGAGAATTTTCTCTAAAATTTACAATTTTATTATTACACAAATTTACAAATCTATCTGTGCTCCATTTTAACCAACAAGATACAAAATTCATTGGCCTATCAAAATATTTGCACTTATTTGTAGTAATTTCCATTTAAATAAGTAATTGTATGAAAAAGTATAGCTACAAAATCTATATTTTAACATACGTGTTTTGATTTCACTTTCAAATTTGTGCGAATTTAATACTAAATTATCAGCTTTTCGTCGGGCATGTCTGTAATTTCGTTCGGTAATTTTTGGTATAATTAAAAAAATTGAATTAAAAATAACTATACTTACCTTTAACGGTGGCATCTTCTTCAAATAAAAAGTACACTTGATTTTAGCTCAACTAAAACTCCAAAGGTCTTTTTTAGCTCGACGTCAACACAATAATGGGTTTGTGATCATGGCGGGCCGGCGAGTTAAGAAATGACAATTCTACAGGCCGATATAACAGTATCCGATTTTACCGACAACCCGAAATGTAATTAATGGACGTCTGATGGACTTAAACTGGACATCCAGATATGGACGTCCATATAGATTACAGGTCATCACATCTAATGGACATCCATAAAAGGTCCATGGACATACAGGACATTATATGTACCTATTCTGGATATCCAATGGAAATCTTGTGCTATCTGGGTAGTAAACGTACTTTTCCAGATTTACGTTGAATGTTTCTTCACTATCCCAGATAACGCGGTGTAATAAATATCCTCCATCGATGATGTATGTCACATTGATATTGTTAATATCAATGTTTACAGTTTTAAAACAATCATAGATGGCCGACTTTTGAGAGCGGATGAGAACGCAGCTTTCTCAACTTGTTGAGCGATGATATCTCGAAAACGGCGACTCTTATAAAAAAAAGTATAAGAACAATTTTTATAGGTAATTTTATGATCTACAATTTTGATCTGAACTATTTTTATGATAAAACTTACTGTTTGGCTGAAAAACGCGAAAAACCCATTTTCCCCCACTGAATAATTTTTTTTCCAGACATGGGATCGTTGGGGACTTTTAACAACTTATTTGTAATGGTGTTCTGAACATTTGTACAAATTTTCAGCTCTATGCGAATTTTGTTAACCTTACCTCTTTTTTTAGGGCTAACTTGACCGGATAATTATTCTTTCTACTTATCTTATTCTTATAGCTTAGTTATCGCTAGATCGATAAAAAATTCATGTTATGGCATTTTGTAGGTTTTAAGCTTTAATAATGACAGAAATTTAAAAAAAAAAACATTTATTTTGTAATCACAATACCTTTTTACGCAATTTATTTTGCTTATCATTTTTACCTTCTATACTGAACACAATTTTTAATAACTTTTGCGTCACATAAATAAAAGTTACAGAAATGGCTAATACCATTGCAATTACATCTAACATAAGATATTCGTAGAGAGGCATGTCGGCCATGGCACTTTTTAAATGAACAGCACCCTTGTGTCTTATAACATATTCAGACCACCAAATTGCCCTCTCTAGTGCTGTCATCGGTTGGTCTATAGAAAGATCATATATTTCTTTGATCTTGTTCGAGTACCTAAAATTTGTATTAGATGTTATAAATATAAGCAGGGTGGCGCAATTGGTTGAGAAAGTATCGAATCTCTTTTATTTTTCAAAACTGAAAAAATGATTAAATAAAAGTTGTATAACATGAAAATTTCTACAATCTAAAATTATGTTCAGTTATACATAGTGTTTCATGACAGCGTAGCGCTAAAAAAATTATTATTTTTTTTTTGTAGTGAGAGATACCTTATATATTTTTGCATATTTGGATTCTCCCAAGACTATCCATTTGATAGCATTTCTGGTTTTGAATTTTATTGCAAAGTTGCCAATTTTATCAAAAAATTCAACAAATTTTGGATTTTCCTAAAATAATTTTATATTCGCTATCTACTTCCTTAAAAACGATTCAATCCCACGTTTGAACAACATCGAAAAATGTAAAATTTTTAGTCCGGTATATTGGATTCACCATATTGAATCCTGAAAAATACTTTTAAATTCATAATTTACACCCTCAAGAAAATGGAGAAAATCGAAAAATGTAAAATTTTTAGGACGCTATATTGAATCAGCCAGATTAAGTATTTTAAAAAATATTTTAAACTCTTAATTAACACTAACAAAAATTCCCCAATACTGATTTTAGACAAAATCGAGAGATGTATAATCTTGGATCCGCCATATTTAATTTTTTTTAAATAATTTCAGCTTCGGAATGTGCGATCCCAAAAACTCCCCCATATCAATTTTTAAAAAATCGGACAAAATTAATTTCTAATCCGTCATACTGAATTTTTTAAATATAATTTTAGAATCGCTTTGAGCTATCCAGAAAATTCCCCCATACCAATTTTGGAGAAAATCGGACAAAACTGATTTTTTCGTCCGCCATATTGAATTTTTTAAAAATAACTTCAGATTCGTTGTCTAAAACGACTCCGAAAATTCCCCCATGCCAATTTTGGAGAAAATCGGACAAAATTAATATTTTTTAGCCGCCATATTGTTAGCGCCATCTTGTATTTTACTGCACCAATTTCGTTCAAGAAAATATGGGACCAACGCAGCAACTTCTAGAACATAACGTAAAAAAAAGTCGGTTAAAAATGAATATATCGGAAGCGCGGATAGGTATAGGAAAACTTTAAGAAAAGTGATAGAGAGACAATAACTGTACGTGAAAAATAGTTATATAAAGGGTGTCTCATTTAAAAAAATCAAAGAAAAAATTAATTTACATTTAATTAAATTGGCAAATACCCTGTATCAGATAATTGATTAGGCGCTATATTTGATCTTTAATAGTATATTTATTTTTGTTAATGTCAATTTTGTGTTCTATAATTGCTGTATAATGAGATATAGTAGATTATAGAGGACCATGTTTTTTCTCCAAAATTTGGTGAATTTTTTGAAAAAGTTGTCAACTTCGCAATATAATTCAAAACCAGATATACTATCATATGGATAGTTCTTGGAGAAATCCAAATATACAAAGATGTACATGACATCACGTTAAAAAAAATATATTTTTAGCGCCACACTATCATGAAACAGCATGTATAATTAAAAATATTTTTAGATTTGGTATTAAAACATTTCCTCCAAATTTTTGAAAAATAAGGGAGATAGGATGTTTTGTCACCCAATTGCGTCATCCTGTATATATATATATATATATATATATATATATATATATATATATATATATATATATATATATATACATATTAAATATGACAAATATTTATATATACTAGTGTGAATTAACAACAACATACATTGAATTTTCAGCTACTTCAATAACAGCTTTTTGAAGAGATTCTTTAGTTACTTCATTCAAAGGAAGGTGTACTCCAATTCCCAATTTGACAAGTCTATTAACATTTGTTATTTGGTCACCAATAACAGGAATTCCTACCATGGGAACAGCGCGGTTTATTGCTTCCTCAATAGATTGCAATCCACCTTGGGTAACAAACACTTTTATATTAGGATGTGCTAAAATATCCTGTTGAGAAAACCATTTCCTTGTTATAACGTTTTTTCCAACTCCAGGAACTTCGTCTGATTCCCATTTCCACAGAACTGTGTAAGGTAATGCTGAAAGACCAGCAATAATACTACTTTTAATCGAGGGAGGTAAACTATCACTTCTTATATTTGAACCTAAACTAAAATAGACCACGCCCTGGGTGGAGTTGTTTAAAATTTCTTCGATATCCTAAAAAATGCGAAAAAATAAATACACAACGATTTTTAAGTAGCATGGTCTCAGTAAACATATCTACGTTTTTTCAACGTTGAATATTTGCAGTAATGGATGAGTACATCTGGGACAACATTTTAAAATTATTGTGACTGAAAAAAAGTTTCACTCCAAAGTTATCAAAATTTAAAAGGAATACTCTGTATTCAAGCTCGATATTTTAAATTTTATCGATCTTTTAGTAAAATCGTTACAATTTACATTAAAATAAAAATTACCTCAAAAAACTATACAGGGTTGATAAAAACCTACATTGGATTTTTAGTATCAATAAAACCAAACACCCTGTATTTAATCGAGGATTTATATTCTAATTTTGACGGTCTTTAAAATTGTATTGAGTTTTTCTTTACTTTTTTTTATAGTATTTAGTAGTTTAGCATTTTCAATTTTAGACATATATTTTTTGCAATTTATTTTTGAAAAGAATACGAGACCAAGAATACTGCAAAAATAGATAAAGACACTAATAAATAATAATTTCAATGAAAATACCATCACCGAAATAATTAATAAACAAACATTTAAATTTTACAATAACTAATAACAAGAAACCTTACACTAGTAAGCTCTCAGAAAAAAATAAAACATTTTAAAAAAGCACGATATAGATAGACCTGTGAAATGATCTCATAATAAACTATTTAGTTTAGTGTATTTACACTATTCGCTAATTTAAAAAGTAAAACTCCTCTCATGATTAAATCAGATGTAGTGTATTCGATCCCTTGCACAAATTGTCCCAAGAAATATATAGGGGTGACGAGCCAATTACTAAAGAACAGATTCAATGATCCTAAATATACAAAAAAAACGCCTCAACAGCGCTAAACAAACATACACAGGACGAAAAACATACCTTTAATTACAACAAAATCATAATTAAAAACAGATATAAATTACAAAAAATTGCATATAAAGGAAATAATAAAAATTTAAAAAGATAAAAACACTGTAAATGACAGAACATATACATGAAATTTGAGCTACATTTACACCAGCCAATTTAAACAAAAATATTAAGTATTCGATCCTGTTAGTAAATACCAAAAATTAAATATCCTCTTAAACATAAATTTAATATGAGCTTTTTTCAGTTTTTTGGTTCATTGTAAGATATAAAAAATAAAATAAATTCACATTCCATGTCAAGGTTTTTAAAGTGTTTTAAAGTGTTATTTGTTTTTTGAATTGTGCATATTTGAAATGTTTTTAATTATATAAAAAAAATTTTTAGGATAATAAGAATAAATAAATAAAAAAAAAATTGTAAATGCCCTAATATATATATATATATATATATATATATATATATATATATATATATATATATATATATATATATATATATATATTTAGTTGGTTATTCTCTTGGGAATATGGTTCATTTTTATATTGAAACTACATATATAGAGTAGTCATACTTATTGTGTATATATATTTTTATTTTTCAGAACGTTTCGATTCTTTCGAATCTTTTTCAACTGATGCGGATGCTACAAAAATGGACATTTTTTAATTTTTTATATTATTATATATGGACAAAGAGGTTAAAAACTTACCATTAAGAACAGAGATTTTTGTTTTAAACAAAAGTTAATTACATCACAAACCAATTGTAATCACTCACTCTTTTGTCTATTCACTTTTTAAAAGTATTTTTAACGGTCCAGTTAGAAGAATGGACACTACATTTTTAACCCTATAACTGTCTTGACTTGACTGAATGTGGAACCCAGATGGTGTATGTTTTAGGTACTTTAACTGGCGTAAAAAGTTTGGGTCTTTTAATTGAAGTGATATTTTTCTGAAAAAATATCGTGATTTAATTTAAAAGAATTGAAAGCGGAGATTTATTCTTATTTATTGTTTTATTTATTTTAGAAATTCCCTTATATTGGTTTATTTTAATATGTTGAAATAAATTTGTTTTAGATTATTGATGTCTGTTTTATCGTTTACGGCATTCGGATTTTTTTTTTATTGCAATTATTGCAACGAAATGATTGCAATAAAAAAAATTCTTCTAAATTAAATCACGATATTTTTTCAGAAAAATATCACTTCAATTAAAAGACCCAAACTTTTTACGCCACCTAAAGTACCTAAAACATACACCATCTGAGTTCCACATTCAGTCAAGTCAAGACAGTTATAGGGTTAAAAATGTAGTGTCCATTCTTCTAACTGGACCGTTAAAAATACTTTTAAAAAGTGAATATACAAAAGAGTGAGTGATTACAATTGGTTTGTGATGTAATTAACTTTTGTTTAAAACAAAAATCTCTGTTCTTAATGGTAAGTTTTTAACCTCTTTGTCCATATATAATAATATTAAAAATGTACATTTTTGTAGCATCCGCATCAGTTGAAAAAGATTCGAAAGAATCGAAACGTTCTGAAAAATAAAAATACATATACACAATAAGTATGACTACTCTATATATGTAGTTTCAATATAAAAATGAACCATATTCCCAAGAGAATAACCAACTAAAAATATATTTAATGGTTCAAGAAAAATTAACTACTATATTATATATATATATATATATATATATATATATATATATATATATATATATATATATATATATATATATATTTCTATAAAAGTGGGAAGTAGTCGCGACTGACGAGTCAAGAAACAATATTCCAAACTAGGATTATTGGGGATGGAGTCTGTTAAAATTTGTAGGCCTTGGTAAGGAGAAAACCCCTTTTTTGATTGTGTCAAGCTTTCGAGAATTTATTTATCTCCTCTTCAGAACATCTCCACAATTATTAATTAAATAGTTAGATATTAACCTAACTTATAATTATTAAGTAACTCTCCAATGTGATTTGAATATTAAACAAGTACACATTTGAAAAACAGGGGAAAAACCCAATATTGGCACTTTTTAACTATATTTAGAGGCACATTTTGATGGAATTGTAAAAATTCATTGAAATTCTAGAAAGTTCGAAAACAGCCGAACATCCTACTTGACTATTCGACCATTTAATAGTGACACCTGTCATGTGTCAACCGAGAAGTGTAGTGAGTGGTGTAAGTAATGGGGAAAATACGGATCCTTTAACAGTGGCGTAGTCAAGCAAGCGATTTAGCAAAAATAGAAATATATATATATATATATATATATATATATATATATATATATATATATATATATATATATATATATATATATATGTTCGTTATAAACAAATATATATATATATATATATATATATATATATATATATATATATATATATATTTTTTTTTTTTTTTCTAATATTTTCTTGGGTATAGGTTTTTCATTAGAGAAACAAAGGACAACAATTTTCTTTCTGACGTTTCGCTCTACATAGCGAGCTTCTTCAAAAGAGCTTGGTATATTTATTTTACATCTACAAAAATTACAGAATTTTTTATATAATAAACATATATCACAGCAATTACATTTTTATATTTTTAATTTAATTAAAATTAATAAAAACAAAACAGATTTTAAAATAGTCTTATAGTTTAAAATTTAAAACAATACAAACAGGTTAAAATAGTGAAAATTATAAAATAGTACATACCTTGAAAGTAGTTTTGTGTGTATGTTTAAAAATAAATTCAATTATGATCTTTGGTATGCAATTTGTATAGATAGATTTATTTTTATAAAAAGCAAAAAATAGGAAAAAAGATTATTATTTATTTTTTAATGACGTTCTTTCACCTGTATGGAGTGTATATGAAATCGTTCCAAGCATCATTACATTATTTCTCATATTTACTATAGAGTCGTTTCAAGCATGTTTTATTCAAAAATCAAATTATAGTATATCTGACTTAAATTTTTGACATCTTGCTTGTCATTTACAACATTTTTATCTTTTTTTATGTGTATCATTTCTTTGATGACTAATTTATGATAATTTCTGTCAGTATCTAAAATATGGGTGTTTTTAAAATCAAATTCATGCTTAGATGTTTGTTCATGCTTATGTAAAGATGTCGATGCGTTTTTAGTATACTTGTGTCCATTCACTCTATTTTCAATATATTGTGTCGTCATGCCAATGTATTTCTTAGGACAATTTAGGCATGGAATTGCATATATTACGTTAGATCTTTTTTTGGTGGGAACTTTGCTTTTTAACTTCGTATAAAATGACCCAAGTAAATTGTTCGCCTTATGGCATACCGTTATGTTATGTTTATCCAAAATATATTTTATTTTTTCAGACAGTTGGTGTATATACGGTAATGCAATGAAAGTGTTTTGTGTTTTGGTATTGTTAATTTTATTTTTTTTGTTTGAGTTATAATGTAAATAGGTTCTTTGTTTAATTATTTTTTTTATGAGTAGTTTAGGAAAATGGTTCATTATTAGGGTCTCTTCTACTTTTTTTAGCACTTCTGGGCGAAATTCGGGTGAAGATAATTTTATAGCTCGATCAACTAAGCCGATTATGACACTATTTTTTTGTTTATTTGGATGTTCAGAGTTAAAATTCAAATACCGGCCCGACCAAGTATCCTTCGTGTACCATTTTGTATGAAGACTATTATCCGTCTTATTCCTGTGTATAGTAAAGTCTAAAAAGTTTATTTTTTGTTCTATTTCAATTTCAGCTGAAAAATGATAAAAACAAACATCTAAGCATGAATTTGATTTTAAAAACACCCATATTTTAGATACTGACAGAAATTATCATAAATTAGTCATCAAAGAAATGATACACATAAAAAAAGATAAAAATGTTGTAAATGACAAGCAAGATGTCAAAAATTTAAGTCAGATATACTATAATTTGATTTTTGAATAAAACATGCTTGAAACGACTCTATAGTAAATATGAGAAATAATGTAATGATGCTTGGAACGATTTCATATACACTCATACAGGTGAAAGAACGTCATTAAAAAATAAATAATAATCTTTTTTCCTATTTTTTGCTTTTTATAAAAATAAATCTATCTATACAAATTGCATACCAAAGATCATAATTGAATTTATTTTTAAACATACACACAAAACTACTTTCAAGGTATGTACTATTTTATAATTTTCACTATTTTAACCTGTTTGTATTGTTTTAAATTTTAAACTATAAGACTATTTTAAAATCTGTTTTGTTTTTATTAATTTTAATTAAATTAAAAATATAAAAATGTAATTGCTGTGATATATGTTTATTATATAAAAAATTCTGTAATTTTTGTAGATGTAAAATAAATATACCAAGCTCTTTTGAAGAAGCTCGCTATGTAGAGCGAAACGTCAGAAAGAAAATTGTTGTCCTTTGTTTCTCTAATGAAAAACCTATACCCAAGAAAATATTAGAAAAAAAAAAAATATTTAACAAAAGGTTTAAGATACAAAAATAAATTATATATATATATATATATATATATATATATATATATATATATATATATATATATGTATATATTTCTTTTTAGTTTGCATATATTTGCAAAATATCAGCGATCAACTCCAGTTATTTATCGTTTCGATATCGTTATTCTATTTGTTTATAACGAATATATATATATATATATATATATATATATATATATATATATATATATATATATATATATATATATATATATATATATATATATATATATATATATATATATTTATTACGAATTTACGAATCTGATCTAAGATTTGTTAAATCAGTTTGCTTAAACATATTTTCTGACTCAGACAAATATTGTAGGGTGACATTTAACAATGACCTTGAAGTTGATTTTCTGGCTGGCTCACAAGGTAATGTCAAGGTGAAATTATTTTTCCCATCGGGAACTCTCATTTCTTATTGCAATAATTTCACCAACCACATAAGTATGATGTGATGACGATTAAATGTCATCTGGAGGTAATTTTGTTCCATGAGTCGGTGTGAAATCAGCCGATAATTCGAAAGCGAAGAGCATTCAAAAATATGTTAAGAATAAAAGTTGAAGATATTTAAGTGATATTTAATGGTGATGTTTAGGTTGACAGTTGGCATTGAGGGTGATCCTTGGAGTAATTTCAAGGTCAAGTTGAGTATATATTTTCAAATGGGAACCCACGTGTCGATTTAGAAGTATTTATCGCTTTCACAAAATATATGTACTAACCTTTGGCAAAGGCTTGGGAGGTTTTACGTGCATAAATTCCAGTTGAACCACACTGGGTGCCAGTGGTCTTACGGGTGCCATAAATTTATTTTTGTTTACAAATATCACACTCATATTTTTCTCGAGGGAAGAAATTGGGGGAAAATCTTCACCGAAATATTTTTTTACAATCGCATCCGCCCTTGGTCTCAGTGTGTAATGATATCGCCATTTGAACCACAGGAAGTAAAATGAATTCTTTATTTTTTCCCATGTCGATAGAGGGTAATCAATTTCCAGCAGTCCAAACCCATAAATTGCTGGATGTAGTGGATTACCTAAAAAATGTAAAATATTATCAACCATGATAGAGGGAATTCGTACAGGATGTCCAATTTTCGACATTTTTGCAGAGTATCTCTAGTATTACTAAAGATAGAGACTAGAGATAGAGCTACTTTATTGTTACACAAAAGATGTAACGAATAAATTTTTCCTAACCCTTTTTGTTTTTAAGATACAGGGCGAAATTGAAAATTAAGTAAACATTCAATTAAATTTAATGTACAAAGCTTTAATTTCAAAGCTCATGTAACTTATTCACAATGTACCTTAAATTTAAAGTTTTTTTTAACGGTGTATCTTAAAAACAGGGAAGGCTAGGAAAATTTTATTCGTTGTATCTTTTGTTGAACAATAAAGTAAAACAGGCTAGCAAAAACACATGTCTCTATATTTAATAATAATATAGATACCCTGAAAAGGTGTCGAAAATTAGACATCCTGTACAATTAGATCTGAGTTACTCTGTGCAGCCTTCTAACAACCTTGGTTCATCATGACCCGGAATGCGACCTTGCTGACTTGGTGAATTTGCACGATCGACGACCAGTAAATAAACATAACATTTCATAATTGGAAGGTGATAAAATTATAAAAGGTAACGCAGTTGTTATTGTTTAAATTTAAAATAAAAGATTAGTAAAATTTGGAAATGCCAATTTATAAAATATTATGTGTTTAAGTTTTTCCCTATGTTATATAAATGTAATCTAACCTATAATAGACTGTATCTCCTGTGTAGCTTCCAAACTGAAAACAGGAATTTCAGGAGCACCAAACCTGTATCCATAAACTTGAGGAAGTGGTGAAAAACCTTCCACTAGTACAAGATCGAATTTTTGGTTAGGATCTTGGTAGATCTTTTTGAATCTTTCATCTTCCAGTACATCTATTGTGATGTTATCCATAATATTATCTACCCATGTTCGCATCTTTATGAAATTATTGGGATCTAAATTCAAAGCTGCCTGATTTTTCATATATTCGTATGTAAAACTAATATCAATTTGTGTCAAATTGGTCAAAGTATGATCATTTATTGGGTTCGGTGTAAGCTAGAAAAAAGATTCATCCATTTGTACTCTTTAAAATCATTTTAAATTAATACCTTAAACGTATATACAGGGTGGCGCCCTATCTCCCTTATTTTTCAAAAATTTTAAGAAATGTTTTAATAAAAGTTGCATATTATGAAAATTTCTACAATCTTAAAATAATTTCAATTATACATAGGCTTTCATGACAGCGTGGCACTAAAAAAATATTTTTTTTAATGGGATTTAATATATTGGAAAAAATTCGTGCTGGAAAAGCAGAGTCGATTAGTTCGAACGATTTTTCAAAAAACCCGGCGTTTTTCAAACAGTGAGTTTATTCTAGACTTTTAAATAACGATTTATCCGTTTTTTTTAATAGTTCCATTTATTTTCGGACCGAAAGTGTTATTTGAAAAAAAAATTAGTGTTTCTAAATATCAGCCAGCAGGAAAATGCTCAAAATGATGGTGGTAATTCATGATTACTTAGGCTACAATTTTTTTTCTGGCAACAATTTTTTAATAAACAATAAAGGTGTGGAAAACGTTTGTTTTTCTGAGTTGTAGAAAAAGGTATAACTTTAAAGGAAAAAAGTTCCAAACAAAAGTTGTGCGCAAAAAAAAAGAACATCAGAATTGTATTTTTTGTTCATTAGTTATTGTAATAGACCTGCCAAAACGGCTGTTTTTTCAATTGTTAATAAACGATAAATAAACATATTGCATGCACTTCAAACTGCAGCAAAAGAAGTCTCTTCTGGCATAAAACAAGTGTGCAAAATTTCAAATAAAAATATTCAATAGTTTTTTGCCGTGAATTTGTTTATAACAATTGTTTATTCTTAACGATCGGAAGGTCCTACAACGATCTGTAGGTGTGCAAATCAAATTACCAGGCTTATACTAGTAGTATCAAAAAAGAACCAAATGAAATATTGATTTTAAATTGTTGAAATAAATTAATAATGTTTCCGTTATAAACAAATAGAAAAACGCTTCGACAAATAATGATATCGAAACGATAAATAACTGGACGTGATAGCTGATATTTTTGTGCAAATTAAAGTTGTTTACTAACGTTAAGGAATTATTTTGACAGGAATTCACAGGGCATTCGATTGTTATTTTCCGAGGATCAGTTTGGGAGTAGTGTGGAAGGGGGGATGCCGGTAGTACGCGAGCGAAAACGAAACTCTGACGCTTTAATTTTGTTTTGTCGAAAAAATTTGGATTATCTCGGTGAATATTGGTAGTAGAACCATAATTTTTTGATTTGTGGTATATTGATGAACCATGAACAACGGAATATATATTTTCTTGAAAAAATTATTTTTAAGCTTGGCATTAAACAAAAGATTGCATTTTCATATATTTTATGCATAATAAGTAAATAATCGATCAATGATAGTTTTTAACACAGTGCATTTGAAATTGCGAAAATTCATTGGCACTAGTCAATATTATACCATTTATTAGAAATATTAAAAATCAGATTAATTCTTAATATACCATTAATACTTATCGAGATGTAGCATGAAACAAATTGTAACAGTCATTTTTCGCCAAATAACTGAATTTACAAAAAAAAAAACACAGTAATACTTTTTTTGTGTATTTTATATACAGGGTGATTCAAAAATCGATCACGAAACTTAAGGGGGTGATTTTACTTGACAAAATAAGGGTAGAGCTTCATATAATTTTTTTTCAAAATGTCATTCGTTTTCGAGTTACAAGCCGTCCAAGTTCAAGTTTTTATTTTTTGTTTTTTGAATTACTCGCTTACAGGAAAACCGATTTGACTAATATTTGAAAGATAGGCTAAGTCTTCTGCGCTTCATCATTTTAGTAACAATTCACATTGATTGTTTGCCGCTAGAGGGCACTTTACCTACATTGAAAATTGTTTTTTTGTCATAATTTTTTTGTGTTGACAGCTACAGTAGTTTTTGGCATAATTTCTGAAAGACTGATGCCAGGCCTTTAAAAAAGGTGTTCCTTATTTACATCGCTAAACCCAACGGTTTAGACGTAAATCACCCTTAAAAATTAAGTGGTAAATTTACTTTTCTCATTTCATTACCACCAGCTACCAGGTAAATAGCTATCAAAGTATACTAGAGCTGTCAGTTTAACATCAAATAAATTCGCTTTTTAAACTATTTAATTTATAATCCTAAAATAACTAATAATGGCTAATCAGTAAATATTCATATTATGGATTATTGCGATATACATTTAATTGATAAAAATTAATGAAACAGTACTAAACAAACTAAAAAAGATTCTCAAAATGTCCCCCATTTTCTTCCATACATTTCCTAACACTCTTCAAAAAATGTCGCCTAACTCGATGAAAAATTTCTGGTGTTTCTTTAATAATTTGGCACTTTTCGATTATCCTGAAGCGAAGATCCTCGACGTTGATTACTGGAATATCGTACACCAATTGTTTCAAATGACCCCAAAAGAAAAAATCCATAGGATTAAGGTCTGGTGACCTCGCTGCCCATGCCAATGGTCCACTTCGTCCTATCCATCGCTCAGGATACGTTGCATTCAAATACTGTCGGACACGTATACTAAAGTGGGGCGGAGCTCCGTCTTGGAGGATCCACATGTTGGCCCTTACTTCCAATGGCACACCTTCCAGATACAATGTGGGACGATTTTGGATAAAATCTAAGTATACGTCACCAGTTAATGGGCCATCAAAGAAATGAGGACCAATAAGGTAATCTCCTATTATCCCTGCCCACACATTTAGTGAAAATCTACGCTGATGTTTCGTTTCTACCACATTGTTTGGGTTCTCGTAAGCATATGTGTGGATGTTGTGTAGATTTGTTATGCCATCACGAGTGAAACCAGCTTCGTCAGTGAATAATATGACGCCAATTAATCGATTATCGTGTTCCTACTTAGCTAGGATCTGATTGCACATTTCCAACCGTCTCGGCCGATCATCGTCATAAAGAGCCTGCAACTTTTTTGAATGAAACGGGTAGAGTTGTTCTTCTCTTAGTATCCTCCATAAACTAGCCTGACAGAGCCGCACTTCATTCCCAATTTTTCTAGTACTAATACCTGGATTATCTTCAATAATTTCAAGCACTCTTTCTTCTTGTTGCACGTTTCTAGCAGTTCTAGGTCTTCCCCTATTTCCATTATAACTTTTAAAGGAACCACATTCCGCAAGCCTCCTGTGCACACTGGAAAATGTTTGAGCATGAGGGATATTTCTTTCCGGATAACTCTCCATATAATATCTTCTTGCCAACTCTGCATTACCATTTGCTTTTCCATAACAAAAATGGATATCACAATATTCGATATTTGAATATTGGTGATTAGCCATTATTAGTTATTTTAAGATTATAGATTAAATAGTTTAAAAAGCGAATTTATTTGATGTTAAACTGACAGCTCTAGTATACTTTGATAGCTATTTACCTGGTAGCTGGTGGTAATGAAATGAGAAAAGTAAATTTACCACTTAATTTTTAAGGGTGATTTACGTCTAAACCGTTGGGTTTAGCGATGTAAATAAAGAGCACCTTTTTTAAAGGCCTGGCATCAGTCTTTCAGAAATTATGCCAAAAACTACTGTAGCTGTCAACACTAAAAAATTATGACAAAAAAACAATTTTCAATGTAGCCCTCTAGCGGCAAACAATCAATGTGAATTGTTACTAAAATGATGAAGCGCAGAAGACTTAGCCTATCTTTCAAATATTAGTCAAATCGGTTTTCCTGTAAGCGAGTAATTCAAAAACCAAAAAATAAAAACTTGAACTTTGACGGCTTGTAACTCGAAAACGAATGACATTTTGAAAAAAAAATTATATGAAGCTCTACCCTTATTTTGTCAAGTAGAATCACCCCCTTAAGTTTCGTGATCGATTTTTGAATCACCCTGTATAAAATTTTTTGTAGCATTAATATTTTTCGAGTAATCCTATATACAATATTTATTCGATTCTCCGTTTTTTGGAGATCATCGTTTCCACTATTATCATCATCATTATCATTATTATCATTATGATTTACAAGCCAGACGGCTTCGCACTCCCTCCAGGGATTATTCACTCATACCAGGCACACAAAGGTACCAGAAGTATGAAGCTCTGTGGGAACCCTTTCCATGTTATCGGGTCCTAGGTGACGTGGTCTGCTGTATTTCCCATGAACTTTCGGACTGTTCGCGCGGTTGCTAGGAGAGTTGCCTTCTGCATCGGTTTATACAGATGCTCACTAAGACCCAGCCCCTTGATGTTCTGCAGGAGGTTCTTCGGTATCACTCCAGTTGTTGAGAGTATTATGGGAATCGTTTGGACGCTGTTCATTGCCCATTGTCTTCGGATTTGCACCTCCAGATCTCTGTATTTGGCGATCTTCTCGTTGTATTTTGGTCTTAGGTTGTTGTTGTTAGGTACAGCGATGTCGATTAGTGTAGTTCGCCTAGAAATTTTATCTATTAGTATAATATCTGGTCTATTATGAGCAACTGTTTGATCCGTCAGAACCGTTCGGTCCCAATATAACTTGAACTGGTTGTTTTCAAGAATAGGCTCCGGATTGTACTTGTAATAAGGCACTTTTCCTACCTGTAATAAGTTTAACTTTTCTGCTAACTCTTGGTGGAGTATCTTAGCGGCTGAGTCGTGTCTTTCCTTATATTTCATTATTATCATCATCATTATCATTATTATCATCATCATTATCGTCATCATTATCATCATCATAATAATCATCATCTTTATAATTATCAACAGATTTATAAGCCAAACGGCTTTGCGCTCCTTCTAGGGATTATTGACTCATAGCAGGTATACAAAGACACCAAAAGCATGAAGCTCTGTGGGGACTCTTTCCATGTTATCGGGTCCTAGGTGGCGTGGTCTTGTGTACTTCCTACAAACTTTCGAACGATTCGCGCGATTGCAAGGAGAACTGTTTTCTGAATCGGTTTATACAGATGCTCACTGAGGACCAGTACCTTGATGTTCTTCAAGAGGTTCTTTGGTACCACTCCAGTTGTTGATAAAATTATGGGAATTAGAGTTCATTTAACAAAAATCAAAACTACCGATAAGAAAGAATGTGTTTACAAAGTTCCATCTGAGTGTGATGAAATGTATATTGGAGAAACCAAACGATCACTAGAAGTTAGAATTAATGAACATAAAACTCATACACAAAAAGGGGAAACGTCGAGATCAGGTATTGCAGGTATCGCGCCTGGGATAAACAACACCATATAAAATGGTCTGAAACTGCGTCAATATATATGGAGCCCAACGTGAAAAAAAAAAGAAAATTTATAGAAGCAGCTTACATTAAAAATAATGGTGAAATCTTCAGTAAATCCAGTGTTGAGATAGCTAATCTTTGACAAACACCACTTCGTAACATCAAATCATTGGGGCGTGTACAGTGAAGCGAAACTTTGCGCGTCAATGGACATAGTCCCTATATAAGCTCGTCGTCTTAAGACAAAACATTCAGTTTATACTTGATAACATTTTGTAGATAATTTAAAGGCGCACAACTTTTGTTTGCAACTTTTCTAAAAAGCAATTGCTTTTTCTACAACTCAAAAAAAAAACTGCTTTTTTTACACTTTAATTGTTTGATAAAAAATTTTGCTCAAAAAAAAAATTAAGTCTAAGAAACCAGGATTTACCACCATCAGTCTAAATATCCTCCCACCGGCTGACATCTAAAAACACTAAATGTCAGAATCACATTTCGATAGTAATTTGACTGGCCCATTAGATTGTGCTAGTAATGGTAAACAGCATTCTTCAAACTGTTCAAGCAAACACAAGTTTTGTGAATTAATTATTTATTTCACAGACAACTTGAATAATTAAGTTTATTATTTGTTCGAAAATAAATTTACAATTTTTTCTTTACGTGAAAAAACAAATAAATACATACCACAATGACTTCGTGCCCTCGCAATGAGAGTTCTTTGTAAATTGGTTGGAAAACAATTTGATGGCTATACGAAGGAACTAAAAAAATTCCTAAAATTCGAGCACTGTCACAGATTCCAGCAAAAATTACCAATAATAATAAATATTTATTCCAAAAACACATTTTTCTAAATTTTAGAAAAATTTGCTTTAATAAAGACAGAGTAACCCGTACTGCTAAAATATAATCGTTATTTTCATTTTATATAAAATTCAGTTCATTAGGTTATTAGACAGTGGCGGCACTTAATTTATCAATGTTTAATATATTATTAATAATAGTTGGAAATAATAAGAATTATTGCGAAATAGTAGATATATATTGGACTTCCTTGTCTTTATCTTTTTGTAGTAATTATCTCTGGTCATTTTCAAGTGAATTTAAATAAATTATTACTTTCAGTTGTAGTGGATATCCATTATAAATAATGTAAAACATAAATACAAGTTTTTGTTTAATTTCCACTATATTTTTTAGTTTAGAAAACACAACGCGTTTCGCTACGATGTAGCTTCTTCGGATGTTCGATGTACTATATATCAACAATTTTTGCTAACAATTTTATAGAACTCAAAACTTGCTTTGGAACTGGTAATGGAGAAAAACCAAGCGTCAAATATTTTAATGTCATAGTCAAATCCCTAAGCGTCAACTGTTTTAATGTAATAGTCCAAGCCTGCTTGATAAAAACACAATCTCTTGAACATCAGCGACTGTAGAAATGACGGTCAAAGCCTACTTCACAATAAGGAAAAATGTTTCAGCCAGATTCAATAAAAAAGTTTAAGACCTATATGCGATCTAGTTGCTATGAAAAATAGATTTTCTAGACGGCCAGTGTTGTTTTGCTCATGATATTGACATAATTTATATTACATAAGTCAACAAATAACCGCTAATATAGGGATATTAAGGATAAAACCCTAGCTAAAAAACCTTCAAATTGTATCCCGAAAATAAATAAAATCCTCCATTTTGGCTGGTTCAGTAATAGAAGAAAATGTTTTTTTATTGCTTGTTTTTGAGGGTTTTAAACTTGTTTGACTTATTGTTAATCTTGTGAGTTTAAACATTCTACTGTCAATTTAGAACAATTTTAAGGTTCGACAATGTTAGTGAATTAGGGAGTTTGATTTAATAGACAAACATTTATAACAAATTATTTAAAAACAACCTATATCACTCTCTATAACCTTTTTTCATGTCTGTAAAGTTTCATAGAAATCAGTTTAGCCGTTTTGAAGATTAGCCTGGACAGACAAACTGACCAGACATCTCAATTTTAATTATATGTATAGATAATTCGCTTAATATAAGTCGGTATGGATAATGAAAATATATTTCTTAAACTTAGTAGTTAAGAGAATTATTTGTAACTAGCGACCCGCCCCGGCTTCGCACGGGTGCAATGCTGATACTAAATACACTACAGAAAAACTGTGACTATTTATTTTATTTTTACAACAATTATTACATCGGCCTCCGACGCGCTATTTATAGGCACGCTGCCGCCGCCCCGGTCGGCCAGTACCGCCGCAAGCGCTACTTCCCGCAATTTTAAATCTGTAATATCTTCGAAAATATTCATTTAAATCTTGTGCTGTAAAGGACCATATAGATCTATATTAAATCAACAATGTATTTAAGCTATTTAATTGGATAAGGATTAATGCTGTATTGGTTAAAATCGCTTCAAAATTTGCCATTATTTGTCGTAAAAAGTAAATGACAAAAAAATGTTATTGTGGGATATCCATGAGAGATAGACATATACCATCGCGGAGTTTTCTGTAGACCTTTTCAATGTGTACAAATAATTAGTACATTATTTTGATAAATCTCGTAGGGTTCAGCCTGCGTTTGCAATGTAAGCGGAAAAAATATGATAATTAACGACATCACTATAGAAACCTCAAAAATAACAGTATTTCTCCACTATTTAATGGATGTTATTATACATATAAACCTCCCTCTTGAATCACTCTATCTATTGAAAAAAACCGCATCAAAATCCGGTGCGTAGTTTTAAAGATTTAAGCATACAAAGGGACATAGGGACAGAGAAAGCGACTTTGTTTTATACTATGTAGTGATTGCGTCTTAATTAGTATGATATTATCTGAATTAGAGTATTGTCTAAAATCACTTAGTACCGAAAAAATAATATTTTAATTGATAAAGATGACATTAAAAATGTCTGTTTATTTCGTAATTCGCGGTGTGAGTTAGCACAAACAATAGTATATTTCACTTGAGAAGTGAAACCGGATTAGATAAGATTTTTTCCTATTAAATTTTAGGACAAAATAAAGTCTGAAATAATGTTAATATTTGCATGAATTTTCGCATAAACACAAGATCGGAATAAAACGAAATTTTGTCCACTTTTACGTCAATTTTTCGTATTAAAATTTTGTGATGTTAATTTTCATGTTTTGAACTTAAGTAGAAAGTTATTAACAAAATGAATGTTTATCTTAGAAATTTATAGCCAGATTCACTAAGAAGATTTAAACTCGATCTAGTTGCCATGGAATTTAAATCTTATAGTCGGCCAGTTTTGTTTTGCTTATGATATTGTCATAATTTATATTACATATGTCGATAAATAAACACTTATTTATGGATATTAAGGATAAGAACTTTGAGATAAAGCCTTGATATAAGTAAAGGAAGTAGTTGTATCCCGAAAATAAATAAAATTCTTCATTTTTGCCGGTTCAATAATAAGGCAAAATGATTTCTTGATGTTAGTATTTTTAGGGTTTAAGACTTGCTGACTTATCGTTCTTCTTGTCAGTTTAAGACCTGTTTAAATCATGTTAGTGAATCCGGCTATTAAATTATATTTTTTTATAAAAGAAGTTAAAACAATACTCTTTACTAATAACAGAAAAACGATAAATATTACTTTGACGTTTACTTCTTTCGTTTAATACTCATGGCTAACTAGATATCATGCGGTTAATGTATTTTTAACCGACTATGTATGTTTTTTTATATGTATGTACAACGATTACTCCGGAAGGGCGGCACCGATTTCAATGACATTTTTTACGTTATGTTCAGGAAGTTGCTGCGGTGATCCCATATTTTTTTGAATGAAATTTGTGCAGCAATATCCAAGATGGCGCTGACAATATGGCGGCCAAAAAAATTAATTTTGTTTGATTTCTCCAAAATTGGTATGGGGGAATTTTTGGGCTCGTACACAACGAAACTGAAATTATTTTTAAAAAATTCAATATGGTGGATCCAATATGGCGGACAAAATCAATTTTGTCTGATTTTCTCCAAAATTGGTACGAGAGAGTTTACAAGGACTTACATAATTAATCTAAAATTATTTTTTTAAAATTCAATATGGCGGATCCAATATTTTTCAAATTTTCTTCAAAATTGGTACGGGGGAATTTTCGGGGTCGCACATAACGAATCTGAAATTATGTTTAAAAAATTCAATATGGAGGATCCAAGATGGCGAATTAAAGATTCTAGATCTCCCGATCTTGTCTAAATCCAGTATTGGGGTATTTTTGTTAGTGTTTATTATGAATTTAAAATATTTTTTGAAAAACTCAATCTAGCAGATTCAATATGGTGTCTTAAAAATTTCACATTTTTCGATTTTCTCCCAAACTGATGTAGGGAGTACTTAAAGGTGTAAATTATGAATTTAAAAGTATTGTTTCAGGATTCAATATGGCAAATCCAAGATAGCGGACTAAATATTTTACATTTTTCGATTTTGTTCAATGGTGGACAATCGTTTTTGAGGATGTAAATAGCGAATATAAGTCTAGAAATTTTTAATTTCCGGATTTTATCCAAAATTGGTACTAGGGGGCTTTGAAGGGTTTAGATTTAGATTAGATTAAGATTTAAAATAATTTTTTTGAAATTTAATATAGCGGATGCAATATGGTGGGTTGAAAATTTTACCTTATTCGCATTTTTTAGAGTGTTTTCGGGGTCGTGTATTACGAATATGAAGTTAATTTTTTACAACTATTATGTTGATAAGATACAATATGAGGGACAGAAAATTTTTACATATTCTGATTTTGTCTAAAATTGATATTGTGGGGTTCTTGAGGCGTATACAAAATCAATATGCAGTATAAAATATATCGAGCTAAGAATTTTACATCTTAGGTTCTTTAAATATTGAAAATTGATATTGTGGGGTTCTTGAGAAATATACAAACTCAATATACAGTATAAAATATATCGAGCTAAGAAATTTACATTTCAGGTTCTTTAAACATCGATATTGGAAGGTTTTGGGGATCTATATTACCAATCTAAAAGTAATTTGAAATTTAAGATAGTGGATTTACTATGACAGACTAAATATTTGTTTGACACAATTTTACTGGTGTTTGGGAAACTCTGAGAACCAAAGAATTTTTAGTGATTCATTTTAGGGTGATTTACAACTTTGGATAAAATGGGTACTTTTTTGCCACCTTGGAGTCATTGCGAGGTACACTAATCTCGATTAGTACTTAGTTCAAATAATTTATGGATATCATAATGAATTCTAAAACTAAAAATCGAAAAATAAAATTTTTATAAAAAAATTGAACCGACTTCTAAAAGTACGCTAAAAAGTGAAAAATAACTAGAAATTTTTATATGAAATTGAAATTTTTGAAGTCGGCGCCAAATTAATTGTAAATGAAATAAATAACTACTAATATATACAAATTATGGTAAGAAAGCAAATACAAATAAAGTGTTTTTAATCTGTTTATGCAAATCACATTTTGTCAGGTATTAGTTTGGCGCCGACTGCAAAAAGTTCAATTTCATATAAAAATTTATAGGGATTTTTCACTTTTCAGCGCACTTTTAGAAGTTGGTTAAATTTTTTTATAAAAATTTTATTGTATATGTTTAATAAAAATGAATATATCGGAAAAACTAGCGCTGATAGGTATAGAAAAACTTTAAGAGAACTGATAGAGAAACAATAATTCCACATGATAAAGTAGTTAAGTACTACGTGTGTTACGTTTAAAAAATCAAAGAAAAGTTCATTTTGGCGAGTACACTATATGATATAAATGCTTAGACGCTATATTTAACCTTTGATGGTAAATTTCCTTCTTAATCTTAATTTTGTATATTATAATTGCTTTAAATTTAAAGATATAGTTGATTATAGACAATCATGTTTTTTTTTTCAAAATTTGGTGAATTTTTGAAGAAGTTGGCAACTTCACAATATAATTCAACACCAGATATGCTATAACTTGAATAGTTCTTAGGAAAATCCAAATATGAAAAGATATATTTTAGAAAAAATATAAGGAAACTAGAATTATTTAGTATCGATTTTCTTAAAAAAGTCATTTCTTCTTATAATGGAAGTTATTAAAATTTAAAATAAAAATAAATAAATTTGTAATAAAACATTCTCATAAAAAACTTGTTATTGTTTCTTTGACCTGACTGTTTAATTTGTTTTTAAACTTTTTTTAAACGATTTTAACAAAAACTTGAATTTGAAATAAATTAAAAAAGTTATCCTTTTAGTGAATCTACTATAAACTTGAAATAAAATGTTAATCAAATGGCCACTGAGACTTCATAGGCGTTCTCTATTTAAGGCTTTAACAAAATTTTTTATAAACCCTAGATCTATGTGCTGAGGAGGTAAATAGTTTTTCTGCTGCTCTCGAGTTCATTAAGGACGTTTTTCAAAGTGGGCACAATATTTTCACGTAACGGTCATTCTTAAATTTTTTTTAATAATCATTTTAAATTTTAGTTCAAATTAGGCATTATAATAATTCTTAACCTGATTCCGGAGATCTAATAATTCAGATCAATGTTAGGTCTTTAAATGTCTGTTTTTGAATCGAAATTAAAAAAAAAATAGAGAGAAATATTTAAACTACACCACTGATTTTACTAAAAATATTATCAATTTGGAGCGAAAATTTTGATATATTTTAGATTGATATCGAAAATGTGGATACAGATAAACAACAAAACACAATAACTCAATACTGTCCCGTATCAGACCAGGACTCGATTTAATAAAAATGTAATATCATAACGTCCCATTAATTGTCGGTTTTTGATCGTCACATAAAAAAAACATTACGCATGTTTGAACCAGTAGCTTGGAAGGGTTCTTTGCTGTAAGGATACGTAGTGATGTTCTGTTTCACCTTGAACCTAACAATGTTGCATATTCTTCGTGAAACACGATATGTTGCATAATGTGTAACATCGTATTTAAGTCCGTTAAATAACATCCTATTTAAGTCCGTTAAAATAATTTGAAGTCAAAACTATATCAAAGTATATGAAGGTTAGGCTGAAATTGTCTATGCGTAACATTGTAACCAGTAATTTAAATCAAAATAGATAACACTATTTTTGACTATTTATAAGTAACATTTTACAATATTATATTACAGTAGAGTTTGAGATTAATAATAGAAAGTTTAGAACGTTTGTCGATGTTGTCTAATAATTAATTTTCAGTCTCGACGATTATTCCATTGATTCCAGTGCCTTTCGAATTCTTCCCAGCCAGTTTTCCTTGGATCTTTGTCTCTTCCATTTTATTTATTTATTTATTTATAAACATCAAAGCCCAACAACAACAATTAATAGGGCCGTAATAAAATATAACAAACAAAAAAAACATCTATTACAAAATAACAAAAATAATATAATATCACGTAATAAAATATAACACAAAAAAAACGTACTTATTACAAAATAACAGAAATAATATCACAATAGCAGTCCCAGAACTACAATAATACTGAACAGGAACGTAAAAACTGGGTATAACTCATACTCAGATCACATGATTGCGACACCCTATTAAACACAGAACACATTCGAAACTGAATGTAAGTTTTGCAAACTAAATTTATCCAGCAACAGTCGATTGTCTATCCCGACTGGTGGGTACACTCCCTCAGTTTTCAACCACAAATACTTCATAAACTTGCGCTGAACGTTCTCCATAGCCAAAACATATTTATTATAAATTGGAGCCCAAACAAGTGCACAGTATTCAAGTTTACTTCTTACTAGTGCTATAAACAATAATCTTAGGCTTTCAATATTCTCAAATGATCTACAGTTTCTAATAATTAAACCCATCATTTGATTAGCTTCAGACACTATTCTGCTATAATGAAGGTTAAAGTTAAGTTTAGAATTCAATACAACACCCAAATCCTTAGCTGCATCAACTCTTTTAAGTAGGTCATTATTTATTTGATAACTATATAGAATTGGAGATATTTTACGAGTTATAGACATCACTGAACATTTGCTCACATTCAATAACAATTGATTACTCACACACCACCTCTGGACTGCACTAACACTATTTTGCAATCACAATCACAATCCTCCTTCGATTGAACTTGGACGTACATTTTCAAATCATCAGCAAATAGTAGGAATTCAACATCAATCATTTATAAAAATTAAAAACAAAAGAGGCCCCAAATTCGAGCCCTGAGGTACCCCCGAAGAGGCCGCAAAACACTTTGATTGAAAGCCATTATATTGGACATACTGAGACCTATTAAATAAATATGATTTAAAAAACCGCACAGATTGATCAGCAAAACCAAACTTCGCAAGCTTTGCCAGAATCAAACTATGGCTCATCTTATCAAAGGCCTTTGAGAAGTCGGTAAACACCACATCGACCTGGCCGCCCGCATCCACAGCATCCGCTGTAATCTGCAGAAAAGACGCCAGATTAGTGGATGTTGACCTACCCCTCAAAAATCCATGCTGTTTTGTAGACAACAAATGTTCGACTTTGTTGCTAATAAAGATATACAGCAGCATCTCAAAGATCTTAGAAAAACCACATATCAGAGAGACAGGCCTGTAATTTTCCACTTCGGTTCTATTTTTGCTCTTAAATACGGGACATATTTTAGCTACCTTTCATCTCTTGGGATACACCAGCTGCTTAAGAGAGGCATTAACAATTTTACATAGAGGAGCAGCTAAAACATTTATAGTGTCTTTAATAAGAAAACTTGGAACAAAATCTGGCCAGCTAGACATTTTAGGTTTAAGCCCTTTCGTAATTTTTATTATATCCTGTTCCGTAAAGACCGGAACTGCAACTGTATTATTGCCCAAATCCCCCAAACTAACCTCTTTAGTAGACGATATTCCATTATAAACTCCCTTAAAATACTCGGCGAAAGCCTTAACAATATCATTAGGGTGATTGAAAGTTTTACCCTGATTAGACACTTTATCGGGAATAGCGCAGCAATTTTTTTTCTGTTGAACATACCTCCAAAATGTTTTGGGATCCTTTCCAATATCTCTCTCTATACGCTCAGTGTAGCGCCGATATGAGGCCTTTATCATCTGATTAGTCCGCGCTCTCAGCAATTTAAATTTTTAAAAATAAATGACACTTTTCGTTTTTCTATACTTTCTAAAAACGCTATTCTTACGTTTCAAACTACGAATAATATCCGCGTCATACCATACAGGAAAAGAGCGACCCTTATTTTTGAAGAGTGGCACGGATCTATCTAATATTTTATACAACATCTCATAAAACCGGTCGCAACACATTTTAACATCTGAGTACCGATCCAGCTCAGCCCAATCAGCGGACGCAAGGTCACCATAAAGAGCATTAAAATTAGCTTTTTTAAAATTGTAGCACTTAAATTTACTGCTACTATCCACGAGGAAACCCTTCCGCCGAATCGGGCCAAGCTCCAACTCAACCGCCAGCGATGGATGATGAACATCCTCCAAGATCATTGGACCTTCATCTCTCCGCACATCACAATTAAAATTAGCAAATATTAAGTCTAAATATCTATTGTTGGCATTAACAATGCTGTTGTATTGGTTTCGGGAGAAAAAATCCATAAAGTTGTAAGCCAACTCACATACAATACCATATTAACTGTTTATCTCTTATATCTTCGGTTATTGTTCCTTCTATATCCACGCATTGTTGAATGTCATCTTTCTAATTCTGTGTTATTTTGATTCTGTCATACTTCATCTCATTGCGCATACCTCTATTTCCTCGTGACAAAATTTTAAATTTATTTAAAAGATATATGAAAATAAAAAAAAATAAATATTTGTGACAATACCAGCCATGGCATTCCTAAAATTTAAAATTTTTAAAAACTGATAATTAAACAGTAAATAAAAAAAAATATGTTTTTAAATTATATTGTTACCGGATCTCTGATTATAGTCGTTCTTGACTATATTTACAAATAATACAGATTTATCTACGAGATCTTGAATTTTTTGATACTCAAATAAACTTTTTTCTGTGCCATTTTTAATAAACATTGAAAATATTATAAATTAATAAATGATCTATAAATTACTTAAACTTATGAATCATAAATTATATGCTTTTAGTCATGACAAAGCTGAAAGAAAAAACATTTGTTTTTTTATATCTCATAATATATATATATATATATATATATATATATATATATATATATATATATATATATATATATATATATATATATATATATATATATATATATATATACCACAAACAAGATCGTAAAAATTCTCAGGAGACACAACATTGAAACCATTTTCACCACAGACCGTAAAGTGAAAGATCTCTTGCCCACACCTAAAGAAAGAATCCCTCTAGAAAACCAGGGAGTGTACGAAATTCCATGCGGAGAATGAAGCTTATCTTACGTAGGCCAAACCAACCGTAAAATAAGCGCCAGTAAAGACGAACATATTAACACTGTCAAGCAAAAAATAACTTCTTCTGCTCTGGCCCAACACTGGTTAAACACAGGACATAAGACAAATTTCTCAGGAACAAGAATGCTATCGAGATGTGAAAACCTGTCCACAAGAGTTATAAGGGAAGTCATTGAAATTTCAAAGAGGCCCAACAACTTAAATAGCAGAGATCATAGCCAGCGAGTGCCTAATACTTGGAAAAATCTACTTACAAAACATCAACCCGTACCACCTAGTAACGAAACAGATTATGGCTCGACAACGCAACCCCAAACACTGGCAACAGGGCCGCAGCGCAGCAGATCTCGCAACCTGATTGGCCAGAACCATTCGGAAAACGAACGCGTCCGACGTACACACGGGACCGACAACTTCCGAGTCGCAGGTATCAGTTCGCTCGTAGACGTCAGACAGTGAGCTTTGAAAATGGTGAATGAGATTTCACTGAAACGTCAGCTGCTTTACTGTCCTGAGAGGGACTCAGCATATATATGGGATGCCCGAGAACCTTCGATTACATATATATATATATATATATATATATATATATATATATATATATATATATATATATATATATATATATATTATATATATATATATATATATATATATATATATATATATATATATATATATATATATATATATATATATATATATATATATGCGACAATTTGGGCAAATTGTATTCGGTCTTGGGCTGCTCTGAATAAAGCGAGTGCTTCTTGCGACATATTCCCGGTTTTCCCTCGATCTTTCCCTGCATTATCAGCTGCAGGAACTGGTACTTGGTGTTACAGAAGATGTGTCCAAGATAGGCTGTCTTTCGGCGTTTGACGATCTGCAGAAATTATCTTTTACTATTCATGCGTCTTAGGTTATTCGGTCAGTCCAAGTATCTCCACGCCTGGTTCCAGAACAGCTGCTATCCAGCTCCCAAGATATTTAAATTTATCGATCTGTTGTATTAGTTTACCGTTCACTGATATATTGGCCTATACCGGTGTTCTGCTTATGGCCATCACTTTGGTTTTAGTTCAGGTTATGTTAATTTTTAGCCCTAGTGGATCTCCTTCTGTCGTGATTTTGGTTATTAAGCGTTGTAGGGCTGCCAGCAATTATTGCGGTATCATCAGCATATCGCAAATTATTCACAAAGTGACCATTATTTCGGATGCTATCGTTTGTGTCTTGCAGCGCATGTTTGAAAATATTTTCGGAGTACAGATTAAAAAGTCGATCAAAATTTAGAGCCGATAAGGTAAATCGTTCGGTACCGTTTTAGGACTCTGATCTCTGTTAGGGGGCACTGTGGGAATTTTTTTACGACAAACTAGGGTTATATTAACCTCCCTTATATGCTCCCGAGAAATTAGGGGGTACTTACCTAATACTCGGTATATTAGGGGTAGTTATCACCCCTTCTTGGGGATTTGTTGCCAATCCATTATATGAACGCTGCTATTTAACCTTAATTTAACATATAATACCATTAAAAATTTTATATAGTTTCATTTATTAAGATGGAGCAACTATTCTCGTAGCTTAATCTCATTTTAACCCGATTCCTAGGGTGTTCTTGGTCCTAGCTAATGATTTTGGGAGTGTTCGATTTTTTCGACCTTGGATTCGGATTCAGCGACAAAAATACATAAGAATACGTGGATCTGGCTCGCTGGTCTGAAATTTTTTTTTATGGGGCTTGTATTTCAAGTTTTAACTGTCGATAAATCGAAAATAGGTACATTTATGTATAGGACATGTAAAAAATGTTCAAAATTTTGCAGGGAATCCAAAAGCCAAAAATTTAGGTCACTATAAAAAAAAATAATTATAGCACAGTATCTTTCGAATCACCCTGTAAAATTTGATTTGTGAAAAAAATTCATTCCAAAAAAACTAAGTTGACTTCTCAGAGCGATTTTTTCCAAAACTCAGCGTTTTTTAAATAATAAATTTATTCCAGATTTTACATCCTTATTGTACAGGGTGAGTCAACGATTGGATGAAGTAAGTTTGTGCCTTTTCGGTGAAATTTATAAAGAAACTATATTTATTGTTTAATACAGTTTATTTTTACGCAGATTTTAAAAATATTTAGGACTCTACAGGGTGAGTCAAAAAACTAGGACAGCATAAAGTTGTATTTTTTTAAATAGAACACCCTATATACGAATCGTATTTTCGATTTAGCTTAAAATTTTAAATCTTTTTTATTAAGGGTTTACTATAACAAAACTTTATAGTTTCTGAGATAATTAAGTTTAAAGAAAAAAAGTCACATTTTCAAGCATCAATTCAATCCTAAATAACGTTTTCAATTTTGTGACAAATATATTCAAATTTGGAATTTAGCAAGGTCAAGGACAAGTTAACATAATTTTTACCTAATATTTGCAATAAAAGCTACAGGGTGTTGAACACATCGGCTCAAATTTGAACAAGTTTAAATGAATAAATATCTTTTTTTTTTAAATGGTACACCCTGTATATTTTCATGTTATTTAATAGAGTAATAAAAACCCTAAAAGTTTTGTTCAATGTATCCTATACCTATTTATAATAGTTTTTGAGATATTTCAGTTTTTCTTGTTTTCCATACTTTTTTACAGAAATAGTCTTCATTATCATAGTAGCCATGTAAATTAATAAAAAGAAACTACAGAAACAAACAGAATGTGGTTAAATATGATGAAATAAATTATTCGTTATATTACAACGCCAATAGTTTAATTAAACATAATGTGAAAAAATTAACACAACTATAACGACAAGGCAAATACATAGTTACTTTTATACTAAATTGAAACAAAAAAATTACCTATTAAATACTGAGATTAATTATTTCTTTTTAATAAGTGTTCGAATAAACGACCCTCTTGTGCAATGCACAAATTTAGTCTTTTTTGCAGATTTTCTAGGACCCTGGACAAAATTAGTGGCGTTATTGTTCTACAGGTATCCCTAATCCTGTTTCGCAAATCTTCCACTGTTGTTGGTGGATTAACATACACCTTATTTTTAATATAACCCCATAGGAAGAAATCTAATGGGGTGATGTCGCAAGACCTTGGTGGCCACTCAATGACACCCCCACGTCCAATCCATTTTTGCGGATATCGTTGGTCCAAAAACGCACGAACTTCACGATGGTAATGCGGAGGCGCACCATCGTGCTGGAACCACATACTGTCGAGCTCATCCCTATCGAGACCTTGAAGCAGTTGGGGTAGTTCTTCTTGTAGAAAGTTCAGGTAACTATGGCCATTTAGTGGTTCATTAAAAAAGTGGGGTCCAATAATTCGATTATGATGAATACCACACCAAACATTTAATGACCAGTGGTTTTGATGTTGCACCTCTCTAATCCAAAATGGGTTTTCTGTGGCATAATAATACATGTTGCGTCTATTTACGGCACCGTTACTTCTAAAAGTAGCTTCATCACTAAACATTACCTTGCATAATAAATTTGGATTTAATTGAATCTCCGCATTTATTATACGACAAAAGTTTACACGACTTTCAAAATCCTGTCCATGCAATTCTTGGTGTAATTCCATGTGATATGGATGATACCTATATTTCTTGGTAGTACGATTAGCGGTGGATTGTGATGTTTCACATAATGCTGCTAACTGACGGCTACCAATATAAGGATTTTCCTGAACATTTAACAATACTTGTAGTTCTTTTTCTTCATTAGTTACTGGTTTATTGACCACTTTACGTTTTGGATAATCAACAGTACCAGAAGAATCAAATCTTTGCATTAAGTTTTGAAAAGTATGGGTATTAGGCTGGCGTCGATCAGGATACTTCATTTTGTAAATTCTTTGAGCAAGAAGGCAATTTTTTTGAGCCTCTCCTATTGTATAAATCATATCTATTAACTCATTCTTTGGAAAATTCATTTTACAATATAAGATGAATGCAAAAAAAAACCAAACTACACTAAATTAAAAATAAAAGAAGCGATTGCGGTTATAAATTTGACACACAGAAAAATGTTCTTTTACAATGTTTTTGCCATGGCTACTATGATAATGAAGACTATTTCTGTAAAAATGTATGGAAAATTATAAAAACTGAAATATCTCAAAAACTATTATAAATAGGTATAGGATATATTGAACAAAACTTTTAGGATTTTTATTACTCTATTAAATAACATGAAAATATACAGGGTGTACCATTTAAAAAAAAGATATTTATTCATTTAAACTTGTTCAAATTTGAGCCGATGTGTTCAACACCCTGTAGCTTTTATTGCAAATATTAGATAAAAATTATGTTAACTTGTCCTTGGCCTTGCTAAATTCCAAATTTGAATATATTTGTCACAAAATTGAAAACGTTATTTAGGATTGAATTGATGCTTGAAAATGTGACTTTTTTTCTTTAAACTTAATTATCTCAGAAACTATAAAGTTTTGTTATAGTAAACCCTTAATAGAAAGATTTAAAATTATAAGCTAAATCGAAAATACGATTCGTATATAGGGTGTTCTATTTAAAAAAATACAACTTTATGCTGTCCTAGTTTTTTGGCTCACCCTGTAGAGTCCTAAATATTTTTAAAATCTGCGTAAAAATAAACTGTATCAAACAATAAATATAGTTTCTTTGTTAATTTCACCGAAAAGGCACAAACCTACTTCATCCAATCGTTGACTCACCCTGTACATGCAAATAATATAGATTTATCGACGACATCTTCTTTAATTTTTACAAATTCAAATCATTTATTTGCTATTTTGAAAAAAAAATCGTCTTTAATAAACGTTGAAAATGCCAAAAATATAACCAATTATAAAGTAAGTGACAACACTGTATAAAGATTCACACAATTATTTAAACTTGCAAGTCATAAATTATATACTTTTAATCATGATAAAGCTGAAAGAAATAAACATGGGTTTTTTTATCTCATATTTTATATACATATTCTTACAATAGCAAATCAAGATGAGTATTAATTCGTAAAAAATGTCGACTAAATACAGGACAGCATCTATCGAGGCGCAGGACTTATAATTTCGTGACAGTCATAGACTAGTTAAAAAGTGTACTTTATTTAAAACTCACTATTTGGGTTTTTCCTAAAGATTTTTTACACAAGTTAGATTATAATGCAAGTGGAATCTCTATAGGCCCAACCTCTATAAACCGAATTCCTCGATAAATTGAATTATTTTTCTTCCCTGAATAAATGTCATTATATACTTATGGATCAGATTCCGGTTCGAATCGAATTTCTGTATAAGCCGAAAAAAACTTCGAATTATTAAAATGAGATAACATTCCATGTGTACAGAAATAATCAATAAGGGCATCTGAGTTTCCCCGCACGGGCAGAACCTTACGGCACCACTGATGGTATTGTTTAAAGAATGCCACTGTATAAATAAAAATTCGTAGAGCATATTTGAAAATAAAAGACAGTAATCCTTAAATCATCAGGATAGATACAGGTGAGAATTTGTAAAAGTGTTAAGAAAATATAATTTTTAATTGATTTTTACAACTTTTCGAAAAATATGTTTCCTTTTTCTTTTATTAATTTAAACATTTTATTTAATTCTTTATATTTTTTTATTCATCACGCGTGGAAGAGTCCAACAAAGATAAATATTTTTCTTTTTTCAGTTTTAATGTTTAATTTTTACTGTATTCCCTTCTTTTTAAATCAGTTAAAAATAATTTAATTAATTCCTGTCACCTATATAAAAGTTACTGATTCCTAACTTGGTTGCGATTACATCCAACATATAATATTCGTAATAATTTAGGTTATAACTTATTTAGACCTTATTTTTCTCGTTCTGTTACCGATAGAATGATAGGAAACTCATATTAAAATATTACTTTTTTTATTTATTTATACATCACTAGATCTTACAATAATTACATAAAATACATATACCCATAGGGTGTAGATCGTGTCACACAAAGAAAAAAAATACTAATGCTCATTCAGCAAGCACTTTAAACAAACCCAGAAAGATCCTTATCTTCTAGGTATTCATTTAAGCTATAGTAACACGTTCCTATAAGAAAACATTTTAATTTATTTTTATGTTCGTTGGTCATAGAACTCCTATAACTTTTGAAAGTTTGAGGTAGTTTGATCCAAATTCATACTATGCTATGTGTTACGTTACGTTGAACATAATTGAAATTAGCTCTATCTGGCAAAAGTACATGTTTTTTGTATTATAACTATGATTATATTCTACACTTCTAAAGAAAGAAGAATAATTCTTAACCAGAACTCATGTATGTACAGGCCATACAATGTTAAAATATTTCTCTCAACAAAAACATTCTTACAAGTTTCAATTTGTTTCATTTTCTAAATTGTTCTGACACATCTTTTTTGCAGTATAAATATTCTGTCAGTATCCACTGTGTTTCCCCAGAATATAATACCATATCTTACTCTAGATTGTAAATAGGCTTGATACGCTGTTAGAGCAGCATCAACATTTACCATATTTGCAATAATTCTAATGGCATAGCAATACCGGGCAATGCTACCCGCAAGCTGATCCACATGATATCTCCAGTCCAATCTACGGTCAATTTGAATGCCCAAAAACCAAAGGCTCTCCACCGAATCAACTACTGTATTTTTATATTGAACCGATATTTTATGTTCATTACGTATACCAAAGATGAAAAGCTTAGTCTTCGAAACATTTAGCAGCAGGTCATTCGCAGTAAACCACTCGTTCAAGCCCACAAGAGCACCCAAGACACAATCACCACACTCCCTTACGTTCTCTACCTTTCATATTACTGAGGTGTCGTCAGCAAACCGAGCCCTGGGATACTCCTCTCCGTATGTATAAAAGGTCAGACATCAACGGCTCCCCACTCACGCTTCGTCCAATTACACGTTGTTTACTTTGTCTCTGTCAAAGGCCTTGGACAGATCCAAACATAAAGTTGCTGTTATTTTGTTATCATTTAAAGAAGCAATCATATTCTGTATGGCCAGATAGATTGCAGTCATGGTAGACTTACCATTACGGAAACCATTTTGTTGTTCTGTAAGAACATCATTTCTCTCAACAAATATCACTAGTCGATCAAAGATTGTCCCCTCAAATATTTTGTTTACATTCGAGAGAAGCGATGGTGAATGGGTGAACTGAGTAGCTCAGGAACCATCGCTGCCGGTCCCAAGCCCGGATAAAGGAGGAGGGTTGAGCATGGGGCTAACAACCCTATCTCGTAAAAGAAAACCTGTTATGAAACAAAACGAAAAGCCTCGGACTAGGACTGATTACAGGAAACGACTCCGGCAAAGATCACGGAATATGAATTTTGGAACCTGGAATGTACTCAGTTGGTACAGACCAGGAGCAGCAAAAAGGACGATCCAACAGTTGGATAAAAACCGAATGGACATCATAGCACTACAAGAAATTCGATGGCCCGATACTGGAAACATTACTATTGACAGATACACAATCTTTTACAGTGGCAATAAAGATGGTCGGCACGAGTTTGGTACAGGCTTCGCCGTGAAAGAACATCTAACGAACCTGATAATATCTTTCAAACCCATAAATGAACGGCTTTGCTACTTGCGAGTAAAAGGCAAATAGTGGAACTACTCCCTACTAGCGGTACACGCACCAACAGGGGAAAAGGAGGACGACATAAAGGATGAATTTTACGAAGAATTGGAAAACACAGTTAGTGGAATACCTAAACAAGATATGTTAATAATTCTAGGGGATTTCAACGCCAAACTAGGAAAAGAACCAGCATACCTACCGCATGTTGGACCTCACAGTCTGCATGCTGAATCTAACGATAATGGCCAACGCCTGGCAGGATTCGCAGCAGCTCACAATCTAAAAGTAGTATCAACAATGTTCGAACACAAGAACATCCACAAGGAAACATGGATTTCGAATGATAACAGAACAAGAAACCAGATAGACCACGTTTTAGTCAACTCACGGTATGCGGGAAATGTAATGGACGTAAAAAGCCGAAGAGGAGCCGATGCAGACTCAGATCATTTTCTGGTACTTGCAAAAATCAGGCTAAGAATTAAAAATACAAGGAAAACACAACAAATAACTGATAGCATACGATGAGAAACTAATAAATTAAAAAACGAAGAAACACGGAAAAAGTACCAGGCGGAAATACAAAACAGACTGCTACAAAATAGAACGGATAACGACAGTGTAGAAACAAGATGGGACACTTTAAAATCGATTATTGAGTCAGCCACAGAAAAACAACTGGGAAAAAGAAGAAAAGCAGAGAAAAAGTATTGGTATGACAAAGACTGTGAGGATGCAGTAAACAGAAGGAATGAAAGAAGAATAAAAATGCTAGAGCTTCCCAATAATGAAAACATCGAATCATTCAAAAGAAGCAGAAATGAAGCAAGGAAATTAATTAGACAAAAGAAAAGAGCAGCCCAAAGAGAAACGCTGGAACGGGTGGAAGAAAACGCGTTTGGAAATAGCAGAAGGTTTTTCAGTGAACTAACCAGTATGAGAAATGGGTACAGACCTACACCCGGTAGCATCATAAGAAAAGAAAATAACAACGAACTAGTAACAGATGCAACTGAAATACTAAAAATATGGCAAGAATACTTCAACAAGCTGCTGAATACAAACAATCAGGGGGAAATAACGCGCATAACCTACCAAACAGCAGAAATCCAAGATAATGAACCCTCTATACACGAAACTATAGACGCCATTAACCGGCTCAAAAATAATAAAGCACCTGGTTGCGATAATTTGCCGGCAGAACTATTGAAAAATGGGGGAACACATCTCCATAAAGAAATACACAAATTAATAGTAGATATATGGAACACTGGAATAATACCTGAAGAGTGGAAGAAAGGTATAATTGTCCCCATCCACAAGAAAGGGGATCGATTAAATTGTTCAAACTATAGAGGGATAACACTATTAAACTCAGCGTACAAAATATTATCTAATATATTATTGAAGCGAATATCACCCTATGCTGAAGAGAACATCGGTGACTACCAATGCGGCTTTAGGCCTAACAGATCCACGGTGGACCAAATATTCACAATACGCCAACTCCTGGAAAAAAGCTGGGAATTCAACAGAGATGTACACCAATTATTCATCGACTTCAAACAGGCCTATGACACCATAATACGAGAGAGTATTTGGATTGCTATGGAAAGCATGGGGATACCAAAAAAACTTATTAGTCTAACGAAACTATGTGTCAACAATACCGAATTATGTGTAAAAATAGGAAACCAAGTCTCTAGCAATTTCACAGTTCGAAGTGGTCTGAAGCAGGGGGACGGATTATCTCCACTTCTGTTCAATATCGTACTCGACATGGTAATCAAGAAAGCGAACATTAATACCGAAATATTCACAAATCAGGGACCACAAATGTTGCTAGCCTTTGCAGATGATATTGACACAATAGGACAAAATACTGTAAGAGTCAAGGAAAGTTTCCTACAAATCGAAAAGGAGAGTCAGAAAGTGGGCCTTAAAATTAATGAAGATAAGACCAAATATATGCATGTAGCACGCAATCTCCGCAGAGATAGAATCAGACAAAACGTAACAATGGAGGACTATAACTTCGAAAATGTCCAAAAATTCAAATATTTGGGAACTGTCATAACATCGGATAACGACATGACAGAAGAAATAAAAGCCAGAATACAGAGTGGTAATAGATGCTTCTTTTCTCTGCAAACGCTGATAAAATCAAAAATCCTGTCAAGGTCCTCAAAGATAAAAATCTACCAAACAATAATAAAACCAGTGGTATGCTACGGGTGTGAGACATGGACCCTCACAAGGCATAACGAACTTCTGCTTAAATGTTTTGAGCGAAAAATGCTAAGGAGAATATTTGGTCCTGTACAAGACCCAATTACGGGACAATACCGCATAAGAAGTAATGCTGAACTAGAGATGTTGTACCATAGCCCAAATATAGTAAAAACAATAAAATCCCAGCGACTGAGATGGGCAGGACACGTCCAGAGATCCCCTGACAACCGACTAATTAACATGGTATGGAATGAAAACCCAACAGGAACTAGACCCCTTGGACGACCAAAATTAAGGTGGAGAGATAATATAGCCAAAGACCTACAAACTATGAGTGTCGACAACTGGAGAGAAGCCTTGATGGACAGAGACCAGTGGAGGCAAATCGTTTCTGCAGCAAAAACCCACGTAGGGTTGTAGCGCTACTAGATAGAGATAGATAGATCGGTCTGTAGTTATCAAATTGGTCCCTAGCATTTTTTTTGTGTACGAGTCTAATCCAGGCCTCCTTAAGCGCTCCATTTTAAAAGGATACGTTTAGTATATGTGTTAATGGAATTGCTATGATCGCCGCTGCACTCTTAAGGGCAGACACCGGAAGCTCATCACAGCCCACTGATATTTTATTTTTTAACAACATTATATACTTAGTTTGTTATATATGTAATTCTTCTTTCAGGCAGAGGATATGAAAAATATATATACAAACAGTTTATTTCCTGCAAATATCGCTCTGGTCCTCTCTCCATACGCGTTTTGATCACCTCATGATCTCGTCAGTGGGGCTGTATCGGACCGAGAGCAACATTAGCAGGAAATAACTGATATATGAACTATAAATTTCAAGATATGTCGGCAGGATATTGCACCTGCCATCTACCAACTTCGATGTCAGACTGAAAAATATCGCCAGTCGAACGACATCTATAAATCACCGGAGTAACGTGAAAATTTTTAAAAAATCAAAATTTCAGTAAGAAATAAAGAAATTTTTTGCCGTATTTAAAATATATATATATATATATATATATATATATATATATATATATATATATATATATATATATATATATATATATATATATATATATATATATATATATATATATATATATATATATATTTAAATTTTAATAATGAAAGGAATTAAAAAAACAATTATTTAGTAATCACAATACCTTTTTGCGTAATTTATTTTTCATATCATTTTTACCCTTTATCCTAAAAAAATTTTTTAACAAGTTTTGTATCACATAAATAAAAATTACAGAAATTACTAATACTGTTGCAATTACATCTAACATGAGATATTCGTGGAGAGGCATGTCGGCCATGGCACTTTTTAGATGAACAGCACCCTTGCGTCTTATGACATATTCAGACCACCAAATTGCCTTTTCTAGTCCTGTCATCGGTTGGTCTATAGATAAGTCATGTATCTCTTTGATCTTGTTTGAGTACCTTAAATTTGTATTAAAAGTTATAAATATATACATATGTACATTAAATTTGACAATTATTTATATATAGGATATAGAGTGAATTAACAAAAACATACATTGAATTTTCAGCTACTTTAATAACAGCTTTTTGTAGAGATTCTTTAGTTACTTCAGTGAAAGGAAGATGTACTCCAATTCCCAATTTGACAAGTCTGTTAACATTTGTCACTTGGTCAGCAATAAAAGGAATTCCCACCATGGGAACAGCGCTGGTTATCGCTTCCTCAATAGACTGTAATCCACCTTGAGTAACAAACACTTTTATATTGGGATGTGCTAAAATATCCTGTTGAGGAAACCATTTTCTTGTTATAACGTTTTTTCCAACTCCAGGAACTTCGTCTGACTCCCATTTCCACAGAACTGTGTAAGGTAATGCTGAAAGACCAGCGATAATACTATTTCTGATTGAGGGAGGTAAACTATCACTTCTTACGTTTGAACCTAAACTAAAATAGACCACGCCTTGGGTGGAGTTGTTTAAAATTTGTTCGATGTCCTAAAAAATGCGAAAGAATAAAATAAATACAAGACGATTTTGAAGTAACATAACTGTATAAAAAAATATTCTTTTTCAGTACTACACTTTTAACTTTTTAGCGCCTCTTAAGCGGGGTCCACACTAGGTGCGCCAAATCGTTGATTACCTAAAAAAAAAGGACAATAGTATCAACCAATTTTAGGCACGTTTGCAGAATATCTCTTTGAATATTAAAGATAGAGATTTGAAATTTTCGCAGATATATGTAACTTTTTTGTTAAACAAAACAAGTAAGGAATAAAATTTTCCTAGCCCTCTCTGTTTTTAACATACAGGGAAATATTGAAAATTTTCCTTTTAAAAGCCCCATCGTATTTTTTTTAATTGGCAAGTTAATAATAAAATTTTCATTAAAAAAATTGAACCGAAAAGGTGAAAAATAACTAGAAATTTTTATATGAAATTGAAATTTTTTGAAGTCGGTGCTAAATTAATACCTGATAAAATGTGATTCGCATAAACACATTAAAAATACTTTATTTGTAATTGCTTTCTTACCATAATTTTTATATATTAGTGGTTATTTATTTTATTTGAAAATTGGTTATTGTAACGTTTCTATTAAACGTCGGTAATATGAAGTAATATGAACGGCCAGGCTTTTCTTTCTAAAGTTTCGTCTCAGGTCAAAGGCAACAGTGTTGTGGTTGCGTCGTGCCCACTTACATTTGTGCGCCACTCTTCTATTTGACATGGGATTGTCGAGAAACAAATATCAACGATTACAAAAGTGGGCTAAACAAAAAGGCAGTAATATATTTTCGCCGTACTCTGGAGTGTAAAATACAAAAAAAAATCATGTTGTCCACATGACGAGTATCTAACTTTTACTAAATCAAAAGCCGAGGTTAAATTCCAAGGCTTACTGGATCATACAGTGGATCGAATTGTATTGTTTTAATTAGACGCCCTTGAACAAATCGATAAATTAGATTTGTAGATATGAGTTTCATTTGCAAATGGGGCTTCGATGGAACGTCAGGTCAGAGCCAGTAAAAGATGAAATTCACTGATCCGAATATTTCTGATACAAATTTATTCCTAACCTCTATTATTCCACTTCAATTAGCAAGTATTAATACGCCAACTCAACAAGAACACATTGTGTTGTATAATTCCAAACTCTCGTCTACTGTGAATTACGGGCCTCTGAAATTTGAATTTATTAAGAAAACCGAACAAAAATCTTTAATGAAAATAGAAAATTATGAACTCGAACCAGACAACTTGCACCATATAAGAGTTATCTTTGCCACTCGAGCTTCAATACAGTTCAACTTATCTATGACGATGATAGACAGCTAGGTGAATGCTTGGGCTGGAGCGAAATCGGTCCAACGTTGTTACCTCTGCCAAACAACATCTCAGTTCAACAACATTGATACTGTGTCCCAGTAAATACAGAGTATTTCAAGCTACAGCCATTATAACAAGAGTAAAGCGAAAACTGATCCTCCGGTTTCCCGTCATTTTAAAAATTATTGGTAGCGGACATTAAATTGCAATAGAGAAGATTTGGGAATACAAATCTGAAACAGCAAGATTATTCTTCAAAGGATATTCTTGGTATAACATGCCAACAGGAATCCACAAATTACTTACTCCATTGACCAGACATTATAGCATTTGCAATATTACAGATAGGTAAACTATTGAAAGATGCACAAAAATCAACGAACAAGTCCGTCTCTTTCTGTTACATTCCCTTTTTTTAGAGGTTCTGTTTTGAATTTTCCACACCTGTATACTACCAATATTCCGCTGTCTTTCGCGCCCGGCCAGCAGTGAATTCGGCCTTGCCAAACCTAACCCAAACTCCGTGTTACGAGGTACTGGTCCCCCGTAACAATATTGAGTTAATGGCCTTCGATTTTACCTACGCAACGAACGATTTATGCAGTGCATGCGATTTGAATTGTTTATTTTTTACCGGCGAATATAAGTAAATTTCGATTCCGTAAAAGACAAATAGCAGCGCCCTGTGCCTTCATATAAAATACAAAGACATATTACAAGAACTTTGAAAATCTATTCTAAACAATATTTAAGGCGTTGTATTAAAGACATATTAAAAAACATGTATTTACTATTCATAACCTACTGTGGATTTAAGAATGAGTTTAAAAAAAAAATCAAAATTAGACATTCATTTGTAAAATCAAATCTCAACTGCCAAATAATATACAGGGTGTTCTGTTTAAAACGGCAAAAGTTGAGTTTATAATCTGATACCTTTAGAAAAAAGTAAGTACTTTATTGTATTTTACTTAAAATGTTCTACAATAACCCGTTTTAACATTTTCATTAACTTACATCTTAATTAATTTACGACGAAGGCTTTTAAAAGAAAATTTTCAATTTTGCCCTGTATCTTAAAAACAGAAAAGGCTGGGAAGATTTTGTATGTTGCATCTTTTTTCCAGCAATAAAGTAGCACAGATTTGCGATAACTGCTTCTCTATATAATAATAATAATAATAAATGCCATTGCTCTTGACCGAAGGTATTACGTACTTCCTACCAAAGGACCAACATAACACACATGACCCAGCTAAGTATAGGCCGATCACCTGCCTACCCACACTGTATAAGGTGATCACCTCCTGCTTGACCCAACGCATCTATGCACATTGTGAGCAAAATAACATCATTGCAACTCAACAGAAGGGATGCACGAGGGGAGCAATGGGATGCAAGGAGCAATTGATTGTTGACTCTGTCATATGTAACCAAGCCACATGAGTTGCTCAAAACTATATTGATATTGTATAGAGTCGATAATAACTTTGTTTCCTTTTTAGAACGCATCATGTCAACCTGGAGAACTAAGATTTAATTGCAAGTGCCATCCAGCGACACCATTGAAACTAATACCATTCCGATACGAAGGGGAATATTTCAGGGCGATTCACTTAGCCCATTGTGGTTCTGCCTTACAATGAACCCACTATCATACCGTTTGAACTCAACCAGATACGGCTTTAGTGTTAGAAATAACAACGAAGAGGTAGTCAGAGTGATTCATCTTCTATACATGGATGATCTTAAACTGATGGCTGCTACCAGAAACCAGCTGGAACAAATGCTTAAAATTGTAGAGGAGTTCTCCGGGGATATCGGAATGCAATTTGGACTTGACAAGTGCCGTATTTTGAACATCGTTAAAGGGAAGATACAACCGGGGGCTTTTGAAATGCAGAACGGTGAAACTATAGCTGCAATAGGAGCAAACCAAACATACAAATATCTAGGTATAAAACAGGCTAAAAGAATTGACCATGGCACTATGAAGGCTGAATTGACAACCGAATTTGTCAAGAGGGTAAGGCGGGTTTTACAAACTAATTTAAATAGTAGAAACAACACGTATGCTTGCTCTGCGCTGAGCTACTCTTTTGGAATTGTAAAGTGGAACAGGACGGACATCCAAAACCTGCAAAGAAAAATAAGGACACTCCTAACAAAAGCACAAAAACATCACCCTCGGATTGCTATTGAACATACAATGCTTCCAAGACACCAAGGAGGAAAAGGACTCGACAAACAAATAATAAAGTTACGTTCATATTTCCACAGGTTAGCGGACTCTTCCACACTACATCGAGCAATTTGCGAGCAGACGATTCCACGCAGCTACAGTTGAGGGAACAAGATATTACTTCTCACCACTAAACAGTTACAAACCTGGCTACAGAAGCCACTTCATAGACGGCATCCAGGTGAGGTCAATCAGGACAATGTCGACAACTCAGCGTTGAACTACTGGTTGATTTCAGGACAGATGTTTCCGGAAACGGAGGGCTTCTTATTAGCTATCCAAGACCAGGTTATTCCGACGAAGAACTATCGAAAGTTCATCATTAGAGATCCCTCAATAGAAAATGACCGATGCAGATATGGCTGTCGAACATCGGAAACAATTCAGCACATAACTGGAGGATGTCAAGCGTTTGCCACAACCGAGTATAAGGAAAGACACGACTCAGCCGGTAAGATACTCCACCAAGATTTAGTAGAAAAGTTAAACCTATTACAGGTAGGAAAAGTGCCTTAATACAAATACAATTCGGAGTCTATTCTTGAGAACAATCAGTTCAAGTTATATTGGGACCGAACGGTTCTGACGGATCAGACAGTAGCTCATAATAGACCAGACATTATACTAATAGATAAAATTTCTAGGCGAACTACACTAATCGACATTGCTGTCCCTAACAACAACAACCTAAGGCCAAAATACAATGAGAGGATCGCCAAATACAGAGATCTGGAGGTCCAAATCCGAAGATAATGGGCAATGAAAGCGTCCAAACGATTTTCATAATACTGTCAACAACTGGAGTGATACCAAAGAACCTCCTGCAGAACATCAAGGGACTGGGCCTTAGTGAGCATCTGTACAAACCTATGTAGAAAGCAGTTCTCCTTGCAACCGCGAGAACCGTCCGAAAGTTCGTAAGAAATACAGCAGACAACGTCACCTAGGACCCGATAACATGGAAAGGGTTCCCATAGAGCTTCATACTTTTGGTGTCTTTGTATGCCTGGTATGAGTGAATAATTCCTGGAGGGAGTGCGAAGCCGTTTGGCTTGTAAATCATACTAATAATAATAATAATACCCTGCAAAAGTGTCGAAAATTGGACACTAGATCTGAGATACCATGTATATTCGTAACATAACTCTAATCTAACCTATAATAGAGTGTATTTCCTGTGTAGCTTCTAAACTGAAAACTGGAATTTCAGGAGCACCAAACTTGTATCCATAAACTTGAGGAAGTGGTGAAAAACCTTCTACTAGTACAAGATCAAATTTTTTATAAGGATCTTTGTAAATTTTTTTGAATCTTTCATCTTCCAGTACATCTATTGTGATGTTATCCATAAAATTATCTGCCCATGTTCTCATCTTTATGAAATCATTAGGATCTAAATTTAAAACTGCCTGATTTTTCATATATTTGTATGTAAAACTAATATCAATTTCTGTCAAATTGGTCAAAGTAAGATCATTTATTGGGTTCGGTGTTAGCTAGAAAAAAAGATTCATTTGAATTCTAGGCCAGCGGAATTAGTATCTGGAAAAAATTTATTGTTAGTATTGTATTGTAGAAACCTTCAGAATGATAATAGCAATTATCTTATGTCTCATTTCATTTTCATTCATCTTTTTTGGGGAAAATTTTTTATAACAATTAAGATGTGAAAAAACAGTTTTTTCAAGTTCTAGCAAAAGCTATTGTTTTGCAGTAAAAAAGTTTTAAACATAAGTTGTGCGCTTTGAAAATACCTACAAAATGAGCCAAATCCGATAAATTTTTTGTCGGTTATTGCTAAAAAAACTGCTAAAATGGCTGTTTTTTCAGGAGTTAATAAACAATAGAGAAACATATTGTATGAATTTTATATTACACCGAAAGGAGCCTCTTATTGCATACAATAAGTATGCAAAATTTCAAGTAAAAATATTCAATAGTTTTTTGCACAGTGAATTTATTTATAACATTTTATGTTTTATTTGATTGTTTATTCTCAGCGATCTAGAGATCATATTTATACTAACAATAACAAAAAAGAACCAAATTAATTGTTGATTTAAAATTGTTGAAACAAATAAAAAATAATTGTGGTTGGTTTTTTCGTTATAAACAAACAGAATAACTCTTCGGCAATTATTGATATCGAAATGCCGATAAGTAGACGTGATAAGTCAGATTTTGGCGCATCCTTTGGAAAAAAACACATGGTATTTTCGATATAGCTTATAATTTTAAATCTTTTTTATTAAGGGTTTACTATAACAAAACTTTATAGTTTCTGAGATAATTAAGTTTAAAGAAAAAAAGTCACATTTTCAAGCATCAATTCAATCCTAAATAACGTTTTCTATTTTGTGACAAATATATTCAAATTTGGAATTTAGCAAGGCCAAGGACAAGTTAACATAATTTTTACCTAATATTTGCAATAAAAGCTATAGGGTGTTGAACACATCGGCTCAAATTTGAACAAGTTTAAATGAATAAATATCTTTTTTTTTAAATGGTACACCCTGTATATTTCATGTTATTTAATAGATAAATAAAAACCCTAAAAGTTTTGTTTAATATATCCTATGCCTATTTATAATAGTTTTTGAGATATTTCAGTTTTTCTTATTTTCCATACTTTTTCACAGAAATAGTCTTGATTATCATAGTAGCCATGTAAAATAATAAAAAGAAACTACAGAAACAAACAGAATGTGGTTAAATATGATGAAATACATTATTCGTTATATTACAACGGCAATAGTTTAATTAAACATAATGTGAAAAAATTAACACAACAATAACGACAAGGCAAATACATATTTACTTTTATACTAAATTGAAACAAAAAAATTACCTATTAAATACTGAGATTAATTATTTCTTTTTAATAAGTGTTCGAATAAACGACCCTCTTGTGCAATGCACAAATTTAGTCTTTTTTGCCGATTTTCTCGGACCCTGGACAAAATTAGTGGCGTTATTGTTCTACAGGTATCCCTAATCCTGTTTCGCATATCTTCCACTGTTGTTGGTGGATTAACATACACCTTATTTTTAATATAACCCCATAGGAAGAAATCTAATGGGGTGATGTCGCAAGACCTTGGTGGCCACTCAATGAAACCCCTACGTCCAATCCATTTTTGCGGATATCGTTGGTCCAAAAACGCACGAACTTCACGATGGTAATGCGGAGGCGCACCATCGTGCTGGAACCACATACTGTCGAGCTCATCCCTATCGAGACCTTGAAGCAGTTGGGGTAGTTCTTCTTGTAGAAAGTTCAGGTAACTATGGCCATTTAGTGGTTCATTAAAAAAGTGGGGTCCAATAATTCGATTATGATGAATACCACACCAAACATTTAATGACCAGTGGTTTTGATGTTGCACCTCCAAAATGGGTTTTCTGTGGCATAATAATGCATGTTGCGTCTATTTACGGCACCGTTACTTCTAAAAGTAGCTTCATCACTAAACATTACATTGCATGATAAATTTGGATTTAATTGAATCTCCGCATTTATTGTACGACAAAAGTTTACACGACTTTCAAAATCCTGTCCATGCAATTCTTGGTGTAATTCCATGTGATGGATTGTGATGTTTCACATAATGCTGCTAACTGACGGCTACCAATATAAGGATTTTCCTGAACATTTAACAATACCTGTAGTTCTTTTTCTTCATTAGTTACTGGTTTGTTGACCACTTTACGTTTTGGATAATCAACAGTACCAGAAGAATCAAATCTTTGCATTAAGTTTTGAAAAGTATGGGTATTAGGCTGGCGTCGATCAGGATACTTCATTTTGTAAATTCTTTGAGCAAGAAGGCAATTTTTTTGAGCCTCTCCTATTGTATAAATCATATCTATTAACTCATTCTTTGGAAAATTCATTTTACAATAGGAGATGAATGCAAAAAAAACCAAACTACACTACATAAAAACCAAAAGAAGCGATTGCGGTTATAAATTTGACACACAGAAAAATGTTCTTTTACATTGTTTTTGCCATGGCTACTATGATAATGAAGACTATTTCTGTAAAAAAGTATGGAAAATAAGAAAAACTGAAATATCTCAAAAACTATTATAAATAGGTATAGGATATATTGAACAAAACTTTTAGGGTTTTTATTACTTTATTAAATAACATGAAAATATACAGGGTGTACCATTTAAAAAAAAGATATTTATTCATTTAAACTTGTTCAAATTTGAGCCGATGTGTTCAACACCCTGTAGCTTTTATTGCAAATATTAGGTAAAAATTATGTTAACTTGTCCTTGGCCTTGCTAAATTCCAAATTTGAATATATTTGTCACAAAATTAAAAACGTTATTTAGGATTGAATTGATGCTTGAAAATGTGACTTTTTTTCTTTAAACTTAATTATCTCAGAAACTATAAAGTTTTGTTATAGTAAACCTTTAATAAAAAAGATTTAAAACTATAAGCTAAATCGAAAATACGATTCGTATATAGGGTGTTCTATTTAAAAAAATACAACTTTATGCTGTCCTAGTTTTTTGGCTCACCCTGTAGAGTCCTAAATATTTTTAAAATCTGCGTAAAAATAAACTGTATCAAACACTAAATATAGTTTCTTTGTTAATTTCACCGAAAAGACACAAACTTACTTCATCCAATCGTTGACTCACCCGGTACAACCACTAGAAGCTGAGAATTATTTTTTCCAAAAATTGCCTGCTGCGTTGTTTATTATTAAGGAATTATTTAAGTAGGAACTCATAGGGAGATTGTTAAACCATTGTATGCAGCAGTTTTCAACTAAATTCTTTCAAAATTGTTAATTTCAAATTTGTAATAGTTTAAAGTTGCGCTTACTCCGAAAGTCACAAAAGGAGCAGTGGAGCCATCGGTCATATTAAATGGCAAAAAAATAACTTCAGAATCGTATCCTATGATTTTGAAAACCATCTCATACCAAATTTTAAAACCCACTATAATGAATTCGCCATATTCATTTTCAAAAAAAAAAAATAATTTTAAGATCTTTATATAATCTTAATCTATACCTTTGAAAACCCTGCAGTACCAATTTTGGACATAATCCGGATATATAAAATGTTTAGACCACCATATTGCATCTGCCATACTCAATTTTTTTAAAACAATTTTAAGTTGGTTATTTAAACTTCGAAACCCCTCAGCACGAATTTTGAACAAAATCAAGAGATATTAAATTTTTAGTCCGCCATATTGATTTTTTTTTTAAATAATTTTTAATTCGTAATCTTCACCTGCAAAAACCCCATATACCAATTTTGGACAAAATTTAGGGATGTAAAATTTTTAGTCCACCATATTGGAACCGCTAGATTGAATTTTTTAATCGATACCCTCAAAAACCCGCTTGTACCAATTTTGGACAAAATTAAGAGATGTAAAATTTGTAGTCAGCCATATTGATTCACCGTTTTGAATTTTTTAAAAATAATTTTAGATTCATTATGTATGTCCCCGAAAACTTCCCCATACCAATTTTGGAGAAAATTGAACAAAATTATTTTTTTTTATTATCACGCTATTATGGATTTTAATGGACCAATTTTAGCCAAAATAATAAAAAACTACCGCAGCAAATTCCTGAATATAACGTTAAAAATTTCATTCAAATTGGTGCCGCCGTTCCGGAGTATTCGACCCACATACTTAAAAAGAGCATAGCGCAAGAATTTAGAACCTCCTGTCTACGATTTTCCTTTAATTTCTTGTTCTTGGGCACCAGCTAGCTCAAACTAACAATTAGACTCACTTATATGAATATTAGTAAAGTTAAACACTCCCATTCAGTTGAAACTTTTTATCTATTCACTTTTAAACAATAATTATTCAAAACTTCTTCAAAATAAAAGTTTAAAACTAACGCTTTTTATTATTTGATGCGCCGTTCTATACAATCACCTCTTGTTCTCGTTTTTTTCCGAATGCCGGTGGCGCCATCTCTTAGCATCTTATCAATGAAATATTTATAGGGTGATTATTCAAGTTTCGACAACACTCCTTTCTTTACAAGTCAGGTTAATAACATTATGGCTAGAATGAAAATTATCGTCACAGCAACGAAATTATGAAAATTTGGAAATGTTAAATAAGATCCAATTGGAAAATTATTCACTGAAAACCATGAAGACATCAATGACATCAGTCAACATCATCGCGTCACTTAGGCCAAGGCCATGGTGCTCGAAAACAGTCATATTTCAGTTGGAGAATTAACATGTGATGGGAGGGAACATTAAAAACATAATACACGCTGCTTCTTGCATAGCGTTTCTCCAAAATATCGGTAACTTCTAAGGTGATTTGCGACGCAGCCAATGACATAAATTATCGGCAATGAGACATGAGTACCCAAGTTTGACATGGCAACATCCCAACACTCGTTGAACTGGAGGTTGAAAAGGCCCATCAAAGCAACTGAATATTAAATAACTTACGTTTTTTTGAATTATGTCCCATTCACACAGGAATCAACAATATTTCGTATAGTCGGTTTGAAATCCTAAAATTAAAGCCTATACCTATAAATCAGCACATATTTACTACTTGTACCCTGCATTTTTGATCTATTCCAGAAAAAGCCTTAAAACACTATAGATTTTTTTAAGAGAGTTAAGATGGAAATAGGATACCGTAATAGAGTAAAAATTTGTACCTAATGTTGATCAATCAATAAACAGTGTCTAATCCCCTTCTTCTTCTTCTTCTTCTTCTTCTTTAGTAGCCCTACAACCCGGGGTGGGTCTTGGCTGACTGCACAACTTGCTTCCATCTCACACGGTCGTCCACGATAGTTGGGTCAGTGGGTAACCCCATTGTTCTTAAATCTGACAATATTTTATCTCTCCATCGCATTCTTGAGCGTCCTAAGGGTATTTTCCCTGTCGGAGCCTCCTCCCAAATTAACTTGGTAATGCGGTTATTAAGGAGTCTATGGACATGGCCAGCCCATCTTAAGCGTTGGGATTTAATTTCTTGTACGATAGCGTTATATATCTGTTTGACCTCGGCATTTGTTCTTATTCGGTATTGATTAGTATTGGGGTCGTGATAGGGTCCAAAAATCCTTTTAAGGATTTTCCTCTCAAAACATCTAAGTTTCAATTCCATTGCTTTTGTCAGCGTCCACGTCTCACAGCCATACATGAGCACTGGTCCAATCACTGTTCTATATATCCTGATTTTTGAGGTTCGTGTTAGGTAATGGTCATAGCCCAGTGCCAATATATTATCAATATTGTTAGAGAAAACTAAACTATCCTCATTTGAACAAAATATAGCGAAATGACTGTAACGCTTGTAGTATGTAGTAGTTTTAACGTCAGACTGTAAAAGATTCCACAGTTTTTATCTCGATCTTAATATTTCAGGTTTTTCTTGGGTTTAATCTAAATCTCTGATAAGGTCGTTTACCTCTGACTAATCTAACGCGGTTCTATAATAGTTGGATCTTGAAATACCTTTCCAAGAGAAAAGCCAAGTTTCTCTTCTTCTTCTTCTTCCTCTTGTTATAGGCTTACAGCCTGTTTTTTCCAACTCAATCATTCATTTCATTCGATGTTGAAATCCAGGACTCTCTCCACCTTTTAGGTGGTTTACCTATTGGTCTTCTGGTTTTCGGTGTTCCATCTCGGGCGATTCTCGCTATCCTATTTTGCGCCATTCTTCCTACGTGCTCATTCCAGGCTCTTCTGCCCTTCCGTCCCCATCTTACTATATCCTGCATTCCATGTTCTTCGCGTATTGTTGAATTGCGTATGTGATCTCTTAATGTGTATCCCGATATTCTTCTTAGTACTTTCATTTCGGCAGTTCTTAGAATTGATTTTGTTTTTGTGTTGTCAGCTCTCGTCTCTATTGCGTACGTCATTATCGGTCGAATACAGGTCTTGTAGATTTTTGTTTTTGCGTCCTTGCTCATGTATGTGTTGTGCCATATTATATCCGCCAGGCTTCCTGAGATTCTATTTGCCTTGTTTACTTGGTTTCTTACTTCTCTTGTTCTGTCTTGGTTTGCGGATATCTCAACTCCTAAGTAATTAAAGGTCATGAGTTGTTCTATTGGTTTGTCATCCACTACTAGTTTGCATCTTAAGGGCACTTTGCTTATTACAATTGACTTAGTTTTATCGATGGATATTTTCATGTTGAATTGCTTGCTTATGGTGTGGAATGCAAATAGAAGTCTTTGGAGATCGTCTTCATTTTCCGAGACTATGACGGCGTCATCAGCGTAACATATTATTGTTATTTCCCCGGTATTCATTCTGTACCCTGGTGCCGCTCTTTTGACGTTCTCAATTATTTGGTCCATTACTATGTTAAACAGTAATGGACTCAGAGAGTCCCCCTGTCGTATGCCCGATGCTATCGGTACATCCGTCCCAAGTTTCTCGTTACCTTCTTTTAAAAAACTTGCCGGATTTGATGATATTAAAGATCATTTTGATACGGGAATACTGGAGAATAGGGTAGCAATAAATTTCACTGATTTTTTAGTGTTTTAGAAAAACCTTTTACATTTGTCAAACGAAAGTAACAATCGTCTACGTGGTTCTTTGGTTCACATCACCGTACACGTACTCCAAAAAGCATTTCCTTTATAGTACCCTTGTACCAACCCTCCAAATATTAATAACATTTTATGCAACACACTTGGAGCGCCCACGATTTTTGAAAATTATGGTCTTAAAATAAGCTTGATAACATTTTTTAAGCAGTGGGGAAATTGATTTTTTTTCAGTTTTAAGAGTGAATTGAGTAAAATATAACTAATAATTTAAATTTTTGGCTATTATACAAAAAAAGAGATTTTTTTGTTACTATCCTCAAAAAAGTGTTGCGATGAGTAAACACAATACCACTTATCAATGTTCTGAGATGGGAATAAAACTTTATTGCGTACACATAAGTACCATTATTTCAAAATGCAGGTAATTCAAGAACTTTATGAAGATAATTATGACAAGCGTATTGAATTTTGTGAACTGTTACAAGAAATTTGTTTTCTGGATCCCATTTTTATTAAAAACATTGTTTTTCCTGATTAATTCATATTTTGCTTAAATGATGATGTCAACACATAAAATTATCGGTATTGGTCAGATATAAACTAAAATTGGATGAGAATGCGACATACTCAGCATAGACAAAAAGTAAATGTGTAGGTTGGAATCGTGAATAATGTCGTTATAAGGTCAATATTTTGTGATGAAAATTTACTTGGTGAAAGATATTTACAATTTTTACAAGAATATATTATCCTTGCTCTTTCGACCCTGTTTCCTGATGAAGAGAATCGATGAAAATATCTAGATTTAACAAGACGGTGCACTGCCACAGCAACAGAGGTTCACAACTTATTTAATGATGATTTTAGGCAGGTGGATTGGAAGGGACCGCCAAGATTTCCAGACTTATATCCTCTTGACTTCTTTTTGTGGGGTCACTTTAAAGGTAAAATTAAACCAATTGACATGAAAGACTTAAAGAATCGAATAAATCAAGAAATATAGTTAATTACTACAGAAGTAGTCGTAAATTCTTAAA